>CM033353.1:5242541-5842541 GCA_019395295.1 Osmanthus fragrans
ACTTTGTACAGATAGTAAAAACTACTTTTCCAAATGGCTTCTCACAGAAAGACGATAATTAGATAATTAGCAAAGAAACATAGAAATACATTCGCAAACAATTTAGAATCAAGATATAGCCCACAAAAAAATTATTCAACAAATTAACCAAAATTGATAAATGGGCTAAGAAAAGAAAAGGGATCCGGAGAAGAACCTCTTCAATTTGTTGCGAATCAATTTATTGATGACTCATTAGGGATTTAGGTACAAGGGATTGATTGATTCATGGAGCGTTGAATCTTGAAAGAAAGGATTTCTGTATGAGGTCCACATAATTTCTCCTATCAGAAACAAAAAAAAAATGTGTTAAAGAAATTATTGTAAACAAAGGTACCGGACGACTTGCTGTCAAGTTGAATAAAAGGAGAGAGAAGGATTGGTGGCTGAGGCACACGCAATCGTGAAGGAGAGAGAAGGAGATGGTGGCTGAGGTACCGAGAGAAGTTATAGCAGAGAGAGGTGGATGTGAAGGAGAAACAAGCGCGCGTTCTCGAGGGGAAAAGGAAAATTGGGAGGAAACCGTTTTAGTTTAGGGCTATTCTTCTGGGTTTTAATTGATGGAGCTAACACGGCGTGCTGGGTGCACGCCGTAAAAAATGGTATTATACGCAAACAAACACGGCGTTCTATATTGCACGTCGTAAATACTTTAAGCTTATTTTGAACAGCATACATTTCTTGCACGCGGTTATTAGTCTTCTTTTACTGTACGCCGTAAAAGGCCGAGAATGTTGTAGTGTTTATGTTAATTGTGGTCGGTTATGACTAAATTTGTTTTATTGTGACTGTCTGTGATCAAATCTAAGAGAAAGACGAAAAGGGATAGCGAACGTTGAAATGAGTAAAGGCATTATTATATGCTTGACGATGAAGATGTTTGGATTCTAAAATCACTCTATCGTAATCAGATATCATCGCATTTAGAGTACGAGATGAGGCCAAGATCGAGAGTCTACTGACGATAGTGAAAATGACGACGATCCTAAGGTTGGTTTGAGAGAGGAGGTGAGTGCGTAAGCAGAAAGAGAGAGATCGTATATATATAGAGAGAAAGTTTGTATTTGGAGGGAGATGGTAGGGGAGAGAGGGTGTGTTGTGGAAAATATCCTGGTAATTATTTTTTCTCATCTCCTATAACACTATCAATTTCTTATTAAAAAAAGATATTAAATTTCATTTCTATATTGCCTAATTGTGTTGAGGTGTTCCAAAGATACAACATAATCTACACTTTTCTTAGTTATTTGTATGCCATCATGACCTTTGAGTCCATGGATGGAGCCAGACGATTTGTACTATATGGTAAAAAATTAAAGTACAATTTTTTTACGAAATTTTAATATTTTAAATTTTAATGACTCTTTGTACAACATCTCTGTCAAATAATTTCTAAAATAAAGAGAACTAGGAAGGGATAATAATGAGTTTAAATCCTAATGACAATTAATGGTGCATGGAATAGACCGTAAATATCGAAATTGTGAGTGTCCTTTCTTTTGCTTCTCAATCATTTTTTATCCTTCATCTGTATATGTGTGGGTGATTTAAGCATATAGAATTAGGTATTAATACCATTTGGCAAATGACTGATCTGTTTTGCAAATCAATGAACTCTCTTTGATTAATTCAATTTTTTAAAATCAAGCAAATGCACTTGTCGATTTGTTACTTGAACGATGTCACGGTTTTGAACTTCGTCGGAACTTCACCGCAACACAGGAAAGATGATCGCTCAGCTGAATATTCAATCAATTAAAATAGAAATGGAGGTAAATGATAAAAGTGAGAATGAAGATAAGAAACAAGATTTTGGATTGCTCCACTATCAACAGAATTTGGCAGGATTCTCACTGATTCATCCCCGCACATGGTTTGTATGTATATACGCCCATTTACGCTCAGCAAAAGTCGTGTTTGTTCCAGTAATTTACAATACGTTTTTAATTAAAAGTAAGACAACTAAAATAAAGTAAAAGGACGTGGATTTCTCTTTCTCTCTCTGGGGTTTACGTTAAAATCGAAATGTAATTATGTAAATGAAAGTCAAGTCTTGGACAAGTGAAGGAGCCGTAAATGAGCTTATACAATTAGGCTTGGCAATGGATAAGGTTTGGGTATATACACCCATGGTTTGTATGTATATACACCTATTTACACTTTGCAAAAGTCGTGTTTGTTTCAGCTATTTACGATACGTTTTTAATTAAAAGTAAGATGGCCAAAATAAAGTAAAAGGGGCGTCGATTTCTCTTTCTCTCACTGGGGTCTACGTTAAAATCGAAATGTAATTATGCAAATGAAAGTCGGGTCTTGGACAAGTGAATGAGCCGTAAATGGGCTTGTACAATTGGGCTTGGCAATGAATAAGGTTGGGATAATATAAAAAAAAAGATCTTTTTGCATGAATGTAATATGAATCTTAAATTTATTTAAAAATATGATAAACCTTTTAATATCGATTATTTAAATTATTATAATTAAAAGTATTAGCAAAAATTTGCAAAAAGGAAAACAACATCTCAATTCAAACTCTTAATTAATTTCATTTTAAATGCATGTATAACAATTCCAATTTTTGTTTAATTGTAAAGATCGTTTTGTGGTGATAATAGATGTTAAAATGCAGTATATTAATCTAGATTGTTCCAAATAAAAAGTTTAGGGAAAATGGTATAACTTGTCTTAAAGGTTGTACGCACAAACTAGCTAGAATCTTGTGCCAATTACCCAGTGAATTTATGTTGTTCTTAATATATATATATTTGTAGAAGTTATTATTATAGAAAAACGTTAAACAATCCACTTGGATGACCATTTGTTTGACCACACTTTCACATAGGTGTGTGGATCTTGCGAAAATAAAATAATATTTTTCGTCCCAATGTATGTAGGTGTGGTCATCCAAACGGTCAAGTAAGCGGACACTATAACATGGCTCATTATTATATTATTGTTGATTTTTAGTTTTTGATTTGTTATTTGGACATGTAATTTGGTGTTTATTTTTTGCTTTGTCCACGGATGAAAAATGAATTGGACAAATTTTATTTTCACCAAATAGTGACACTCTGATTATGGGGAATTAAGTTAAAAATTGAAAAGTTGAGAATTTAACATGTAATTCAACAGTAAACTTATTCTTTGTTGCAACTATTAATAAGGACTTGGAATAGAAAGTTAAGTAGAAACCACATAAACACCTCATTCCACGCATTAAGTTAAAAATGAGATCTGAGAAACCCCAGAGAATCCTCTCTCTTTCTGCATTTTAATTCTTACTCAAAGGGAATCTAACTTTTTCCAAATTTAGAGACTGTAAATCATTATTGTGTTTATCGGATTGCAAGAAGAAGAAGAAGAAAGAATGGAATTCCTGAACAGAAACTACACAGATTTCAAGAATATGGAAGCCAGATGCACCACTCAGATTTCGTACAAATTGGCAACCATTGCAGTGTACATGCTGGGATTCTTCTTCCTTGTGTTCTTATGCAACTTCTTGCACATTTTCTTGCGCCCCATGTCTCAACCCAGAATAATTTCTGAATCCATCGTAAATCCCTTTTCTTAAACACTCGTGCATGTGTACGTTTGGAACGCAATATATCAACTGACTTTTGAGTATATTTTAATCTCATGTTGATTACTATTGACTCCATGCAGGTAGGCCTGTGTTCTCTAAGCAATATGCCATTCATACGTAAGCAAACAAATGGTGGAGAGATACAGAAAACCTTAACATATATAGTAGAAGGTGGGATGATTTGCCATATGTTTGTAGTAGGCCTAGAAATAGATCCACACATTTTTCTTCAGATACCTCTACGGGAGGCGAAAGTGGCGTGTTCAGGAGTTCTTACCACGTTTATTATAGGTTGTTTACTAACTCCATTCTTGAATGTCCCTGAAACTCAAAATGTTACATTCAATATCTGTCTTGCTGTTGTCCTCTCTGGGACGGCTTCTCCATTGCTAGCTCGCCTAATAACTGATCTCAAGATCGGGAAGTCGGATATTGGGCGTTTTGTTGTATCTGCCGGAGTACACAGTGACTTAATATCAACACTCCTGATCTGCATTGGGTTTATAATATTTGATCCCTTTAACAATTTCTATTATAGATACTCGAAGAACATTCTAAGAATGACTACACTTATTGTGATTGAAATGGTCCTAGCAGCCAAGGTGACTCCCCTGCTAATGAATTGGGTGAATCGTGAAAATCCTGATGGAAAATCCATGAAAGGTTCACATTTAGTTGTTTCAGTGGCATTTGTTGTTATGGTTTGTTGCTTTTCGCCTGTTTTGGGGGGCTATAATAGTGTATTGAGTGCATTCTTGGCTGGATTATTTATGCCTAGAGAAGGAAGAATAGCAAAAATGATGATCAGTAAAGTAAACTATTTCTTTGCCACTATTTTCTATCCACTTTTCTTCTTCTGGGTTGGCACAGAAGCTCCGTTGTCTTATTTTGGGGCTGGCCATATAGGAACATGGGCAAAATTATTTTTCCTTTACTTGATTGCCACTATTGGAAAGGTTCTTGGATCTGTGGTTTCTGGGGTGATGTTAGGTTTTCACTGGCAAGAATCAATCGAAATTGGGTTGCTGCTCAACATCAAGGGTCATTTCCAGGTCTACCTGGCTATAATTGCCTCGAATGTAAGCCTCTTAGCTCATGTTTGATATGCAATACCGTACAGGACTTGGCATTATAATGTCTTCTTTAATACTGTTTAGTATTGTCAATCCACATGCAAGCTGTCAAACTAATTGTCTTACTGTAACATTTCGTCAAACACAAAGTCGGTCACAATAAACTATTAAGGGGGCGTTTTCTTCGTGTTTCAGTTTTGTGTTTTGAGTTTTGAATTCGTTTTGTGTTTTGAGTGTTCAGTATGAGATTTTTGAAAATGTGTTCTTTTTGTCATTTCGAACAAATATTTCTCAAAACATTTTCATTCAAAACGTGTTCACAATTTTTCACTCATTTTCATTCTCCAGCATCCACGCCTACACCACCACCGCCGTCTTCTACCTCACAAAACGACCACCACCCACCACCTACACCATCAGATCCCAACATCACTTGAACGCCCTCACCTCCCTCTACATCGTCCACAGATTATTTGACAGCCGACGGTAACCTTTCTGGCCAAAACAACTGCGCTACCACTCACAGTTTCGACCTATAAACACCGCCGCCAGCCACCTTTCCGATCGCGGACCACCACCAATTCACTCCTCTCAACAAGGCGCATCCAATATTACCATGGGTCACCGTCGATTATCTCCAGAATCGGTTGATTTCGGTAGAAATAGGTTGCGCCAAATAAGTTTTTTAGGATAATTTTTGATCAATTTTGGTATATGTTTTGGGTTGTTGTTTGTGTGGTAATTGAAGAGGAGATTGGGGGCTTCATAATGCTATATAGATCCGGCCATTTTGGAGGAGGTAGGTCGAAGTTTACAGGGTAGGCGATGGTCGATGGAGTGGCTTGGCAGGAAGGAAGGAGGAAATGGAAAACAGCATTTCCTGTGTTTTGGATTTGGATGGTGCGTTTGTGAAGAAAACGCCCAAAACGGCAAATTTGCCCTTTTGCATTTTCTTTAGTAATTTTTTTCTCATTTTCAGAAATTCGTTTTCGAAAACGGACAAGAGAACGCGTTTTTGACGTTTTGAAAAATCGAAAACAGAAAACGGCTCCAAAACGGCAAAGAGAACGTCCCCTAATTGTTTCTTTTGTTTTTCGCCACTTTAAACTGGACAATAAATCATCTTACTGCAGCATTTCATCAAACACATGAGTAGTAAAAACTCATGATGCGATCATTTTCTAGCAAAACAATTTGAAATGATATATGTTAGTCAACAGAAGGATTTCATTTTTCAAAACACGTAAAGATATTCATACAGATTCATAATCTAAAACATGAAATAAGCAAAAAGTTTTTTAAAAATATCCTAAGAAATAAAGTCAACCTTCGGATTCTACAACTTTTCAATGAGGTTTCACTTCTCTAAATCTCGAATTATTTGAACCTTTTGATCCTTTTCCTTCAATTTCGCAAGATATTCTTTAACTTCATTTGAAGAATGTACACTACGTGTATGTGTATGTGTATGTGTGTCAACCATCTTCTTCTTCTTTCCATGTAAAGCCGAAACATTAAGCCTTGTTTACTTTTCATTATTTTCAAAAAATATTTTTTTTTCTTTTATTTTCAACTACACATTCTTCAATAAAATAATATTATATGCAAATTCTAAATTTTTCCTTATTTTTTTATCACACATTTTCCATGAAATCACTATTCAAAAATACATTTTTATGAAAAAAAAAAATAGGGCACAAACATGCACTAAATCAGGATTTAATTTGTGGGCCTTTCGAAAGACTTGGGGGGTTGAAGAAAGTTGAAGGATTAATACCGTGCCTAGTGTTGTGTTTTAACTATTAAGAATATTTAAAGAGGTTCAGTTGCAACGGAAATCTTTATATATATCTTACACAAGGAAGAGTCTTAGTTCCAACAAAATTCTTCAAATTATATAACAAGGAAAATTCTATATGTACAAACTTTCTTACAAAATGGGTTACAAAATTGACAAGTGGCGGCCCCCTATTTGGAGGGCGCCGGGTAGGGGGCCGCCACTTGTCAATTTTGTAACCCATTTTGTAACCCCTTTTGTACTTGTAAACTAATCCTATATAACAATATCTCTATAATTTTCTCATAACAAGTTTAACTTTTTCAAGAAAATGAAGCTTCTCCCATGGCCGAATAGCCCAAGTTTTCCAGACGAAGTCTCATCATTTGATTCTTCAACAAAATATACATCATTAAAGGAGATTTTAGCCTCATCAAACACAGAATTAACATATAACATTTCGATAAAAACATCCCCTCGTGAAGCAGGCTGCATGGTTTTATTTGCAGCCAGTGACGAGAACCACCAAAAATTCCTCAAAGAAACGTTTGGTTTGGAAGATATTGGAAAAAATGCAGCGAGAATTGAAGAAACCTGTCGAGGTTTTCTTACCAAAGCGTCATAGAGAAGATTACGGGTGGATTTAAAAGCCAGTGATGATCGAAATATGGCAATTTTCCTTGTCTAGCCGTGTTTTCGTATGAAGGCAAAGGGACGTGCCATTACGTTTGAATAGTTGATTAACTGGTAATTAGTTACATTTTTGTTAATATTAATCATTTTCTTGTTAATTAGCAGCCAAAAATTTTTCATCTCTCAACATTCCTCGAAAACTCTCACAGAATCAATGACATGAAAGCCAACAGCCTGAAGTGTCTTAAACATCATTGTTTCCATTAATAAAAGTAACAGATGTTACTATGATTGAAACAAAAGGAAAATTCGATACAACTTTGAGAAAAATTAAAGCTTGAAAAATTGCACCGAGATGTGACCGCTAAGCGTAAATCCTGTGTTGATTAAAGGTTCTTTCCCTTTACCAGGGCCACATTGGCCCTGGTATTGCCAGGAGCATGGTTCGTTGATTAAATAAAGACTAGTGATTTTTCGTGCTTGTCATGTTTCTTCTTCTTCTCATTTTTATTTTTATTTTTTTAATTCTCATCTTCGATTTTTAAATAGATCCTCTTGTGCCCTAAAGTTAGTAACTTAACAATAGAACTCAAGGTGAAATGTTTCATCCACTGCATATTTGGTGGGTGGTTTAAATTATAAAATTAGATAAAAATGAGGAATGAGTGTAAACTTGTGTGTCTTATGTAAAAAAGGATTGTTGAATGGATTGAAGAAATATTGGATCGAAAATGGGAAAAATGTAATAGTGTACAGAGAGCATTCGAATTCCGATTTGGCCCATAATATCATTCCGGAAAGAGAACGATAAGCCGAGTAGAACTCACCGCTTTTCTGTAACATACGATGAATTTTAGCCATCTGAGTTCGTTCAGATGCTCTTCTTTTTGTTTCGTTCCGGACTTTCCATCGAATACACGTAGAATCGCGCTGACTTTGCTTCACTCAAAAACTGTTTTTAAAGTTTTAGCACTATTTTGTTGCTTAGTTTATTTCGAATTCTTTGTAATTTAAGTTTGTTCAAACTATGTTTTCATTAATTTTAGTCATCTTAAACTAGGTTGTCGTGTAAACCCTTATAAATAAAGGGTTATTTCCTTGTTGATAATTTTATATGAATAAAATTTCGTGAGTTTATTTTCATTATAATTTGGTGGATTCCAAATTTGTGTTCTAAAGATTTTAGCTTGAATTCATTGTTTTGCACCGCGTCAATACCCTATGAATGCGGATAAAAAAAATAGGTTTGAAGACTTTGAAGTCATTATAGTCAAGGTCAACAATTAGAATAGACGAGCCAGAAGTCCCAAGTATGTCTGAAAATGGTCCAAATTTATTTATGGATTTAATTCTAATCGATTCGAATTTCTACTATAATTAATTTTTTTAAAGATTAACAACAACACTAAATTAATTCAATCAATGATAAGTTAAATCGTCATTCTTACAAAATAACGTAGTCTAATTTAAAATATACAAATAACAAGTTGTCTAATAATATTTATTCTCTAATGTATATAAATTGAGATTTGCTACACTTACACCGAAGTTTACACTTCGGTGTACAATTTTTTATTGGGCGTGGACCCCCCCTCTTATGAGGTGAGTGTACACCGAAGTGTAAACTCCGATGTACAAATAACATTTTTCATATAAATTACCAAACAAATTGGGCTCAAGTTAGGTTGAGCCTTTGTGAGTAGGAGTGTTGAATACTTACAGTTAATTATTTAATTAATAAATTGAAAATTTTATTTAAAAAAATTGACTTATTTAATATAAAAAAAATTAAAAAATTAGAAATATTCGATTTTAAATTGTTCTTCAGTTTTTGGTCTAGAATCGAGAATCAAATCAAACCTTTCAATTCTCGATTCTAGTACTTGTTCGGGTAATTAATCTGAGAATAATCGAACCGAATCATTCTCAATTCAGTTCAATTAAGGAGTTTTGTTCAATCCTAACCCCAAACATTAGGTACCTATGGTCCTGAATTTAGGGTATCCCCCTCTCCCCTCCCAAAGAAAAAAAAAATGTTGTAAAACTATAGAGAAAATGCTAGAGTAGTAAGAGAGAATAACAGAAAAAAGTAAATAGAGTAAAACTCAAGTCTGTATTCTATTATAGGATGACTCATACATATAAGATTTCAATAAGAGTTACAATCTGAATAGAATACAGTCTTAGAGTGAGTAAGATTTATTTAAATATAGACTAAATAATCATCAATAATTATCCTATAATTTTACAACAAAAATGAAAGTCATTAGTTAAGATTCCTCCACTTATTTTTTCTTTTTCTTTTTCCCTTTTTAAAACCTTGAAAACCCAAGGGACGATTTATTTTTACAATACAAATACCCAATTAATTAACATTCAAACTCGTGAAAAACAAATAAAGCAATTAATTCACTGAATTTTCCGTCTTCTTTATCTGTAAATTATTTTTTCTCATCTCCTATAACACTATCAATTTCTTATTAAAAAAAGATATTAAATTTCATTTCTATATTGCCTAATTGTGTTGAAGTGTTCCAAAGATACAACATAATCTACACTTTTCTTAGTTATTTGTACGCCATCATGACCCGTGAGTCCAGGGATGGAGTCAGACGTTTTGTACTATATGGTAAAAAATTAAAGTGTAATTTTTTTAAGGGTAATTTTCATAAGTAAGAGTATAATTTTGACCCATTTCAATAATAAGAAAATAAGTTTCAACTTTCAAAAATAAGATTTTTGTTAATTTTTATTTATAATTTAATTAATTAAATATATATTTAATTAATTAAATATATTAAGGTCACAGATCTATATAATTTGATCACAGATTCACAATTTATCTAGTCACATATTATTTTCGGTCACAAATCAAAAAATTTAAATGTCAAAAATTATTTTACGTCATAATTCAAAAATTTTATAGGTCACAATTTATTCATCGATCACAGATTCACAATTTAATTAGTCACATATTATTTTTCGATCACAAATCAAAATTTTTGAATGTCACAAATTATTTTACGATCTCGATTCAGAAATTTCATAGGTCACAATTTATTCATCGGTCACAAATCACGTCACAACTTATTTTACATCATAATTCAAAAATTTTATAGATCACAATTTGTTCATCGGTCACAAATTAGTCACATATTACTTTTCGGTGACAAATTTTTTTACGATCACAATTCAAAAATTTTAAAAGTCCCAGAATTTTTTCAAATGGCCACAGCACAAGTCACATAATATTTTTGCAAATAGCTCAGATTTTTATTGATAGTCACAGGTTTATTTCAAATGGTCACAACACAGGTCACAGAATATTTTTGCACATGACTTAGGTTTTTGTTGATAGTCACAGCATAGGTCATAGAATATTTTGCACATGGTTCAAGTCACAGCATAAGTCACAGCACATGACTCAGGTCACAACACTGGTCACAGAGACTATACAGCACCATTTCACCACCTCCACCACAACCAATCAAAAAAAATTTCAAACCCACCACCGCAGCCGGACGCGCACACATACCTAACCACCTCACCACCATCCCACCCACAGCACCACTGCAACACACAGCGCACACCACCACCTCACAATCACCACAACCACTGAACCACCAAGGAAGTGAATTTCTGTATGCACAGCAAGCAATGAAATAAACCCAAATTAGAACCACAACTGCCACCTTCACCACCTCCACCACCACGCGACACCACTGTCATTCACCACCACTATCGTTGCCACCACCACTAACATCGTTATTGCCACCAATCCACATCCACCACCACCATCGACCGCAACCTCTACCACCACACAAAAATCGCCACTAGATCCACCATCACCACCATCGCAGCCACCATCACAACCACCAATAACACTGGAACACCACCGCCACCACCATCTCATGACAACCGGTCAACACAGCACACCAACAGATTCACCATCGCAAAGAGCCGCCACTATCGAACAGAGCAACACCTCTACAACAGAACCGCCGCCAACACCACCATATCCAACGCAACAGAGCCACTCCTACAACATAGCCACCACCGCCAGAGCAGAGTCACCACAACAAAGTCACAACCACCACCACAACAATAGAGCCACTACCACCACAACAGAAC
The DNA here is from genome assembly GCA_019395295.1 of Osmanthus fragrans. NCBI lineage: Eukaryota > Viridiplantae > Streptophyta > Magnoliopsida > Lamiales > Oleaceae > Osmanthus > Osmanthus fragrans. The sequence goes on from CM033353.1 coordinate 5,253,781, forward strand.
ACCATTGCCAACAGAGCCGCCACCACCACCTCACGACAACCTGTCAACATCACAGCAAAACAACATATTCACTACCACAACAAAGCACTGCCACCACCGAAGCCACCACCACCTCACAACAACCGGTAAACACAGTACACCAACATATTCGCCATCGCAAAGAGCCGCCAGCACCGAACAGAGCCACCACCTCTACGATGCAGCTGCCGCCACAACCGAACAGAGCCACCACCTCTGCGACACAGTCATCGCCACCACCACCAATTCCAACACAACAGAGCCACCATCACCACAATTCGAAAACCGCCACCAACCAAACCTCACAAAAATCACCCCAAAATCATCGCTACAGTAGCGGAGCCATGACACTGAGCGCTGGAACTGTACGAAAGGCGAGCATGCACATACTTTGTTAATGAGAGAGTTGTTGAGCTAGAGAGCCACCGAGAGAGAGAAGGGATGAAAGGTTAGGTTTGGATTTTGGGATTTAGGTTGGGTCATAATGGGAATTTCATCGTCTTAGGGTTTGTATATAATTAATTAAATTTTATAATACTACTATTAATATCTGATTTTTGTATAAGTAAAACTTGTATCTTATTTTTGAAGTTGGATCTTGAAAAGTAGGTTTTTGTGTTATTTCCACTTTTTTTAAACGAAATTTTAATATTTTAAATTTTAATGACTCTTTTGTACAACATCTCTGTCAAATAATTTTCAAAATAAGGAGAACTAGGAAGGAATAATAATGAGCTTAAATCCTAATGACAATTAATAGTGCATGGAATACACCATAAATATCGAAATTGTGAGTGTCCTTTCTTTTGCTTCTCAATCATTTTTTATCCTTCATTTGTATATGTGTGGGTGATTTAAGCATATAGAATTAGGTATTAATACCATTTGGCAAATGACTGATCTGTTTTGCAAATCAATGAACTATCTTTGGTTAATTCAATTTTTTAAAATCAAGCAAATGTGTTGTCGATTTGTTACTTGAACGGTGTCACGATTTAGAACTTTGTCGGAACGTCACCACAACACAGGAAAGATGATCGCTCAGCTGAATATTCAATCAATTAAAATAAAATAAAATAGAAATGGAGGTAAATGATAAAAGGGAGAATGAAGATAGGAAACAAGATTTTGGATTGCTCCACTATCAACAGAATTTGGCAGGATTCTCACTGATTCATCCCCGCACATGGCTTGTATGTATATACACCCATTCACGCTCAGCAAAAGTCGTGTTTGTTCCGGTCATTTAATATACGTTTTTAATTAAAAATAAGATAACTAAAATAAAGTAAAAGGACGTCGATTTCTCTCTTTCTCTGGGGTTTACGTTAAAATCGAAATGTAATTATGCAAATGAAAGTCAAGTCTTGGGCAAGTGAAGGAGCCGTAAATGAGCTTGTACAATTAGGCTTGGCAATGGATAAGGTTTGGGTATATACACCCATGGTTTGTATGTATATATACCTATTTACACTTAGCAAAAGTCGTGTTTGTTCCAGCTATTTACGATACGTTTTTAATTAAAAGTAAGATGGCCAAAATAAAGTAAAAAGGGCGTCGATTTCTCTCTCTGTCTGGGGTTTACGTTAAAATCGAAATGTAATTATGCAAATGAAAGTTGGGTCTTGGGCAAGTGAAGGAGCCGTAAATGGGTTTGACAATGAATGAGGTTTGGATAATATATAAAAAAAAAAAAAAAAGATTTTTTTGCATGAGTGTAATATGAATCTTAAATTTATTTAAAAATATGATAAACCTTTTAATATCGATTATTTAAATTTATTATAATTAAAAGTATTAACAAAAATTTGCAAAAAGGAAAACAACATCTCAATTCAAACTCTTAATTAATTTCATTTTAAATGCATGTATAACAATTCCAATTTTTGTTGATTTAATTGTAAAGATTGTTTCGTGGTGATAATAGATGTTAAAATGCAGTATATTAATCTAGATTGTTCCAAATAAAAAGTTTAGGGAAAATGGTATAACTTGTCTTAAAGGTTGTACGCACAAACTAGCTAGAATCTTGTGCCAATTACCCAGTGAATTTATGTGGTCATCCAAGCGGTCAAGCAAGCGGGCACTATAGCATGACTTATTATTATATTATTGTTGATTTTTAGTTTTTGATTTGTTATTTGGACATGTAATTTGGTGTTTATTTTTTGCTTTGTCCACGGATGAAAAATGAATTGGACAAATTTTATTTTCACCAAATAGTGACACTCTGATTATGGGGAATTAAGTTAAAAATTGAAAAGTTGAGAATTTAACATGTAATTCAACAGTAAACTTATTCTTTGTTGCAACTATTAATAAGGACTTGGAATAGAAAGTTAAGTAGAAACCACATAAACACCTCATTCCACGCATTAAGTTAAAAATGAGATCTGAGAAACCCCAGAGAATCCTCTCTCTTTCTGCATTTTAATTCTTACTCAAAGGGAATCTAACTTTTTCCAAATTTAGAGACTGTAAATCATTATTGTGTTTATCGGATTGCAAGAAGAAGAAGAAGAAGAAAGAATGGAATTCCTGAACAGAAACTACACAGATTTCAAGAATATGGAAGCCAGATGCACCACTCAGATTTCGTACAAATTGGCAACCATTGCAGTGTACATGCTGGGATTCTTCTTCCTTGTGTTCTTATGCAACTTCTTGCACATTTTCTTGCGCCCCATGTCTCAACCCAGAATAATTTCTGAATCCATCGTAAATCCCTTTTCTTAAACACTCGTGCATGTGTACGTTTAGAACGCAATATATCAACTGACTTTTGAGTATATTTTAATCTCATGTTGATTACTATTGACTCCATGCAGGTAGGCCTGTTTCTAAGCAATATGCCATTCATACGTAAGCAAACAAATGGTGGAGAGATACAGAAAACCTTAACATATATAGTAGAAGGTGGGATGATTTGCCATATGTTTGTAGTAGGCCTAGAAATAGATCCACACATTTTTCTTCAGATACCTCTACGGGAGGCGAAAGTGGCGTGTTCAGGAGTTCTTACCACGTTTATTATAGGTTGTTTACTAACTCCATTCTTGAATGTCCCTGAAACTCAAAATGTTACATTCAATATCTGTCTTGCTGTTGTCCTCTCTGGGACTGCTTCTCCATTGCTAGCTCGCCTAATAACTGATCTCAAGATCGGGAAGTCGGATATTGGGCGTTTTGTTGTGTCTGCCGGAGTACACAGTGACTTAATATCAACACTCCTGATCTGCGTTGGGTTTATAATCTTTGATCCCTTTAACAATTTCTATTATAGATACTCGAAGAACATTCTAAGAATGACTACACTTATTGTGATTGAAATGGTCCTAGCAGCCAAGGTGACTCCCCTGCTAATGAATTGGGTGAATCGTGAAAATCCTGATGGAAAATCCATGAAAGGTTCACATTTAGTTGTTTCAGTGGCATTTGTTGTTATGGTTTGTTGCTTTTCGCCTGTTTTGGGGGGCTATAATAGTGTATTGAGTGCATTCTTGGCTGGATTATTTATGCCTAGAGAAGGAAGAATAGCAAAAATGATGATCAGTAAAGTAAACTATTTCTTTGCCACTATTTTCTATCCACTTTTCTTCTTCTGGGTTGGCACAGAAGCTCCATTGTCTTATTTTGGGGCTGGCCATATAGGAACATGGGCAAAATTATTTTTCCTTTACTTGATTGCCACTATTGGAAAGGTTCTTGGATCTGTGGTTTCTGGGGTGATGTTAGGTTTTCACTGGCAAGAATCAATCGAAATTGGGTTGCTGCTCAACATCAAGGGTCATTTCCAGGTCTACCTGGCTATAATTGCCTCGAATGTAAGCCTCTTAGCTCATGTTTGATATGCAATACCGTACAGGACTTGGCATTATAATGTCTTCTTTAATTCTGTTTAGTAATGTCAATCCACATGCAAGCTGTCAAACTAATTGTCTAAAATTTTCTTGATCAAATGCAGATGAAGCTTACAAGTATCTCCACGAGCATTTCCATGGTATTTGTAACCTTGATTACAATTGTCTACTTGCCATTTGTCGTCACAAACATCATTGACCGTGCCAGGAAGCGCTCACCTACACAAAGAATGGCAATTCAATGGCACAGTCCAGCAAACGAGCTCCGGATTCTACTCTGCATACATGGGTCACAAATTGTTTCGTCAGCTACAAATTTCATGCAGATTTCTCGAGGGCCAGCAGACCCAGGTATCATGGTTTTACTGACTGACGTGATAGAATTAACAGATAGGATAGCAGCTACATTAACACACGGTGAGGGTGCGGAAGGCTTGACTGTGACCGATCCAACTGTTGTTGGAATGAGAGAGCAAATAACAAATGCAGTTAATGATTACCTGAATAAGGATGGAGATGGAATTAATGTTAGGCGAATGCTTGCTCTTTCCACTATGAATAGCATGCAGCAAGATATCTGCATTTTGGCTGAGGATCTTATGGTTTCCTTGATAGTATTGCCATTTCACAAGCAACAGGAAGCAGGGGGAAGACTTAATATCAGTCTTGCAGGGTTTCGACATGTTAATCGCAAGGTATGGATTACATCCGTAGAATGTAATATTGTCTAATCCACCTTATCGAACATACATTATAGAAATAATCGTGTATATAATGATGGAAGTCAAAGGAACACAACAAGCATGCCTTAATGGTCACATCTTTGTTGTTGTTGTTCAACAGGTTCTTCGCAATGCCCCGTGCTCGGTAGGAATATTAGTGGACCGGGGTCTTGGAACAACAACTATATCAAGAACCTCAATATCCCTCTATGCAGCAGTTATTTTCATTGGTGGGAAAGACGACCGGGAGGCTCTTGCCTATGCTGGACGTGTAGCGTGCCATCCTGGAGTGAAGTTGACAGTCATAAGGTTCCTTTTGGAGGCCAGTGGAGATAGTGTTTCATCAAGAATCACAATAGCAAAGGCTAATACAGCTGAGTACCAAGAGGAGATGAAACTTGACGATGAATGCTTTGCTGAGTTTTATGACAGGCATGTGGCTGGAGGACATGTAGCTTACATGGAAAAGTACCTTGTTAATTCCGGCCAGACATTTTCGACGCTAAGGTCGCTTGAAGGGCAATATGGGCTAATCATTGTGGGTCGAGGAGGAAGAGTCAACTCTGTTTTAACGGTAGGGATGAACGATTGGGAGGAGTGCCCAGAGCTCGGGCCCATAGGAGACATCCTTTCGGCTTCTGATTACTCGACAACAGCCTCAGTTTTGATTATTCAGCAACACAGTCTTAGAGGGGAACTAGATGGCCTTCACGATGAATTTTCAATAATGTGAAAGCATGCTTAGGTTGTACAATACTTGCTTGTTTGGTAGTGCTTACGAGTTAAAGAAGAAAAAAGATAAAATCATTTTAGTTATATTGTCCATTAATCTGTGCCAAACATGTTATACAAGATTTCGCGGGGGGGGGGGGGGGGGGGGGGGGGGGGGGGGGGGGGGGGGGGGGGGGGGGGGGGGGGGGGGGGGGGGGGGGGGGGGGGGGGTAAAAAGACATACTTCTTCCGTCCCAAATATATAAGCTTGTTTGGTTTTTTCACATGGATTAAGAAAACATAATTAATGTTATTGAAAAAGTAATTTTTGCTAAGAACTTTCCTAATTTACCCCAATTTAATTTTTAGTAACCAATAGTAAATTATTGTTGAAAGTAGTAAAAAAATTGAATAATTTAATTTTCAATTCTCACATTCATAAATTATTTTGATGAGATTCATTGGAATCATAAATTAAGTGGAGAATATTGAGTTTAACTATGCAAAGTAAATAAGGGTATGTTAGTAACGTAATAAATCAAAATATTCTAAATTTAGAAACCAGCCTATATATTTAGAACAAATGAAAAAAAAAAACTCAGCCTATATATTTGAGACGAAAGGAGTGGTAAATAGTTTCTGCCAGCATTAAAAAAAAAAAAAAAGCTGCAAGATTTTTTTATTTCTCATCATATTCAAATAGAGATCCTTGTTTTCATAAGCCTTTAACTCCAATGATTTTGCATTTTTCAAACAGACGGCAAGTCCACCGATTGTGTGGTTTTGTGGACCTCCCTGTTCGAGATAGGACTGGATATGATCCGATCCGATTCGTTTCAATTTTCTTTATAATCGAATCGAATCCAAAATTTCGGAATTTAATAAGTGGAATCGTCATGTCCAAATTTAATTATGGAACCGTTCGGGTTTGATTCCATTCAATTCGGTTCAGTTCGTTTTGATTCCATTCGGTTCTCGAGTTCCATGTAATAATTAAATTTGTAAATATTTAAAACAATGTTACATTAATTCAACTAATGATATGTTCAATCTTAGTCCTTACAAAATAAAATAGTCCAATCTTATATATCTTTTGCACCTTTCTTTGTTGCGTTCTTCATAAATTTAATTGTTAAAATCACTGAAATAAAAAGATAGCAAGCTTACAATAATGAAGAGAGACATAGCCAAATTTTCAATTTGATTTCTCCAGAATTGTAGAAACGGCATTATGGTAGAATAATATATTTGGGTAAAACTTAAGTCAATTTGATTAAATTGGGCTTGGAGTAGAAATTAGAAATAGAAAAATTATATTTTGGATTTGAGCTAAATTAATTAGTTAGCAGATCTATTTAGAAATACTAATTTGGCTTATTTATGATAAGTAAATTAAAAAAAAAAATAGATAGATTCGGTTCTTGATCTAGAATTAAGAATCGAATTGAATTTGTCGATTCTCGATTCAGATACATTTTCGAGTATTTAACTTAAGAAGAACTGCTCGATTCAGTTCATGTCAGATCGGGTCCGATTCGATTCGGAAGTTTGGTCCGGTCTTAGTTCAAGGTAATATTAGCCAAAAAAAATTAAATTGAAAATATCAAAACAAGAATATTTAGATGATATTCACCAGCATAATGACCAGCAAATAAGGGAATTTACAAACCTGTAAACCGAGGAAAACAACATTGTTAATGGCAGAATCTGGATCAGCTCCCAGAATAGGATCATTCCTGAAAAAGATCATGCCGCCTCTAAGAACCCAGAGAGACCGAAGAAATATGTCCAAGTTATACATATGCACTGAAGTACAATTCTACTGGGACCACATATCAAAATAGCTCTGTCTAACGTTTATATCCAATACGTTTTATACACATATGATATTTATATAACGTATTGGATATAAATATCATATGTGGTCCATATGTGTACAATTCTACTGGGACCACATATCAAAATATCCACAGATTCTATAAAACTCACAGCTTATAAGCACATACATATGTGTATAAAACGTATTGGATATAAATATCTCAATCCTTTGAGAATAAATTTTAGCAATATCCATCCACATGACACAACAAGTCAACAATAGACTGGTTTTTGTACTAAGCAGGTGTCTTCATATCCCCTTGTACTTACAAGTGCATGCACCATAATCTTCTACTGTTCCTTTGAACTCTGAATTGGGACGTGTCCAGCTTAAGGGTCTAATGACATTCATCAGAGAAAGAGACTTAAGAATCTTGAATGGAAACAAGCAAGAGTAACCCACAAATTGATGTGACCAATGGGAATTTTATTTTTCGACATTCCATGAATGTGGAAATATCATGGACATACATATCTTGCACCGTTAGTAGAAGTCCTTTTGAAAGAAACAAGACTTCGCGCATGTATGAAAAAAATAAAGTTTAGGTAGACATATTCGGTCAACAAATCTTAAAATTTCATTGATTGAGACATACAATATATTAGTGTTGGACTAACATTAAAGTTGGGTTAGACTTTGAGGAGGGGGTAAGTTTTTTTTAAACAATTTTATGAAGGAAAAAAGGGGATTTTGGCCAATTCTATAATTACATCAACAATTATTTTTAGGAATAAGCAAATTTTCTATGAAAGTTTGTGTGGTTAGTGATGAGACGACACTGGTAGCTATTTTTCTCAATTTAAAATAAATAAAAATAGAACTCGGTTAGGAACCTCAATAACTTTTTGTTTACGATAGAATTACACTTTGTAATAGAGTTGATCGCTTAAATTTTTAATTTCTTCTAATGCTTTCCCATGCAAATTGAGAATACAAACAAATAACTTTGTATTCATATTGAAGCTAAGCAAATTGTCTACTTATTTTAGTACATATTTAATCGTCCGGGTACAATCATAGCTTGATCTATATATAAAAAATGTTGGACTCGTTTGCAAAACTTTTGAGAAGTCAATAATTGCTTCTAGAACTAAGAAACTGTCTTACTAATATTCTGCAAAGTTCCACGTCAAATCAGAATTTTTTTTTTTTTAAGAGGAAGTTGATTTAAGGTAATTTCTTTAGAAAGTTAAGAAGCTCTTCTACAAGCCTTGTCAAACGTACCCATTCAATACGACAAAGTGTCATGCGCTCATTTGTAAAGTTGGATATTTTGATACAATTCTTTCATCACCTGTGCTGGTGTCCATTTTTTTTTTTTCCTTTTTGAAGCTGGATGTTTTAAACAGAAGGATTAAGTCCTTGGTTTCCATTTAAATGAGGTTTTTGAAAAAAAAAAAAATGTACTTTAAAATAGTAATTTTTTAGAGAATGTATGGTTAAAAAATAAAAAAAAATTAAATTTTTGTTTAATATCATATTGTTGAAGAATGCGTGATTAAAAAAGAAGAAAATTAAAATTTTAATGGAGCCCAAACAGGAACTAAATATAATTGGTGCAGAGATATGGCCAGACTATCACATCTTGAAAGTTTCTTCATACCCAAATAAGTAGAGTGAATTGTCAAAATAGTCACTGAACTTTACACCATACTTCCATAAGGTCACTGAACTTTAAAAATCATCCAACTCATTATTAAACTTTTCAAAAGGTTTTTACGGGGTCACTGAACTTAAAAATTCTTTTCATTCATAACTAAACTTTGCAAAAAAAATTCCAGGGATCACTAACTGGGAAACTCTTTGCAAAGTTCAGTGACCCCGTGAGATTTTTTTACAAAGTTTAGTGATGAATTGAGTGGTATTTAAAGTTCAGTGATCCCGTGTAAATCTTTTGAAAAGTTCAGTGATGAGTTGGGTGATTTTAAAAATTCATTGACCTTGTGAAAGATGATGTAAAGTTCAGTGACTATTTAGACAATTTACTCCAAATAAGTACAACGTTATGAGTTGGTTATTAGTTCACATGATGTATAGCAACTACCGAAAAAGCTGTCACCTAGATAATTTGACAAGTTCTAATCAAATCATAAATATTCTAAGTTACATATCATAATAAAATTATTAAGGCAAATAAAAAGATTTGGAACCTCTTAGTTTATATCTCCATTCAAGAATCAAGACCTACCTTGTGTGTTGTGGTTGTTACAATGTTGCAATAGTCGAAAGAATTAGCAACAGCAGCAGTAGAAACAAGTCCACTTATGTGAGCCATATCCATCATGAGAGAAGCACCAACAACATATGTTGACCTCGTTTTTTTGTATTAATCACATGGGCAACAGATCTCAACTCCCCTCATGTCCACGTAAATTTGTTTTCGCAGACTTGGACAAATAGTTAGTCACTTGGACACATCTAGTGGTCGAGGAATGTCATGTCTCTTCCTAGGTATCAATCCATCAATCATAAGTTGACGGACATTTAAAGCAACAATTAATATTTTCTGAAAAGTGGGCTTAATACTTGACCTTTAGGCATCTGCTGCAAAAACATGACATCAATTAATCATAAGAAGATTTGTACAAGAAATCTTCTTGGAAGATGCTTCTCATTAGTTGAGTAACTAATCGCTTCGGGCGTCTTCGTGTAGCAAAGGTGACATCTCAACTACTATCTAAGAGGTCGTCCTCCAAGGCACATTGAATGAAGTAATCTGTCACCTTGGTGTGGTCCCACCTCGGCTAGGTGGATGGTGACGTGGAGTGTGGGCATGCTTTGACTTGCTACTTGGCTGCCACGTGGAGGTGATTTGGAACCTCTTGGGAATAAGCGTAACAACATATGCTATCTAAAAACTATTTTAAAAACAAATAATTAGATGCTGAAACTGTTAAGTCGAAAAGAAGGAAAAGGTTCTATAATCAAACGACAATATATACATTAGTATATAAATGTAACTTTATCATGCGTGAGTAGTTAAAATCGCGAGGATAAACACTAGCACCAGCAATAATAAGTTTTGGTCAAAAGAGGGTAGTTGTTTTCTCAAGTATATCATAGTCCACAATGCCTATTTAAAACAATTAAAATCAACGAATAACTATAGTTTATCAGAATATATCCACATCATATTCAAAATGATGTGGATATATTACAAGTATCCACACCACATGATACTTTTGTTGTGTTCTACTGGAAAATCTATCACTAAGGGCCTGAAGATCAAAGACGAGTCTTATTCTGCCAAAAAATATCATCCAATTCTTATTCTAAACAAGAAATTCAAATGGAAAATGAAGGACAATCTAAACTGATTGGCAAAGGAAACATCGATATCATCTTCACTTCAAAAAAGAAGATAACTTTGATCAATGTTCTTCATGTACCAAAATGAACAGCAATTAAGTAAATGGGATTCTTTTGGGAAAATTGGGATTAAAATTTGTATGTGAATCGAGTAAACTTATATTAACCGAAATGAGTATTTTGTTAGTAAAGGTTATTCAAATGAAGGAATATCCAAACTATGTACTATTGAGAATGATTCTAATAAAATTAATTTTTTTGCCTATATGATTGACTCCATTACTTTATGACATGCTAGACTAACACAGATAAGTATTAGCACTATGAAAAGAATGGTTAAAAGTGGATTAATTTCATGTGAACTCAATAATTTAGAAAAACGTGAGACTTACATAAATCTAAGATGACTAAAAAATCATTTCGTAGTATAGAAAGACCATCAAAATTACTTGAACTTGTGCACTCTGATATTTGTGAATTGAATGTCATGCTAATAAGAGGATGTAATAGATACTTTAAGACATTTATTGATGATTGCTCTAGGTATACTCATGTGTATCTATTAAAAAATAAAGATGAAGCTTTTAATGCATTTAAAGTATATAAAGTTGAAATTGAAAATCAATTAGGAAGAAAAATAAATACTCTTAGAAATGATAGAGGTGAATAATACTTTTCAATTGAATTCAACATATTTTGTAAACAAAGTGACATTATACACCAATGTTCTGAACCACGTACACCTGAACAAAATGATTTAATAGAAAGAAATAATAGAATATTCTTAGAAATGATTAATATCATGTTATTAAATACTGAATTACCATTTAGGGCTTATCAATTATTAAACTTAGAATTCAACATTATTATAGAATTAAGGGATGTAGAGTTATTTGAGAATGTATTGGCAATAAGAAATTCTCAAAAATGGAACTCAGGTAGAACTCTTGCTTCTAGACAATTAAAAGTAGAAACATCTATGAGAGATGTTAAACTATCAAGTGAACCTAGAAGAAATAAGAAAGGTAGAAAAGAAAATAATTTAGGATCAAACGAAATAGGCTCTCAACTTATTTCTCTCCACTTAGTCGAGGGAGATATGAAGGATGTTGTAAGAACAATTTCTTTTGTTCTTTAAGTTTAAAGTGATCCTAAAACTTATAAAGAAGTTATGTCTTCTAGAGATTGTATATTTTGAAAAGTTGCAATAAATGATGAAATTTATTCTATTATTCTAACAACAGTTGAAAAATTGTCGATTTGTCAAAATGATCTAAACCTATTGGTTGCAAATGAGTGTGAAGAAGGAAATAGAATTTCGAAGGTATACTCAATAACCTATAAAGCTATATTAGTAATTAAAGAATATCAACAAAAAGAAGAAATTGACTTTTCTGACACGTGCATCTGTAGCTAGGATAACCTTGATAAGAATTTTATTTGCATTAGCATTAATATTTAATTTACATGTTCATCAAATGGATGTCAAAACGTTATTCCTAAATAGTAATCTAGACGAGAATGTCTATATAGAACAATAAGAAGTGTTTGTTGTTCTCCCGAGAAATGAACATAAAGTATGCGAAGTTAAGCCCTTATATGCATTAAAACAAACACCTAAAAACAGTATGAGAATTTTGATTCTACAATTATGTCATATGGTTTCATTCATAATTCAATAAATAAATGTTTATACACTAAAGTATGTGATAGTATCATTACATGCGTGCATGTGGATGATATGTTGATCATTAGTAATGACATAGAAGGGATTAAAGAAGCAAAGATTTTTCTATCTTTCACGTTTAAAATGAAGAATCTTGGATAAGTGGATACTATTCTATGGAATCAAAGTTAGAAATGATAGTGGGGATTATTCATTAAGCCAATCATATTATGTTGAGAATGCAAGAAACAAGTTCAAACATCTGAACATTAAATAGGCATGTACCCCATTGGATCCAAGTATCAAATTAGTAAAAAACGATGGAAGAGCAATAACTCAAATTGAGTATGCAAGTACAATTGAAAGTCTTATGTACGTGGTAAAATGTACAAGATTGGATGTTGCATTTATTGTTGGTAAACTATATAGATTTACTAGCCATCTAAGCTTGAAGCATTGGAAGGTTATAGAGAGGGTTCTTGGTTACTTAAAGAAGATAAAAAAAACCTTAGACTATACAATTTTTTTAAATATCCTGAAAGGATATAAATCTAGTGCGAGAAAAAATAAATCTACTTTATGTTGGGTGTTTACTCTTGTAGAAGATGCATTTTCTTAGAAGTCTAAAAAATAAACAGGCAATATGCACTCAACAATGGAGTCCGAGTTTGTAGCACTAGCCGAAATAGAAAAAGAGACCTAGTGGTTAAAAGATCTTCTTTACGAAGACAAATGATATTTCTTTGATGCCTATCTTGTATGAAAATCTAGATATATGAGTCTAAGACACGAATATGTGTAATAATTAATTAAGTACGGAATAATTTCTCTCACATATATTAGATCTAATGAGAAATTAGCTTATTCATTGATTAAACCTCTTGCAAGAGAGTTACTTATAAGATCAACAATAAGAAAGATGTGGTTGAAACTTAATGATTAAAAAATCCATCAATGATAGCAACCCTACCAAACTATACCAAATAAGTATATCTAAGTTCAAATTTTAAAAACAAGTCATTTGATAAGTGAATAAGTTTCAACACTAAATATCTATTACAAAATCCTATCCTTGATAAATAATGCTGGTTATTATGATTGGAGGGATGAATTTATAAAACTCTTAATGAAGTTCAGTAAGAAGTTCAAGTATCTATCTATATATATATATATATATATATATATATACACACTAGAAGAACTTCTCATATGTAAACTTTGAGATAGTGTCGTCTCAATAGAGAGTTAGAGTTTCTCTTTTAAAAGTTCAATGAATAGGATAAATGCAAAACCAAAATAGCACTGAGCGAGTTTAATGAACTTGTGAAAGCATAAAACATGTGTGTGTGTGTGTGTGTGTGTGTGTGTGTCATTTCATTGGTATTATCACATAGAATAACTGGTTCAAAACTTTCATGCGACCTAGAATTTCGATAATACTTTGTAAGATTTACTCCATGGTTTGATTCTAATTGAAAGATATCTAATTCTTATGCATACATGTTGCTAAGTTTGAATTTGTGATTGACATAATTTTGAGCAAGTGGGGCATTGTTGTACTTATTGTTCAAAATTATTTAGATATGGTAGATTGGCAATTGGGCCTTAATTGAGCCAAAAAGGTAAATGGTTGGTGAATACACAAATTAGGCAATTTGATTTTTGCCCTTGCGATCGCATGGCTTGAACTTGTAGAATCTGAGGCTAAATGTCTATAGCCATGCGATCTCATGGTGGGTATGAAAACAAGCTGTTATGGCTAGTTTTCAGATTTGTTTTTGGAGCCTTTGGGTGAATGTATTCCAACTTTTCATAAATGATTGGCTCGATTTCGTGGTGTATTATTGGAATACTATAAATATGAGTTAATATTCCGTTCCCAGTCAATGAATCAACACAAGAAATCCAAATTGTTACTCTAAATCATCAAGGTCATATTCAAATACTTTCAAATTTTCTGTAAGTTCACTTTAAAAGAATTGCTTGTGCTTTGTTATTCTTTCTTTAAACTTAATAAATCCACTAACTATTTGTCATTTGAATCATTAAAAAATTTGGAGATGAGACAAATATCGTCTGAGAACAACAACGTTCATCAACATATTCAAGCAAAATCATTCCATTTGGTGTTTTCATTTTCATCTTCTCCTATATTCTCCATTTTTTTCCAACGAGGGTTCTATGACACACATAAAACTGGTGAAATGTCATTGGTAATGTGACCATGGTGTTGGAACCGATATATTTCCAACTTGTGTTCTAATAAGATGTAAGGCAAAAAACTATCTCCCACCATCTGATCCAATCGACTAACCATTCTTTTTAAGCATTGGAATATGTGATTGCCATTACAATAAGAGGATACAATGAGCTTAAGTCATGAGATCTTCAGCTTTAAGCTAGATTATTCAATTTTAACTTTTTAAAGATTTTTATAGAATTAAAAAATTTTAGTTTATTCAATATAGATTTTTAAGATTCTCGAATTCAGAAGTATTTTGTATAGATATAGACTTTTGAAAAGTCTTTAAAAGTAATGAGATATGAGATCAAGATTTTCTAAAAGTCTTTAGAATTCATTAAAATTCATCCAAACATATTCAAAATGTCTTCATGTGCTAACTTTTACGTAGAGAGTACAAATACAATATCTTACAAATTGGGTTTCATTCATCCAAAGATTTTGCAAGACTTTCGCAAAGAAAGGTTTTTCAATCTTTATTTATTTATTTATTCTCTTTTTTCAACATTTGTGACCTAAAGCCATAATCAATTACCAGCCTTTTCTATATAAAACATCAATGTTTTTTCTCCTCTATCCTTTTTCATCGTTTCTCCCGTTTTTAATATGAAAAAAAAATCATGTAATTAAAATTCTTATATGATTTTATTTAAAAAGTATATTAATTTGTAATTAAATTCTTATATGTTGATTGATTGTTAATTTAATAGCTTTCTACAAACGTGTTATGATAAAGGTATTAATATAGGTATAATTACATGTTACACACCGTATTTTATAAATTTATATTTTACATACTATACTTTGTATAATTGTTAAAAAGGCACATTTTGTTTATTATAATTATTTTTTTTTAACAAATATATCATTATAAATAGTTGAAATCTTGAATAGACAAAATACTATATACCAAATATGTAATTATAAGATATGGATTTTATTTTTTTTTTGTAAGATTTATAAAATTTATCATCTTCTTTTCTTAAGCTATAACATCAAATCTATCTTAAATAATTTTAATAAGGTAATAAAAATTTTAATAGCATAGAAAATACTTGACTCCCAATATTTTTAAAAAATAAAAATTATTAATTACAAGATAGCAATTAATAATTTTTTATATTAGCACTTGATTTATATCTAATTGTCAATTTCTTATTCATTTTAAGTTAGTGTAATTTTGTAAATTACAAATTGCTAAGGCAGTATGCATGAGTAATGATTTATACACTTATCGAGGTCGTTAAATGAGATTAATTGTAATAAATTTTGGTGACTTATGACTTAATTAGATGTTAATTTTGTTTATTAGGTAAAACTCGAGGCAAATTGGTGGAACTGAAAGAAATGAAAAAGGGCAAAATGAAACTAATTCAAAGTTTGAGGATCAAAGTGTAAATATTCAATAGTTGATTCGGACTATAAAATGATGATTGAAGATCATATATGATCAAATGGATACAATCTGAAGTCAAATGAGTAAAATGTAGCTGAAATATTATCACAAATTAATTTTCAGTCGAAAAAGTTATGCTTCAGATTTTTAGCATCAATTTGAGACCCATTTTTTGGATAGCAAACATTCGAATTGGAGAATTGTAATTTCTAGAAGAATTATATCTCTTGGAGTTATCTTTCTAATACATTTTGAATCACCACAATATGATATCGAAAAAAAAGTTATGACTAAAATACCAAAGGCTACTCACGGCGCATTGGCTATTTTGGTGTGCACGCAAGACATCAATTTCATGACCTGAGAGCAAGTCAACATGCTTGCGCGTGGTAGCTATACTTGTGCACGTGCCTGAGCCAAATTTTCTGTTGATGGACCAATTTCCTTTCTTGATTCAAACTCTTATTGGTAACAACTTTGGGACGATTTATTGAACTAAATTCGACCCTTATAAATAGAAAATAAGGGCACATTGGAAAACCCTCTCTTACCCCTACATACACAATAGTATCCTCAAATTCATCAAGAATAAGGGGCCAATTACTATATTTTGAGATAGAAGATCAAACACTAACAATGAATTGAAGCTTAATTACATCAAGATTTTGAAGAATTCAACATTGAATTTGAAGATGAACATCTTTTGAATTATTGCATGATCCGGGTGATTTTTTCTTATAATTTCTATATTAATATGCTAACTAGATCCACTTTTGTATTCGATGAAGATGTACCATATTTGTTATTTATTTCTAATTCAAGACTAGTATTTTAGTATTTCTTGTGTTTTTTGATTAATTTTGCATACTCATTGCATTGTTTAATTGTTTGGCTCAATTAGATAATTAGTTGCTTGTTGTAGTGTTATGAGACTCACAATAAGTTAAGAACGCGACAAAATTAACATATGTGCAATATAATTTAGGAATAACGTTTATCATGTTGGAGAAAAAATTTATAATATTGAATGAAAATCATTCCACTACTTCAGTTTCAGAATTGAGATTACTTCAGTTTCAGATTTCATTCGTTTTCAGAATGTTGAATGGAAATTCAGTTTCAGAATTTATGGAAATAAGTTTCAACGTTTCAACCGTTCTACTTTATGGAAATAAGTTTCAACGTTTCAGCCGTTCTACTTTATGGAAATAAGTTTCAATATTTCAGCCGTTCTACTATAGAAATTAATGATCACTCTTCCTCATCTATGGGTATAAATAGAGGATCTCTTGGTTGGAACAAAAACACAAGTGATTCAAACAACAAACACAACAAAAAGGAAAAAGCTTTTTTTTTTTCCCAATTTCGATAACCTATGGTTTTTGCTAAAATACTTGAGAGATAGACACGGCTAGTTCTTAGGCGGTTAATGTAGTGCAGTGTGAACCGACAACCGATTGTATCCTGGGAATCAAACACCAATCAAAACCTCGTGCACCCCGGTGAGGCGGAGAATTCGATTTAAGGAAACCGTGTAAATATGGGCCTTCGATTTGGTTATGATTTACTTTGATTCTTGATTTTTCCTAACATATCATATGTGCAATCATATAGATAATCTAAACTTTAAGGCATCATAATCATTCGAATTCGGGTTAGAAATAAATTCGAGTCGTGGTGTCACGGGCAGCATCTTTGCCTAAGCCCCGTGGCCCAATCGCAACCGGAGTTTGCTCAACATCGGTTGCCCATTGTAAATATTTATTTAAATAGATAGAAATTAGAAAATTGTGGTATGATTCTTTGGTCAAAAGACGTCTACTCCCGTCATTTGGGTTTTAGTTCCGAAGTCTATTATAGGGGGTATTAGTCTTTCAAACATTTTCAAGCTTTCTAGTGTTCGCCCCCTGCACTAGCCATTGTAATTTACTGCTTTCTCAATTGTAATTTCCAGCTTTCAAGCAATCAATGAACAAGTTATTTTCATTGCATTTTACTTCGTGTTTCAAGCTTTCTTAAAATTGTGATCAAATATTGTTTCGTCCCGAGAAAAGGCGGAAGGTAGTCTAGCGAACCAGACTACTGCCGCACGGTGTCCCTTTTTGTGCTAAGAAGAAAGACACCCAGTGAAAGTTGGTATCAGAGTTGCGGCTCACGACCCTCGATAAGAAAGCTATGGATACGGATTCCTTGAACGCCACAGAGGTGGTAGATGTTCGAAAGAGGACAACGAAGCAGCGCGTGGATGCGCTTGATGAGACAACTACTAGGTTGACTTATGCCGTAGAGAGCTTAGAGGATAAGCTCGAGACGGCAGAGATGGAAATTCAGAAATTACACATCCAGCTGGATGAAAGCCAAGAGGCTTGCGCAGCGATGACTGAAGCTGTTGCAATCATTCCTGATCTGCAGGATGATATGGAAGCATTGAGAACTCAACCACTAGTTCTCCAACGTGCGGTTGGCAATGGGCAAGCCACTGCACAGGAGCATGTTCATAGGCTCCGAATTCCAGATCCGTGTACCTATAGAGGGGCACGCGATGCTAAAGAAGTTGAGAACTTCTTGTTCGATATGGAACAATACTTTCTTGCGGCTTCGATCAGAGATGAAGCGAGAAAGGTTACAACAGCTACCATGTATCTAAGTGGAGATGCAAAACTTTGGTGGCGGACGAAGTATGCTGATATTCAGGCCAACAGGGTCAGAATAGATTCTTGGGATCTCCTCAATGAGGCGATTAGATCTCAGTTTTTCCCAGAGAATGTGGAATATGAGGCACGTCGGGCCTTGTGAGGATTGAAACATACAGGCTCTATCAGGGAGTATGTGAAAGCCTTCTCCGGGCATATGCTGAATATTCGAGATATGTCGGAGAAGGACAAGCTATTCACCTTCATGGAAGGGTTGGAACCGTGGACACGCGCGGAACTTCAGAGACAGAAGGTCACTGATCTAAGCGCAGCTATGGGAGCTGCTGAATGCTTAAGCGACTATAAATCGGAATCGAGAAGGGATCGATCTTCGGGAAATAGTCAGTCTGTCGAAGGTGGAAATAGACCTTATAGACCCAGCTCGAACTCAAATAGGGGAGAGCGTTACTCTCAGAATAGGGGAAGACCCTATCAAGGCAACTGTCAGGGTAACTTCAAAGGAAACTCTAGCGGTGGCAACGGGAACCAAGGGAAAGCAATGGAGGACAGATCTGATGTCGCTCCTAAAATCAAGTGCTACTTATGTGACGGACCTCACCGGGTGGTGGAGTGTCCTCAAAAACGAATGGTAAACGCTTATTGTCAAATAGCAACTGGTGGAACTAGTTCGAAGCAAGGTACCCCACAAGCTAGTTGTCATAGCGAGACCGACTCCGAGGAGGATGAGGATGTAATTGGTGCATTCTCACATCGGTGCAATACACTGGTGCACCGAGTTACTAAAAGGGAAGATGGTCCCTCGAGAGAGCCGAAGATTGAAGAATCAAAGGCTCACAACTGTAAGGTGAAAGGCCTAATGCACATTGATGTGAGGATCAATGGAAAGCCAATCAGGGCTATGATAGATACTGGTGCTACCCATAATTACCTTGCAAGTGCCGAAGTAGGACGACTTGGACTTGCTCTGGAAAGAGGTAAGGAGAAAGTCAAAGCTATCAACTCTGCTACTCAACCAATAGCGGGAGTAGAGAAATCTGTGTCAATCAAAATAGGTCCCTTCGAAGGAAGGACGAATTTGTCGGCAGTTCAGATGGACGACTTCAAGCTCATTCTGGGATTGGAGTCTCTTCGGGATACAAAGATAGCGGTGCTGCCGTATTCCGATTCTTTGATAATGATGGGGAGAAAACCATTCATTATCCCCACGCAGGTTGGGAAAATAGGCGAGAAGTGCATCTCGGCCATGCAGCTCAGCAAGGGTTTCAGGAAGAATGAACCCTCATTTTTGTGCACTCTTCGATTTGAGGAAATCGATGAGGCAACTGGTCCTTTTCCTAAGCCTATCACAAGGCTTAAGGAAGTTGAGGACATCATGTCGGAGGAGTTATCAAAGAAATTGCCGAGGGCAATTGTTCGGGAGATTGAACTCGCTTCGGGTGCCAAACCTTCTACCAAGGCACCATACCATATGGCAACTTTCACCACAGCGTCCAAGTATGTATCAGCCGAAAAGACAGCTCAACTCTTCTACAAGCATAATGTCAAATACTGGGGACTGCATAAAAACAATGTCAGTGATCGGGATTCTCGATTTACTGGCATACTTTGGACCGAGTTGTTATGAGTTCAAGTTTCCACCCACAATCAGACGGACAGACAGGGCGACTCAATTCTATGCTGGAATACTGTTTTCAGCACTTTATCTCTGCTCCGCATGAAATTTGGGGAAAATTTTCGGACGGAGGCCGAATGTGTTTCAATGCTCAAAAGAGCTCTTTTCCCAATAAGAGTCCTTTCGAGATTCCTACTGGCCAACAAACTTTACTCCCTCATACTATAGAGATTGATCGGAAATGGTACAAGAAGTCTGCATGTCTGAAGCGACCTTTGTTAACAATGAAAAGATCAGAAAAGAAGGTTGCTGAAAAGATTCTTGGCCATCAAACTACTCGAGTTTCCAAGAAAAATCTTCAAGAGTACTTGGTCAAATGGAGCGGATGCAACAGCGAGAAGACTACTCAATGGCTCCGAGGACGTCACCAAATCAAATGGGGGAGAATGTCACGGGCAGCATCTTTGCCTAAGCCCCGTGGCCCAATCGCAACCGGAGTTTGCCCAACATCGGTTGTCCATTGTAAATATTTATTTAAATAGATAGAAATTAGAAAATTATAGTATGATTTTTCGGCCAAAAGACGTCTACTCCCGTCATTTGGGTTTTAGTTCCGAAATCTATTATAGGGGGTATAAGTCTTTCAAACATTTTCAAGCTTTCTAGTGTTCCCACCCTGCACTAGCCATTGTAATTTATTACTTTCTCAATTGTAATTTTCAGCTTTCAAGCAATCAATGAACAAGTTATTTTCATTGCATTTTACTTCGTGTTTCAAGCTTTTTTAAAATTGTGATCAAATCTTGTTTCGTCCCGAGAAAAGGCGGAAGGTAGTCTAGCGGACCAGACTACTGCCGCATGGTGTTCCTTTCTGTGCTAAGAAGAAAGGCACCCCGTGAAACGTGGTTATGATAGATTTAATTTCTCTTGAAAAAGAAAATTATATATCGTAACCTTATCGATTGTCAAGAACACATGAATAGAACTATATTGTAAATCAAGAATTAAAATAGATAGCTATTGGCGGATTCTAGATCCAATACAATCATCTATATTTAATCAAAACCTTAATTTTACCACTTTCTTAGAATGATTTAGAATAATCACAAAATCAAAATTTTCTTTTGTTTACATAATTCGAATTCCATATATAACTAGTAAACTTGAATTAAATTTATTCCCCGTGAGATGATACTCGCAAATCACTTAATCTATTACTTATCAACGATCCCGTATGCTTGTGAGTTTTGCATGAACAAGTAATTACAAATTTACATTGGTATCTATTGTAGATGAATTTTCTAATACAAGAAAGCTTTATAGAATAGAATACTGTGGGTGTTTGGTGGAGATTAAAATTAGATTTTTTTAGTAGATTGTGATAGAAGTTTTTGAAATGTGTGGTTCAAAAGTTGTGGGACCCATGAAAAATGTGGTTAATATTGATTTTTTAACTTAGATTAAAATCGAATTTTAATCATGCACAAACATGCTCAGTATATAATTTTGTGTAAAAGATAAAAATGAAAAAGATTATATGAATGATACCATAAGAAGACTCAGTTGAATGTTAATTAATGAAAGGATAGATGAATAAAAAAAAAAAGAAAAAAAATTATTTTATTTTATAAAATAAACAATTGAACTTTCGAAAGAATAAATTTTTATAAATTGGCCATGGATAGAAGTCTTTCAATTTTTTGACTTATTTCAAAATCACTACAATATAAAAGAGCCTTAAATCCTTTGACACTTGTCAACAATATGTGTGTCCAATATAAACGGTGTCGTTTGTCATTTCATTCCAGGAAAAAAAGACGCAGGAACTCCATTTTCTCATGCCATCATCCATACCTCTGTTCTATTTCTTCAAAGAAAATCACTATGGGGTAAATCTTTTGGGTGGTTGAGTCTAGCTAGTGTATTTACTGGCGTGAAAAAAAAAAAATTGGAATCGGGTGCGGAGCAATGCTCCTTTTTTTTTCCCATTTCTCCATTATCACACACATGTTCACACGCAACGACGGTATCCGACTGCCATAACCATGCTTTCTGTCATTTCTCCCATATCTAACCCCTCTTTTTCCTTTCCAAAATTTCACTCCCCAACATCCTTTAATTTCTCCTACGTCGCTAAAAATCATTCCATTAATTTCACATCTCCATGAATTTCTTGAGCGAGCTGCACTTCGAAAACAAGCGGAACTTTTGCATAATGGTGTCCGTTTTGGGCACATAACCCCATTCTAGAAAATCTAAACCCATAATCCTTTTATTAGTTTCCTTGTGCAGAAAATGAAGACATGAGAGAGAAAAAAAATTATATATGGGAAAGAAGGGTTTACGACGATTACAATGAGTGAGAAGTTTAGCTGTAGGGCGAGGGATTTGTATGATACATTGATGGATGAGAATAGGTAGAAGGGGTTTACACATAGCAATGCGCGGATAAGTAAGGAGGTCGGAGGGGAATTCGGTATTTTTGACGGGTTAGTTACGGGGACCAATGTCAAGCTGCAAGAAGGCAAGTTGATTGTTCAAACAATGGCGATTTGGGAGTTGGCCTGGTGGCATAGTGTCCACGGTATGTGATTTGCTAAAAGTTTTCCTTCGTGCGCTTCTCTCCGTAACTGTGTATATTGATGAAATTGATAACGATGATTTCAAATTTTATAAATAAGATTGCTCTCCTTGTTTACGTGATTTTCTATATCTTCTGAGTTTTGGATTGTGAAATATTATTGAACTGGTATTGTCTCCTCTCACTTGAACCAAACTAAGCAAAGCTGTTAATTATCTGTTTGAAGCAAACTATGCAGTCGGAGAGCAGCCACTTCGTGCAGTTCATCACCGAGCATTAAATATAATATTTTGTCAAATTGTCTTTTACAACCTGACGAAATTAAGGCAAACGTTGACAAAATATAATAGAAAATGCTTTTTTTACATAATTTTGTCAGCATTTGCCTTAATTTCGTCAGGTTGTAAAAGACAATTTGACAAAATATTATATTTAACACTCGGTGACGAACTGCACGAAGTGGCTGCTCTCCGATTGCATAGTTTTTTTCTATGCAAATAGATTAAAGTTATGAAATTAAAAAGTCACTTTTGCACCAATTTCTCAAAAAAAATTTTAAAAAAAAAACTCCATTTTTTTTTTAATTTCATAACTGCAAAATGGAACTCTTGAATGGTCGGTGTGATGTAACTTTTGCATATGGATTTTGGCCGTTTGAATTCGTCTGCTAAGTCAAAACGGCATTTAATATTTCTTATTTCATTAATATGTGTTTTTTTTTATAGAATTGAGTGAGAATATATTTTTTATTCTTCTAAGCTTTCAGCAAGTTTGTAGTTTGTGTATTTTGATTTGTCCTCGTTCGTCTGGTTTGAATCTTGAAATAATTTACTTCAAAATGCAGGTTATTCTTATACGATTATTCTGTACCACATTTGTAGCTATTGAATAAGACATCTGCCAAACAATCCATGAAACATGCATTCCCTATATAACAATGTTGCCACTCATTGGAACGGGCAAGTCATGATTTTGGAGTATAATTGAAGTTTCTATGTTGTATTCTTTTTCTATTTTTACAAATTTGACTTTTGGCAACTTTATAAATTTCAGTCTTATTACTCTTTTTGTTTACGGATTTTCAACTTCAGAAATAAAAAAACACTTATATTGTTAGCATTATTCATGATATTGATGCTTAAAACTTTTTACCTATGTGTCATGGTAAATGGGTTGATTTTTTAAAACTATCCACTCCATTTGACTTCCTTGGAAGCGTTCATAGAGAAATATTTCAAAGTTTAATCAACGTGAAGTCCTTTCTCCTGTTACTAGAGGTATCATCTTATTTTTAGGATTTTCTTGTTTTTCTATTTTCTTGTCGACTTCTTCTCAGCTGGACACATCCTTCACTCAATTGGCCCCATGGCCTTTGAAAACGACGTCCTCTCGTCCACCTCCACTGGTAAAAATAACGTCTTTTAGTTATTTTGCTATTTTTCATCCATATTTTTTCACCCTTGAGGAATTTTTCCATTTAAGTGTGTTCTTATTGCATTCAAAATGTCTTATTTACTTACTGGTTTTTCTCCTTTGGTTGTTAGTTTGTTTCTTTTGCTCAGCGTCTAAAAGATTGCAATTTATAAGGCTTAAAATGAGAAAAATTCTCTAAGCCAAATAATCCATCAAATTCATGCTCTGATAGGTAAAGCAGATGGGCTGGGTCTGTTTGGTAATTTATACACTCCCTTGGCTTAGTTAGGATCATTTTCTATATAGCTCATTCATTATCTTAGGTGTTGCATGTCAATGCTTCTATGAATTATTCTCAACATTTTTGCAATTGTTTATAATTTCATTACCTCTCTACTTACGGATTTCAATTTGATTATATGTATATGCTGGATTCATATCCAAGTTGATATAAGCAATGTATGACTACAAGCATTATATGACTCTGCTTTATATAAAAGATTCCTGCTGCAATTGATGGTTTTGGTTATTGCCATAATTATTACAGCTTAGAACTCCTTAATCGATTGATTTATTTTGATTAATCTATATTCTGTTGTGTTTCCTGTCCACTACTTGCAGGTGTTCCTTTTGGATCAAAACCCGTTGATCAAGGCTCTTTGGCCCTCTCAGGTCTGCATCTCACTGTGATCCCTTTTACAAAGATAAGTTTCCTATTTGCCTGACATAATTTTATCAAATTATGTATCTTTTCAAGCATAATCTGCTTGGCAATTAGTTTGCACCTGTTTTTTTTTTCACTGCCTTTATTGGATTATTGCATTCTTGTAGGCATTAGCCAATTGCCAGAGCACTAATTGCAATTTAATGTCTATTAATCATGATGGCTTGTTACTTATGCAGGCTAACTCACTCATTGCATCTTATTTACAAGTTCCTTTGCATTATCTTTTACAACTAGGAGGTTCTCAATCATATATACGTAATTATGTACCTGCAATTGATCATTCAATGTCGAGTTCAGACTCTTATTCAATAAGTATGACATGTTCGAAGAGGTAGAATTCCCTCTCTTTATAGACGGACAAGACTTCACAAGAGCAACTTATGCTATGTTCTTGTTAAATAAGGTGTGTAGCACTTCTTATTTTTTAGTGTGTCAGACCATATGGGAACATAGCATTATCAGACAGTCTACTAATGATCTTACATGAATTTTCTGTTATACAAGGCTTAGAGCTGTGCTTATAAATTTTTCTTGTTAATTTTGTTCCCATCCCCAATTTTGTGTTTTTGCACATGAGTGTTGATTCTTTTTACTGATGTGTAGATCTGGATGGTGATGTGAGTTCATTACTCAGCTTCTAAAATTTTTTGTACCTATCCTTCAACGAATATTCTTACTTAAATTAAGCTGAAGATTTTTCTGGACTGGAGTTACAAAAGTAATTTGTTAAAACAATGATATTATCTACTTTTTGTAACTGCATTTGATTGTGGAGAGGATATCTGGAGTAGATGCTGAATTTTATACAAGCATTTATCTTCCATCATCCACTAACGTGATTTTTATGAAGTATGAAACTGTATAACTAACCTGTTATTAGATGACATTAGAGTTATTTATATCCTGTTTTGATTTTTTGTACATAGTTTGTTCGCAGTCGACTTCATCACAAATTATATTGCTATTTCTCGTACCATGTTGATGACATTCTCTATGTTAATTGATAACCTTTTTGTAAGATTTAGAGTAGAAGGGAGAGATGCAGTGCCTCTCTATACTGTGTGGAGAGTGCACAATCTCAGTGCACTCTTCGTGCGGCACGAAGAGTGCACAAACTCTCTCTGCTGCAAGGAGAGGCATAGTGCCTCTTTGCGTTGAACGGAGAGGCAATGCACCGAGTGCTACCCGGAGAACTGTGCAGCTCAATTTTTTTTTTTCTTTTTTCTCCTTTCTTTAAGCTAAGAACTGTAACGGTTTATGAAGAAATTTTGAGGTTGTCTATGTTTGGTGAAATTTTAGTTAAATTTGATTGGAAATGGACCAATGAATACAATTTTGAGGTTCTTCGTTTATGCATTTTTACCTTCTTTATTTTTGGAAAATTTTGTTTTGACTATATCTCAATCAATTTAAGTCGGACTTGAATTCCGTTTGTTGAAGGATAATCCTTAAGAGTCGGACTTTCAATTTTAGTCATTATCTTTATTTTTCTATTTTTGAAAAAAAAAATTTAATTATTTTTCAATTTTTTCGAATATAAAGTACGTTTGTGCCACATTGATTGGCAGAAATAAAAATAAATATTTTGTGAGTTTTTTCCATTTGATTTACGACAACCCAAAATGATCAAATGATAAAGAATAAAGTCAAAGATAAACAATAAGTATGTATTGTGGGGAAGAGTGTGAATTTACCAAATGGATCTGATTTTGGGTAAATAAAAAATTCTTTATCACTTTCTACTTGGAATAAAAATAGAAATGATTGAGACATGAGATGTGAACAATGGAGGTAAACTTGAGGAGTTGAAGTGGGGAGCATTAAGGTCATTGTTGAAGACTCTTGGAGAGGTTGAACATTTTTATAATTGGAGGAATCATTGGTCTATTTTCATTATTCTTCATTTCTTATTTTTCTAATCAGTTTTATTGGTTTGTTTCATGCTATGGTGAATTCTTATTTTTTTTTTCATCTCGAACATTAAGGTAATCAGTGAATATAATATACACTTATATTTAACACTGGGTAATTATATTACCACTACAAAATTTAATTATTACACCACATTATAATCACACCACAAATAAAATATGTTTTTAATAAATACACCACATAAATTTACAATTATACTCATAGTCCAATAAAAACTAAAATAAAAAAATAAAAAAACAATAATATTGTGGTGTATTTATCATTCTAACATTACTTCTCATTTTTCTCATCTTCTTCAAGCTTCAACCCATTCTAGAAATTTTTGGCACTATGACACGAGTTGATTAGAAAGGCATTGAAATTGGCTCAAAATTTCATGTCTTCTTGACAAACAATGATGGACAAATATTTTGTCTATGAATCGACAATTAAGTCCCTATGCTTGTAAGGCAGCACCTGAGTGCTCCCCCGATTCGACTGCACCACTGGCGGCACCACCTTATCCGCCTCTACCACCTACACATTTTCACTTTGGTCCTGTGTTGTCTTGACTCAATTTATAATTATACTTTCCCACTCATTCTGCATCTCTGAGTTTGTTGACCATCTTTTTCACGTTCTTCTTCTAACTTTCTGGAATAAATCTTTGCAACTTTAAGAAGCGTACTAAGAAATTAAAAGATAAATTCAATATGGAAAAACATATTGAAGGAACTTGAGAAGAGAAACATTTTATTAATCATCAAGCTCAAGTAATACTGTGAATACATTGCTCCATTTATAGAGTAAATTTCTAACAAACTAACTACATAACAAACAAAAGAAGGATCTGGAAGAGGCATGTGCTGGTGATGGAAGAAGGATCTGAAAGAATGCACCATATTCAAATGAGGTGGAGAAGAGCATGCTAAACGTGTGATTTGATATTGGAATATTCCAACAAAGCGCTTCTCATCTGGCATTCTGCACTTGGTTTTTTTTTTTTGTGTTTTCTGTCCATCTTTTCAGACAGTAATCTTTCAGAAACTAATAAGTTGAAATTGGATATTGCTTGCTGGCTGGAATGCTCAATTAGATGTTTCAAAAAAAAAAGTAGTTTTTTTATTTGTGGTGGGATAAAATTTATTTTAATGTAGTTATTTATTAAAATCCTAATTTTGTAATTTTACTCAAGGCTATTTAAGTATATAAGAAAAATACTAAAAAATGTGGTGTAATAATTAAATCTAGTAGCGATAATATAATTATCCTTTACAAATATACCCATAACTCAATTAACAAATAAAAAAGAAAAGAAAAGGTGAAATACACTGTACACCACATTTTATTACCTGTCATTTCGCTGCTCTCTCTCTCTCTCCCCTCCTCAATTATCGACAAACTTTGGAGAGATCTCCGTGTATTTGATTTCACTCATTCATTAGCAAGAAACAAAGGAGAAAAAAGAAAGATGAGATTTTTCAACAGGATTTCCCATGTCCACTCAAGGTTTTTGTTATACCAAATATTAACCTCAATTGTCATTCCCTTAATCTGCTTACTCTCCCCCACCAATTTAGGCGCGACGTCCCTACCCCCGAAATTAATTATAACCAACACAACTTGATGATTTTGTTAAAATTGCAGAAGCCAGAATGCTTAAGGATTTGACAAAATATGCATACTTGATCCAACTTTCCATGCAACGAGGCGGCAGAAATTGTTTGTGCTCATATGGAGAAATTTGAAATGGCAGATTTCGATTTTCCTCATATTGAAATTTGATTTGTGCCCATATGGATTATCCGCAATGGAGAGTTTCAGAGTGATGAAGCGGTTGAATAATTATTGAAAAAAACTTTATAGTAAAATTTATGTCGATCAAACCTAATTTCATTAATTGCTTGAATTATCGTTGTTCATCTAACACATTCACAATACAGACTTCACTTCAAAAGGAATTATATGCTTTGAAGACAAACCCTAGAAAATAATAGCAAAATAATTACAAATTGATTCATATAAAACATAAAACAAATTGTAGGTTTTTTTTTTGGACTAATAACGAATTTTTAAAAAAAAACAAAAAAACCCATAAAGAATGATTAAACAAATTGATGAATTCTTATATGTGGTATGACGACTCAAGACCACTACAGGAAAAAGAAGAAGAAGAAAAAATTAGGTTTATATTTGTGATGTGATTATAATGTGACGTAATTAATTAAAAGTATATTAAAATTCTAATTAGTAATTTTACTTAAGACTATTTAAGTAAAATAAGAAAATTGTGGTGATTAATAAATTTTGTGGTGGTGATATACCTTTAACATTTCCCTTCTAGTGGATAGAAATAAAAAGTGACATCCTAATCAATTTCCTTTTTATTAACACAGCCCTAAAAGTCTATTCCAAGTGAGAGTTTGCAATTTCGTCCTTTTTATGCTCTATAGCCAGACCCTCTCCTCTCTTAGCGGTGAAGGCTCGCTCTGTTTATGCTCGAATACATGTAATAGCAGTGTGCCTTAAGCGTTTCCCCCCAGTACAACGATGACATCGTCAACGTCCAGCCGGAGACGCAGACACAGCCGCCTCTCCGAAGATTCTGATTCGGGTTCTGCGTCTGACCCAACTTGGGAATCGGATAGCGGCCGCCGCAGGAGCCGTATTCGAAATCGCAGCAGTAGCCGACGATTAGACTCCGGAGATTCTGACAGTGATACCAATGGGCGATCGAGGAAGAAGAGCAAGAGGAAGATTACAGAGGAAGAAATTTCCGAATACCTAGCTAAGAAGGCTCAGAAAAAGGTATTGTGATTCTCCTTTATGCTTTCCCCAATTTCGTCTATGCCTTTTGAATCTATTAATCTATTTCATGTCTTTTCTGCATTTTAATTTGATCACGTTGTCAGGCTATGAAAGTCGCCAAGAAGTTGAAGTCGCAATCAGTGTCTGGATATTCCAACGATTCAAATCCCTTTGGCGATTCTAACCTTAATGAGAAGTGAGTTTATCTTGTCACTCTAGTTGCAATTTCTCCTTATGCGCACATGCACGGATTTCTCATGCTCGATCTCTATGTAACAATTTAGAAACCTTATCCGAAGACACGTGAGTAAAATTTCGATTTCACCAGGTTGCAGTTTTGTTTATTAGCTCTTGCAGTTAATTAATTGTTGGGAAATTCTGAAATCATACTTTTCTCAGACGGACCCATTGGGCTACCTAAAGAAGCTGTAGCCTTTTCTGTCAGTGTGAACCCTGTGGTATGGTGTCTGGCCTTTTAACCCTTGATCAATGCTAGGCGTTCGAGAATGATTTGGCGGATTCTATGCATTGTTACTCTGCAAGGGTAACATTATCATTAAAGGAGGAAAACTGACATGGAGGAGAATGGTGAATCTTTCTTCTTGTTGGGAAAGCATGTTTCCTAATGTAGATTGATTTTGGCTGGTTGTGCCTTGTGATTGTTGGGTAGTGCACAACTGTCTAATAGTAGTGTAGAGCTCAGCCGTGACATCTGCTACTTTTTCACGTTTTATGCGGCAATATGTTAGAATTTATTAAGGCCTTGTTTGATTCTCATTTTAATTCTCATTCTCATTCTTCTACTCATTTTCAACCACACATTCTTCAATAAAATAATATTTTCTATCACATCAATAACTTTTCCTTCTTTTTCAACCACACATTTCCCATCATATTACTATTTCAAAATTCATTTTTCCCAAATAATGCCTATCAAACACACTCTAATTAAACCATCCATGTTAAAATCATTGAGAACAAAATAAAAGCGGAAGCGTACCTTGATCTATGTGTTTGATTTCTTGAGTGTGTTATAATCTTCCACAACCAAATGTCCTTAGTGTCCGATTGATTTCTCTTTGAGATGGATGTAGTAGAGAATACAGGAACAATTGGTGATTTGGCTTGGGGACCATAACCACATAATATTTCTTTAAGTACTAGTCGATTAGGTTTCCATCAACCCTAATGGACTAGAGCTCGGTCTCTACACATTGTAAAGTCCATACCGTTTAGATATTTCTAGGGCCCAATAATTAGAGCACTTTATTGGCCCTAAGAATATAAGATAGCTCAATACAATTGTATTTAATCATGTAGCTCACATAAGAAATTAAATCCAACAATCTCCCACTTGGGCTACATGAGTAATCCGAAACAATTATATTGTATAATCTTAAGTGCGCACCAAATGCTATCTTGTCTTGAAACATCTCCTTGGTTACAATCTGGTTCATCTACAATGTCAGCATGAGATCAAAGCGGCCTTCGTTACACTTATATTGGTAACTAAACCTATCAATGGTCACCACATCAACATATTCGACAATATAGATTAAGTATGAATGTGTAGCATGAAAATTACATGTAATGTGATCTTAAACATGCTTATTTCCAACTGGTCCAACTTTATTTCTTTAGTGAGATCAATACTGAATTTAATGATAGAGTGAAATGAACTGAATACTTTATTTCTGTACAGAAAATTATCCAAATACACAAATGTGTCCAATACATGAAGCAATAAAAATACAAACTCCCACTAAAATATGATATCCTCATGATATACAACACCCATACGAGCAATGTGCTCATGAAAGACCTTAGGTATCAATCCCTTAGTAAGCGGATTCGCAATCATGGAGTTTGTCCCAATGTGCTCTATGAAAATCTGTCCACTCTGTACTTTTTCCTTCACAACTAGGAACTTAATGTCAATGTGTTTTGACTTAGATGAGCTCCTGTTATTGGAATATAAAACTGTCGAGTTATTGTCACAATGTAACTTTAGTGGTCTTTCTACGCCATTCAGAATGTGTAGTCCGATGACAAAATTTCACAGTCATATTCCATAGCTAGATGCTTTATAGCATGCTACAAACTCTACTGCCATGGTAGGGATCTACTACCGTATTGATATCCAATAAAATAAGAATCGGATTACCTTATGATCTTTAACTGATCCGATCTGATGTATGTGAGCATGTAATCATTTGTTCTCTTTAAATACCTTATAACCCTTTCGGCTGCTTTCTAATGATTCATCCCAGGATTGCTTAAATATCTGCCCAGCATTCCAATAATGAATGCTATGTCTGGATGTGTACAAATTTGAGCATACAAAAGATTCCCAACAACTGATGTATATGGAATCTTCTGCATTTTTCTTAACTTTAGTGGCAAGCAGTATGTCATCAACATACAAAATAAGAAAAATATGCTTACTCCCACTGAACTTGTGATACACACAATCATCAACAACATTCATCTCAAAACCAAATGAGATAATTATTTGATGAAACTTGTAGTACCATTGACGGGAAGTTTGCTTGAGCCCATAGATGAATTTCTTTAATTTGCATAGATGAATTTCTGATGTAGCTCAAGGTCAAAGTATGCAACAAGTGCCATAATTGTCCTGAAAGAGTTTTTCATTGAAACTGGAGAGAAAATCTCTTTGAAGTCAATGCCTTCCTTTCGGGTAAAGCCTTTAGCCACAAGACGAGCTTATATCTTTCCACATTACCTTTTGAATCCTTTTTGGTTTTAAAAAATCCATTTGCAACCAATGGGTTTCGCACCTTTTGGTAATAGGACAAGATCCCAAACTTTATTGTCTTGCATAGACTTATACTCCTCATTCATGGCATCATCCACTTTTGAGAGTTAGAACCCTGCATGGCCTAATGGAAGTTGATTGGATCATCTTTCATCACTCCATTATTTTCCTCATGTTCTTGGAGAAACATTGCCTTGTTGAGGTTCTGGAATTGTTTCTTGATCAATAACAGATATAGGAACCTATAAATTGTCAAAAGTAATAGTAGGAATCGAAACTGATCCTTTCTTAACTTCTTCCTCAAAGACAATGTCTCTAACCTTATTTCTTCCACCAAACTCAACATCCTCAAAAAAAGTTGCAATTCTCGTTTCAAAAATTGATTGAATTTTGGGATTATAAAATTTATAGTCCTTGATCACTTAGAGTAACCAATAAAGTAGTTGCTCACTGTTTTGGCGTCCAATTTCTTTTCATATGGCCCATAAGGCATAGTCTCAACTGGACATCCCCAAATGTGAAAATGCTTTAGACTAGGCTTTCTGCCTGTCCAAAGCTCATAAGGTATTTTGACAGCAACCTTAGTTGGTACTCTATTTAGAATATAAGTGCTTATGTCATAATTTTGCTGAATTTTCTTTATTTAATTTGCGTTTAGTATCACGTGATTTCACATGCAAAGTTTCATTAGATGATGCAACAGTATCGAGCAAATATAAGTTATCATATTCAGATAATAAACCAGTACCAATAACATTTGAATTTAATGAAAGAGTAAACTGATTGTTTCCAAATGAACAATAATATCCAGATTTATCTAACAAAGAAACAGAAACCAAATTTCGTCTAAAAGACGGTACAACGAATGTCTTTCAAATCCAAATAATAACCAGTTTCTAATAATAACCCAAAAAATGCCTATCACATCAACTTTCACCGATTTGCCATCATCCACATAGATGTATTTTTCACCATCATTTGGCTTTTGGCAGCTCAGATATCCCTACATAGAAACACTTATGTGAGTGGTAGAACCAGAATTTAACCACCAAGTGTTTCTAGGTGCTAAAGCTAAATTAACCTCAGAACAGACCAAAGTAAGATTTGTACCTTTCTTTGCACGCCAGGCGTGATATTTGGCACAGTCCTTCTTCACATATCCAGTCTTGTTGCAAAAGAAACAAACTCCTTTGTCCTCTTGCTGTTTCTGTTGTACTGGACCCTTAGAAGCAGTTTCATATTCCTTCTTTCTTTTCTCGTCCTTATCCTTAGAAGTGCTTGCCAAGTGAGCGCTATCAGTTTTTTCTTGTTTCAACATTTCTTTCTCTTACACAATATGAAATGAGCTCATTTAGAGACCATTTCTCCTTCTGACAGTTATAACTGACCTTAAATTGACTGAATTGTGCAGGAAGCGAGATCAATACCAAATGCACGAGCAAGTCATCAGTCGAGCTTTAGTCCTTTAAGTTTAGAAGCAATGTGAGACATCAGAATGATATACTCCCTTATGTTTCCTTTCCCTTTATACTTCATTGAAATCAAGCTTAGCAAAAGCGTGTTTGTTTCAAGTCTTATCGTTTTTCGCAAAACGTTTCTCAATTTCGGCAAGAAAATTCTTGGCATTTGTCACTTCTTCGGATACTGCGCCTCTAAAGGCTTCCGGAATGCCGCGCTTAATGATCATTAGACTCATGCAATTTGAGCGATCCCACTTCTCAAAGTTCCTCTTTTCATCAGAAGAACTTGCTTCCGTAAGAGGAGTGAGTTGCTCAATCCGGAGTGCAAGAGCTAGATCCATGCAACCAAGAACAATTGATACGTTCTCTTTCCAATACTTGAAGTTTGTCCCACTGAGCATGGGAATAGAATTGATATTTGCAGATGTTGTAGTGGTAGATGAACTAGCTGTATAGAGAAAATGAAAAATTATGCTCACATTAACATTAATATTCAATAATCAATAAAGTCAAATAATGGTATGCCCCATCTCAAGATACCGAGCACATCATTAATATCAAATTTTTGGACAGTAATATTAATTGTAAGTGGTACTCTTGGTGTAATGATCAAACATTGACAATAACTCCTGCCAAATAATAAATTCATATTTGGATTGATTTATTATTCACATGAAAATCTTATAATTGTCACACGTTTACCACCACAAGTGTGCAAGCAATTCGGCCAAATATTAACATTCCTTTAGGCCGGCTAATATCCGCATGAACAAGCATACACACAAATTCCTTCTAATATTCTAAGTTAATTAATTTCCACAAGAGAGGTTGCTTTGGCAACATATTGCTTCAATTAATTTACTTTGGAATATTATATATCCAAATGAGTCATTTATACCAAAATTTGAAAAGCAAAATACTTAATTTTATTTATCTTGAAACTTTAGGGACCTTAGGGTTAATAATTCAAAACTTTAGGAATCGAAAATTAATTATCCAGAACTTTAGGGGTTAATAATTAAGGATTAATTTCAGAAATGGTCACTGAAGTTACATGAAAATTACAAAATGGTCACTAAAGTTTAAAACTTTCATGAATGGTCACACAAGTTTCAGGCGCTTTTAGAAATTGTCACTTAAGTTTAAGATTTCACCTACGGTCACTGAATTTTAGGGGATGTTTCACTAACGGTCACTGAAATTACAAAAAGTTTCAAGAACGGTTATCGAAGGGTCATGTATTTTTTCAATTTTTTGGGCGACTTTTTCGGCCACTTTCTACCACCAAAATTGTCGAATTTTGATACCGTAGAAAAGCCCACAATTTCCTCTTCAATTACCATCCAAAATTTTCCCAAACTCCAAACGATTCGACCGGAAAATCGCCCAAAAAATTGGAAAAATTTGCCCAGATTTTTCAAATTTTTTGGGCTACTTTGCGGCGATTTTTCGGCAACTTTCGATCACCAAAATCGCCGAATTTTGATACCGTTGGAAAGCTCACAGTGTCCTCTTCAATTACCACCCAAAATCTCCCCCAAACAACAAAGGATTTGACCGAAAAATCGCCGCAAAGTTAGCATGAAAAATATGGGCAGATTTTTAGCCTTTTTGGTAGCTGACTTTGCGGCGATTTTCTGGTCGAATCGTTTGGAGTTTGGGGGAGATTTTGGGTGTTAACTGAACAGGACATTGTGAGCTTTCCAACGATATCAAAATCTGGCATTTTGGTGGTCGAAAGTTTCCGGAAAGTCGTCGCAAATTCGCCAAAAAAATTTGAAAAATCTGGGCAGATTTTTTCAATTTTTTGGGCGACTTTTGCGGTGATTTTTCGGTCGAATCGTTTGGAGTTTGGGGGAGATTTTTGGTGGTAATTGAAGAGGAGATTGTGGGCTTTTCTACTGTATCAAAATTCGACGATTTTGGTGGTCGAAAGTGGCCAAAAAACTGAAAAATGCATGACCGTTCCTGAAACATTTTGTAATTTCAGTGACCGTTAGTGAAACATCCTCTAAACTTCAGTGACCGTTGGTGAAAGTCTTAAACTTTAGTGACCATTTCTGAAAGCGCCTGAAACTTGAGTGACCGTTCATGAAAATTTAGAACTTCAGTGACCATTTTGTAATTTTTATATAACTTTAGTGACCATTTCTGAAATTAAAATAATTAATTATAAGAAACTTTAGGGATCCAAAATTTAATTATTAGGAACTTTAGGGGTCAATGTAAACCAATAATGAACTTTCAGGGGCTTAATTCAGAACTTTAATGGCCCAAATTAATTAATTTTTAAACTTTAGAGACTGAATTATTAAACCCGAAACTTTAAAAGGCCCATTTGGATGAATTTTTAATCTTAGGGGGCTGAATTACCAAAGTTTAAAACTTAAGGGACTGTATCTATAAAATTAGAAAACCTAACCCTAATTTTAAATTGCAACCAAGGCTCTCAAATCATTAAATTTACACAAGAGGCCCCCACCCCCAAAATTCTTCCAAAACTAAAATTCCAGATTTGGGCGGCGCTGGTGCAGCTGGTGCTACCTAGAATATATATTTCACATGGCAGGCGTGGGCAAATGATTTCATATGATGCTGAATACGTGCAGAATTTTATAATATAGAATACCATGTATTGCCAAATTGAATTATTCCCATGCTTCAATAAAGGCAGCCGCAATCATGGACTTTTCAACCCACAAGAATAAATATGCAGAATACATGGAATTGAATTCATACTCACCAGAAATATGGTCTCAAAAATCAAAATGGCACATATATTAATGAATAATGCTAAATACACAATTCTTTCACATGGAAGCCGTAAGTTTTGACCGGATTCATTATAATAATCATATTCATGGCAGACATATATATGTTTCCAATAATTCCACTTGATAAGAATTGAATCCATAATTTACCCAGAAGCCAACCGTAATTATTGACATTAATAAACAGAAACCTGAATCTTAATTTTATAATCCAAATTTTGGAAGAAATTCAGGAATGTTAAATGCATATAATAACATGTAGGAAGATCAAAATAACCCAAAATAAATTCTCAAAGATTCAATAATGGAGTGACTCTGATACCACTTGTTAGAATTTATTAATTAAATCATCCATGTTGAAATCATTGAGAACAAAATAAAAGCGGAAGTGTACCTTGATCCATGTGTTTGATTTCTTGAGTCTGTTATGATCTTCCACAGCCAAATATCCTTAGTGTCCGATTAATTTCTCTCTGAGATGGAAGCAGTAGAGAATACAGGAACAATTGATGATTTGACTTGGGGACCATAACCACATAATATTTCTTTAAGTAGTAGTCGATTAAGTTTCCATCAACCCTAATGGACTAGAGCCCGGTCTCTACACATTGCAAAGCCCATACCGTTTAGATGTTTCTAGGGCCCAATAATTAGATCACTTGATTGACCCTAAGAATATAAGATAGCCCAATACAATTGTAGTTAACCATGTAGCCCACATGAGAAATTAAATCCAACACAATATTCTTAGAAAATTCTTTTAATGGACCTACATTAGATTTTATGTTGGTGGTCAGTAGGGGTCCTGTGCAATTTTCTGAGAGGGAATATGGTCATCTGGACTTTGTCTGTGTTTACTGTTCCTCAGACAGGAGTCATTCCGGATGGTCTGAGTGGTTGACCTATTGCTTGCTTGCTTTGGCAGATCAGTGCCCATCCTTTGGTTTGCTGCCTTCTGGATGGCTGGCGAGTTTGTCCATGTCACTTCGTTGATGTTAACATGTTATCCAGGTCCAATGGGACCTTTAAACCCTCTCCGTTAAATATTGAATAATGAAATAGAAATGTTCTGCAAATGATATTCCCTTTCCTTGTCTACCTCTGTGCTCCTCTCTAAATCTGAAAGTTTGATGCTTAAGTAAAAGATGTTTTATTCTTAGCCTTGAGGCTTTTTCACGAATTCGAAATATATGAATGACAGATTTGTCTGGCGGAAGAAGATAGAGCGTGATGTATCTCAAGGCTTGCCTCTTGACGAGTTTTCTATAAAAGCTGAGAAGAAGAGGCGGGGGGAAAGAATGGTAAATGTTCCAGGCCAGTTTTGTACTACGTTTTCTGGTCATATCATGACTGTATAGTAATATGAAAAATGCTGTTTAAATTGTGTGAATCATCTTCCTCTTTTTCATGCTCTCCATTGCTATCCTTGTTGCAGCCTTTCTAATTTTTCCATGACAGGAGAATGTGTTTGGCTATAATGATATAATTCATATACATGCAAAATGGAGAAATAACATCTGCCTCAAACAAGATTCTAATGGGAACATGAAAAGTTAAAAATTGAGAAGAAATTATTTCAGCTAAGTGAAAATTGCATTAAAATTTGAAGTTTCCGAAAAATGTTGCCTTTTTTGTGAACTGAGAAGGAATTGAACAGACAAGCTAACTGAAACAAAGGGAATTTCTAATAAAGCAAGCACACTTTTGAGAATGCTAGAGGAGTTAATGGTAATTGGCTAAGCCTGTGGAAGATGTCAATGAGCTGTCAAGCATGCAGCATAAGCATAGTACATAACATTACAATAAAGCAAGCAGGCGTTTTAGCACAAGCATAGTACAGAACATCAAACCTTTTCTATTAATTTCTATTCACATAACGTGATGAGGCGTTGCACATGTAGTCACGTGGTTTTTATTCTTGGGTTTTGTGTAGAGGTTAACCTATTGTGGTACTTCCTTCTGAGTCCTTATAGCAACTTATGGTTCTTTTTTCTCCAACTGTAGATGGTTTAATGGTCTAAAACATCAACCATTATTAAGTAAAACATGAAAGGATAAGGATCTTTGTATATAGTGATTTAATACTCTTGGTAATTGCATGCCTCACTGCCTCCCCTTGGAATTTTGATTTATTCCATGCAATTTTTAATCCGGTTTATAAGCTATATATATATATATATATTTATTTATTTATTTATTTTACCTTTTTTTTTTAATGTAGGCCGAGATTGAAAAAGTGAAAAAGAGAAGGGACGAAAGAGCTCTTGAGAAAGCACGACACGAGGAAGAGATGGTAGGATTTGATTGCATCTTTTGTGAAAACGTGTTTTTCTTGCTATTTTCTGTCGGATGTTTGTTTTTCTGTTGCCTATGTTATCATTTAACCCTGTTACTCATATAATCCACCATAATTTAAATCCAAATGACCTTCAAATTGCAGGCATTGTTGGCAAGAGAGCGTGCTCGGGCTGAGTTCCAAGACTGGGAGAAGAAAGAAGAGGAGGTAAGAGTTTGCTGGCTTTAGTGTCTGTTACTTGTGTTTTTATCTTTTGATCTACTTCTTGGGAAACTGTGCTTTATTCATTTTACTAAAATTTATTTTCTGCGGACTTGCTAACACTTGTTATTTACAGTTCCATTTTGATCAAAGCAAAATTAGGTCGGAGATCAGGTTACGTGAAGGGCGTACTAAACCGATTGATGTACTCATTAAACATCTTGATCCTTCACATGACTTTGATATAGAAATAAATGAACCTTACATGGTCTTCAAGGTAAACATTTCTTGTGTCAATTATTTATTGCTTCCATTATTTGTTCCTTTATCCTGTTATATTAGAGAAGAACACTAAGAAAGCTTTTTGAACATCTGTCTCGAAAATATAAGCCTATTAAATATGAAGGTTCAAATTTTTAAGAGCCTAGTACGTTTAATGTTAGTGCAGCTGTGAGTCTTGAAGGATTTTATAACAAGTAAAAAGAATGTAAGTTAATAGGTAAACAACTGTACTTTTCAAGTGTGTCCTTTATATACTGTGATATTGAAGCATCATGCAATCGCCGGGTCTCTCACTGTTTTTTCTTGTTTTCTCTTGACATTATATTGAGATTTGACCATGATATGCTATATCAGGGTTTGAATGTAAACGAAATGGAGGAGCTTCATGAGGACATAAAGATGCACCTTGATTTGGACAGCGAAACTCCGACTCGTGTACAATACTGGGAGGTATTATCTCCGCTGTTTACTTGTACAGTATGATATGTACAATATTGAAAGTTTTATGTCTTCTTTATACTTGTATATTACTTATTTCTGTAGCATATAAAGCATAATGACATTTATCGCAATGCAATTTTATTTAATCATTTTTGCTTATTTCTTGATTAACTCATCACATCTCCTTTATTTTATTTAATCTTGGAACAATACTTCAATAAAAAGCTTTAAACTTAAAATGAAGATATGGACAACTCTCAAATGCTCTGACAATAAACTATTAATTCTGTTATTTCATAGCAGCAAGAATTGATATTTAATGAATTGTGTAATTCTACTACTAGTAGTAATATTTATTTTTCACACATGTATTATTTGTTTGTTCTTCAGCAATTCTCTCGCAATTAGGTAGATATGCAATACATCATGGTACAGAAAAACCTATAAAACATTTGGAGGTTTCACCATGGTTTTTTGAGAGTCATGTTTGCGTGATTGCGAATTAGAAAATATTATATGGTGCAGAATTGCAGGTTGTACAGCAAGATACTGTGTGAGGGATCAATGATTTGTGAAAATTTGATGTCTGTTGTACAATATTTATTACTCACTCCGTCCCTTTTATATAGGCTTAGTTTCTTTTTTTTCTTATCCCAAATATATAGTCCCATTCTTTAATTTAGAATATTTTGTTTTGTTCCTTTACTAATATACCCTTATTTAATTTGCCTATTTCTTGAAATCATCCAAGTACATGCACATTTCCCAATAATGTCTACTTCTTGAAATCAATTTTCAAATTCTTTGCTAATTTCAACAATAATTTACTACTAGTTGAAAATTGAATAGGGGTAAACTAAGAAATTTCTTGGCAAAAATTACTTTTCAATAACATTAAATAACAAATAATCTGATGCATGTGGAAATCAACAGGCGCTACTGGTAGTTTGTGATTGGGAGCTGGCTGAAGCTAGAAAAAGGGATGCATTAGAACGTGCAAGAGTGCGTGGAGAGCAACTACCTCAGGAGTTGATTGCTGAAGAAAGGGGTTTGCATGCGAGTGTGGAAGCTGACGTGAAGAAGCTTTTACATGGAAAAACCTATGATGAACTACAAGAACTGCAGTTCCAGATTGAGTCACAAATGAGATCTGGGACTGCCAAGGTTGTCGAGTATTGGGAAGCCATTCTTAAACGTCTCCATATATACAAAGCAAAGGTACTTCCCCATTATCTCTCGAGTCTTTGGCATATAGCACGACTCTGAAATAGTGTTTATCAGTTAATCTATGTCACTGTAGGCTTGTCTGAAAGAAATCCATGCCAATACGCTGCGGAAGCATTTGGAGTTACTACAGAAGCCTGTGGAGGAGGGTAAAGATATGAAGATGGAACAGAATTCCAGACTTGATGAGGAGGATTCTTATCAGGATGCAATGGGTAAGGATAATGTCAATTTTTTTAATTTTCCTGAATATTCAGTAGTGAACTGACAGTTTTCCCATGTATAGGTACTGAGGCACTCTCTCCAGAACCCATATTGGATGAAGAGTCTCAAGAGGAAGAAGCAGCGGCAGGATCGTACTCACCACAACTGTTACATGGTGATGAAGACGAAGATGCACTTGACCCTGAAGAGGACAGGGTCATGCTGGTAATTTATCTTTATTTTATTTAATGTTGCCATGTATGCTCTTTTAGAACTAAGGCGTCATGCTGGTAATTTATCTTCATTTTATTTAATGTTGCCTTGTATGCTCTTTTAGAACTAAGGCATTCTACTAAATAAATGTGGAATAAAATGTTTTCACTTGTTTGATTACTAGGTAAAAGGTAAAGTAAGAAGCGAAATTAACTGATGCTATCAGTGAGGAAGCTTAGTATAGCTTTTAAGGAAACACATTTACCTGGCTAAACAGTGAGGAAATGGGGAAAAAACTGAGGACAATTTGATTTGGTTTACTCACAACTCTCCTTCCTCCTGCCAATAGGATATGCCAATCTCTCGAGATATTCACATATATCCCATTATCAAATACACTTGTTTTTCTTCGATTTTTTCCTGGACAATTAAATAAGATGAAGATTCAATTGACTGTGAAGAGGACAGGATTATGCTTGTAATACTAGTTTTCAATCACTTTCAATTGCCATTTATGCTCTTTTTAGACTTCTGATTGAGGGTTTTAGCGCATAAAGAAAATGCCATGTAAAATGTTCACTTATTGGCTTGCTAGGTAAAATAAGAAGGAAAAAGTTACTGACAAATTCAACGAGGAAATTTTGTATTGTTGTTGGGGTAACACGTTTTTCTTCCTAGAAGGCTTGGGGGGGGGGGGGGGGGGGGGGGGGAAAGAGAGAGATTTCATAGGGATTTAAATTCACAACGTTTCCTCCCTCGCTTCCAGTAGCGTGCCCACAAATATGCTATATTATCCGATGGACTTTCTTTTCTTCCCCGTTTTTTTCCTTGGCAATCAAACAAGATGTGCATTTTAATTTG
Source organism: Osmanthus fragrans (assembly GCA_019395295.1). Lineage (NCBI taxonomy): Eukaryota > Viridiplantae > Streptophyta > Magnoliopsida > Lamiales > Oleaceae > Osmanthus > Osmanthus fragrans. Next base: position 5,296,022 of record CM033353.1, read on the forward strand.
CATTGATTCAACCCCCCCCCCCCCCCCCCCCCCCCCCCCCCCCCCCCTTTTTTTTTTCCCTTACCAATTGTAAAATACAATCAAAATGTTATTGGATTGAGTGGACCCAATATAACATATAAGATGAGTATGCCTTCGAAATTTATGAACTAAAAATACACACACAGGAGAGGAAACGTATGGCTGTATTGGAAGAACGCCGAGTTCAAGAATTGGCATCAAGGCCTACTCCTGAAGATAACTTTGAGAAGACGGCTATGAAAGCCATGGGAACCATTGAGGAAGGTGATGCTGTCTTTGGCTCAACTGATGAAATTAACCTTGATTCCCAGGTAGAATTGCATTCCCCAAGTTATATTGACAAATAAGAAACTTCTTCAATTATTTTTGACATTGTTTGTAAGTACACTAACATGGTTGTGGATACAGGTGTACTGGTGGCATGATAAATACCGGCCAAGAAAGCCCAAATATTTTAATCGTGTTCACACCGGTTATGAGTGGAACAAATACAATCAAACTCATTACGATCATGACAACCCGCCTCCCAAGATTGTGCAGGGATACAAATTCAATATCTTTTACCCAGATCTTGTTGATAAATCTAAAGCTCCTAATTACACCATAGAGAAGGATGGAGATAGTGCCGAGACTTGCATTATTAGTTTTCATGCAGGGCCCCCGTATGAAGACATAGTAAGTTGTCTCCTTCTGTTTTCCAGTATATTTAATTGAGAATTTTGTTGTCCATTATTGACCATGCTGTTGGAAACTTTTGAATTGAAATGACTACACCCCCCTCATTGGTCTCATTATGTGCTAGGCATTTCGAATTGTCAACAAAGAATGGGAGTACTCGCACAAGAAAGGCTTCAAAAGTACATTTGAACGCGGGATCTTGCATCTATATATCAACTTTAAACGTCACCGATACCGTCGGTAATGCAATTGAGGCATGGAAAATGGTGGAAGCTCAGATATATCACCAATTTATAAATGTTGTAAGCTTATTTTATCGAAGAATTCACATGTATAACTGGAAAATAGATTTTTGATGTTGTGAAGAGTAGTTGGGTTGCCGGATATGTAAGCTTATTAGCTATTTACCTGTATGCTTTTCATTCATTTGGCGATATGAATGAAAACCGTGGCAAAGAGTATATTTATTTCGAATATACAAATAAAATTACAGCTTTGCTTCACGGACACGCAATAAATTGTCATAACAAAAATTTATATATTCTTAAAATAGTTTCAGTTTTTTTATTATTATTTTATTTTGAAATTGAGTTGTGGAAAATTTAATGCTAAAAAGCTATTACCCGTTTGAGCCACATTAGTTGATGTTATAATTTTTTGAATAGTATTGTTTTGGCGAATGTGATTGAAAAAGAAGAATTTTTTATTTTTATTATGTGTAATATTAAATTATTGGAGAATGTGTGGTTAAAAAAAAAAAGAAAATTATATTATAAATTTAATGGGCTCAGATGGGGGGCTCAGACGCTCAGTCAACATTACCTATTGAAGGTTGCATTCTAAAATAATAATTAGTTATCATGTGACATGTTTAGTGGATCATGTACTATATTAGATATTGATGTGTTACAATTTTTGTACGAACTGGCTACCTACGACCTCATGCTCGAGGTCATGATTACCTCGAGCACTCTCCTAGGATCAGAACATTTTGGAGTTTATGTGGTCAGGGAGGTCGTGTGACCTTGAGCTCTCTCCTTGGGCCAGAAGCTCTTGGACATTTCATATCTCACTATCATTTTTCACTCTCTTTTTATCAGGTCTCCAAATCTAATAAGACTACCACCAGAATTTTATTCTTATCCAAACACCGTATCTCACATGTCCGATCAAATAAAATCTAGGTGTGGAAAAACTTTCAAACACATCACAACTCTTTAATCAAATAAGGGTATTAAATTGACTTAATCTTACTACGAGTGCACTACTTAATCCTTTTAGGAGTGCACTATCTATCTCTATAAATATAAAGTTTTGGATCATTATTCATGTACGCTTTTAAATATTTTAGCATATAGCATTTTGCATAAATTCTCTTCTGGCTAACTTAAGTATTGGAGGGGCTTGTTGCCTTTGTTTCAAGTATTAGAGATCTTGTTTGTGCCGTCGTTAGTCGTCAAGCTTAGGATTTGACAAATGTAGATTTTTTGTAGATTATTGGCACCATCTGTAAGAAAACGCTATCAAAAGCTATGGTTAATACACATTCGGGTCTCCTTTCCAGCAAGCTCATCAATCCCAAATCCATCTCCTACTGAGGATCCTTTAGTTCCTCAAGATGAATCACTAGAAATACCAATGCCCTAATAGCATTTGTCACCTCTAGAGCATTCGAAGAGCTTCGTCAACAAGTTGCTAAGTTGATTCAATTGTTAAGCCAATGAAATCCATACCCAATGTCAGCACCCGAGGTCAGTTTTATAGCTGATGCTCAAGCTCAAAATCCTTGCTCAGCTCTTGATAATGGTGGTGCCGAAACCTCAGGAATACCTCCTATGACATCAACCACGAGATTGGTTACCCTTGTGTAGATGAATCGTTTGGATCATTCAGTATAAGATTACAGTTGGTCTACTTCAAAATACCCATAGGATAACGAGTTTTACCCCTAACACTCATACATACCATTAGGGGTGAGGCATTTAAAATATCTTCATCAAAGATTGTACCAAAATCAGGGATCGAGCTACTCACCTTAAGGTCTTAAGGGCCAGGGTGTACCCGACCAACGTCAATGACATTTGAAAGATATTTGTGGATGGAGCATCTAACTCATTGTGCTCGGGCTCAGGCAAGGTAGTTATTAGCCAGGATAAGCTCATAAAAATACAGTGAACGCTCAGATTTAGACTTAAAGCTAAAGTTTTGCCCCTTGTGCAAGCACTTTACAGCTTTGTCCAGCTCAAGAAGCTACAACCTTGCCCTATGCAAGCGATTAACAGCATTATCTTGCACAAGAAGATAAAGCCTTGTCCCGTGCAAGCACCTTATAGCTTTGTCCCGCGCAAGCACCTAAGTGTTACCTCGCGCAAGCACCTTTAAACCTTGCCTCGCGTAAACATCTAAACCTTGCCTCATACAAACACCTATAAGCCTTACCCCGCACAAGTACCCAAGTATTGTCCCGAACAATCATCTTAAGTCTTGCCTCATGCAAGCCCCTCAAGGCTTGTCACGTGCAAGCACCTAAACCTTTTCCTAAACAAGCACATCAAGTCTTGTCCCAATCAAGCACCTACATCTTGTACATGCGAAAACCTCATGTCTTTCTCCGTGCAAGCACCCTTACAAATACATTATACGTTCAAATAAAGATCTTGAAAATAAGGTTGGGGGCTAGCACCCTTCATTCTAAATTTCATACAAAGTCGAGGTCCAACCCATTCATTCCAAAATTTTAAATAAGGTCAATGTTAAACCATTTCTTTCAAAGTTATACAAGGTTGCGGTCCAAATCCTTCCTTCCAAAATTTTAAACATGGTCGGGGTTGAAAACAAGGTTGGGGTTCAACCCCTTCCTTTCAAATTTTATATAAGATCGGGTTTCAATCTCTTCCTTTCAAATTTTTTAACAAGGTCGGGGTTGACTCCTTCCTTTCAAAATTTTTAACGTGGGTTGTGTCCGACCCTTCTCTTTCCAATTTAACAAGGTGGGGATCGAGATCATTTCGTTCAAAAATTTTAACAAGGTTGATTCAGTACCTTCTTTTCAAAAAATTTAGCAACCATTTCTACCAAATTTTTAACAAGGTTGGAGTCAAGCCCTTCCTTTCAAAATTTTAACAAGGTCAGGATCAAATCATTTCTTTCAAAATTTAAGAAGGTTGGGGTCGAGCCCCTTCCTTTCAAAATTTTTAACATGGTTGGTCAAGTTCGCGTCCTTTCAAAATTTTAACAAAGTTAAGGGCTAAGTCCCTTTCTTTCAAAATTTTTAACAATGTCAGGGTAGGGCTTCTTCCTTTTAAAATTTTTAACAAGGTTGGGGTCTAGTTCTTCCCTTCAAATTTTTTAACAAAGCTTGGGGTCGAGCTTCTTCATTTCAAAATTTTAAAATGATTGAGACTTACTATCCTAGATATATGTGTTCGATGGCCTATCAACCCGACATGCGCATGTCTATTCTTGAACCTAATATACTTTTGTATCTCATTCCAGAAACTTGCATATTACGCATAAGCTCCTGAGATGGATGTATGAGGGCCTATGATATATACAATTTTTGTACGAGCCGACCACCCATGACCTCATGCTTGAGGCCATGATAACTCCGAGCACTCTCCTAGGGCCAAAAACATCCTCGAGTTCATGATGTCCTCAAGCTTTCTCTCCGGGCCAAAATAACCTCGACTCGTATGATTAAGCTCGAGTTCGGGCTTGAAGCCCTTATACATCTCATGTCCCTTACTATCATTTTCCTCTTTTTCTATTAGGTCCCCTAATCTAATAGGACTCTACCACTAGAGTTTTATGCTTATCCCAACATCCTATCTCACAACTCCAATCAAATTTCAATTCCTAGATATAGAAAGACTCTCGAGCACTTCACAACTCTTTAATCAGCTAAAAGTATTCAATTGGCTTAATCTTACTAAGAGTGCACTACCCACCTCTATTACAAAGCCTTGGATTATTAATCAGGCATGCTTTTACATTGTTTAGCATATAACCTTTCACATAAATTCCCTTCTCGCTAAGTTAAGTATCAGATGAGCGACGAGATTACACTTCATTGCCTTGATTTCAGGTGCTGGAGATTCTATTCATGTCATCAATAATCGTCAATCTCAAGATTCAACAAGTGTAGATTTTTGGTTGTATCAAATACTATAATAAAGTAAATAAAATTTATAGTCATTGCATTGTCTAATCTTATGTTTATTGAATACACAATATTTACTTGTCCTCCATGGATCTTTACTAACTTGAATTTTTGTATATTACTCTTATCAAGAAGGAAAATACCCTAAGTACCCATGCTGGTGCTAATGTGGCAGCACCTAATTTAGAGAGAATTTTTTATTTTTGGTCATTTGTCAATGAATTTGTGCCATATAGAATTCCTATAAAAATTCAGGACGTCAATAGCCGAATGAATGAAAAAGAAAAAAAGAAAAAGAAAAAAGTAGTCGGGTCCGGGACGGGGTCACCAGCGGGTATGGGCCGCAGCCGAATGGGTGGGTCCAACGTGCTGAACGAAGTTCAAAATTCAAAACTAGAGGGGGAAATACGTGCCGCCCAGGAGCCGTTGCAGAGAGGAAGAAAAGGCCGTTGAAAACAGACGCTCTCTCCAATTCGAAGGATTTGCCATAATAGTATAAAAAGCATCCGCCATTTCTTCATAATCAATACAAACCTGTATATTACAGTAGGATATTTGGTCGATTTCTTCGAGAATCGGCAGTCTAGGGTTGCGGTAGAATTTGGGGTCGACCGAATTGAACCAAAGGGAATACAGAATGGAAAAGTACGAGAAATTGGAGAAGGTTGGAGAAGGGACGTATGGGAAGGTATACAAGGCTAAGGACAAGGCGACTGGGCAGCTTGTTGCCCTAAAAAAAACCCGTCTCGAGATGGACGAGGAGGGCGTTCCCCCTACCGCCCTCCGCGAGGTCTCTCTCCTTCAGATGCTCTCTCATTCTCTTTATGTTGTGCGCCTTCTCTGTGTCGAGCACGTTGATAAGAATGGAAAACCTGTTCTCTATCTCGTGTTTGAGTATCTTGATACTGATCTCAAGAAGTTTATTGACACTTACCGTAAAGGTCCTAACCCTGGGCCAATGCCGCCCACTCTCATCCAGAGTTTCCTTTACCAGCTTTGCAAGGGGGTGGCGCACTGCCACAGTCATGGTGTCCTCCATCGGGATCTCAAACCCCAGAATCTACTTGTTGATAAGGAAAAAGGGATCCTCAAGATTGCGGATCTTGGGCTAGGCAGGGCTTTTACTGTTCCCCTCAAGAGTTACACCCACGAGGTACTTACATTTTTTCTTTAATCGGGTTTCCCTATGATCGATTGTGGAAAATTAATAGATTAGCATAATTCGCTGATCCAATCATTTTTCCTTTATTTTACCCCCTTCTTTTAATTTTGAATATGTGTAGATAGTTACTCTCTGGTACAGAGCACCTGAGGTTCTTCTGGGATCCACTCATTACTCTACGGCTGTTGATATGTGGTCTGTTGGCTGTATTTTTGGTGAGAACCGAATTCTTCCCCTGAATAAAAGACATTTTGGGACATTTAGTTATCCACCTTTGTTTCGCCCTTTTATTGTTTAAATATTATATACTCAAAATTTGTCGTAAAAATCTCAAAGACGCAGATTTGTTGAATAGATAAAAGTAATCATATACTCTGTTTTTCATTACAGTAGTTTTTGTACAGATCTTAGCCATTTAATAATAGTAGGATCAGGCTCTTGAATCATTGAATAACTTCGGGTTTTTTGGCTTTTTGCAGCTGAGATGGCAAGAAGACAAGCTTTATTTCCTGGTGATTCTGAGTTTCAGCAACTGCTTCACATATTCAGGTACTTTAATCCCTACTGTTGGATTAATCGATGGTTATGCAGTCTTCTGCTTGGCGATATTATACTTTACATCTCAGGATTAGTGGTTGAATCAGCTCTTTCCCCATTTTATTTCTTTGTACTTCGACTCTAGTTTTGGTTTATTCTAGGTTAAGCAAATTACTGAACATAAAATTAAGATATGGTTCTTATCTGCTTAGGTAAACCTTAAAGTGCTAAAATCAAACTAGTATAAGACTGAGTTTTGGGTACAATCAGTATTTTATAGCTTTTGTTTTTAAAGTAGGACGGTAAAATATTATAGTTATGCTATGGTTGAAGACTAAATTTCAAAAAATATGTGGTCTTATCTCTAACAACTGAGGTATTTCAACGTAAAGCAGTCAACAGATCTCACCTCCACCCGTAATGGGAATTCGCACAAGGTCTTTGTTTAAAAGATGAAATCGGCCTGCATGCGAAGGGACTTGTTGAATAAGATACTTTAATAAATGGATTTCTTCCATTTATAAAAGCATAAGCTTTTGGATGTGGTGATTACCTGTTTTATTTGCTTTAGAAGTATATTTTTTAGGGTAAGGGAAATAAAACTTAGTTTTTATAGTCGTCGTAGAATTATGTGGTTTCGGGCAATACTGCTGCTAGTTCTTCAAAATTTCTATAGATTTTTCATGTTTAGTTTGCATTTCTGTTTCTGCTGATACAAGCAAGTGTAGAGAAGATAGTCTAGTAGGAGTATCACATGATAGTAACTGGGGTGCCTCTTTCCAGATGCTAAAATCCTTTCTGGGAAGGACCAAGTTTTTAAGGGTATCTTCAAAATCTGGTGCACTTTATATGTTCGTTGTAGTGAGAGATTTCAGTCTTGCATGGATAGACATCTGTCCGTGGATACAATATTATCTGCACAAGTTATTTAAAGAAGGGATTTATTGTCACGTTCGATTGAAAGAAACTCACTAGTTGATTTTTTATCTTTTATTTTTCGCAAAAACATTTATAATCAAGTTTCAGTTGTGTGAGGCTATTCGATCCGATTTATGGATGTCACTTGTTGCTTAATTTGCCAGCATGACATGTTTCTTCTCACAAATTACTATGACTTGTTCGTCATGGAAGGTTGCTGGGAACACCAACAGAGAAACAGTGGCCTGGAGTTAGTTCACTGAGGGATTGGCATGTGTATCCACAATGGGAACCTCAGAACTTGGCTCGTTCTGTTCCATCACTGGGACCTGATGGAGTTGACCTTCTATTGGTAAGTTTTTATGCTCAAGCTTGTGATTATATACCTAAGTTGCTCGTGTTATAATAAGCCTATGTACGTAACAATTTTTTGCTGTCAATTTCCATTCAGACGGGTAATAGTTATATATGGCTTGCTTTTTTAACAAAAAGTGCGTCTATCTCTTTTATGTGTCTCAAAGGAAAAATTGAATTATCAGTAGATGAACCGTGATTATTACAGCATATGTATAGTCAGAATTATGCTACATGTACAAGGGGATTTGTCAGACAATTTGACGGAATGTCAGGTGGCGGCACTGCAATGGTCTATTTAAATTTGTTTTTTGTTCAACTTCCAATGTAATGCTGCCACCTGACATTATGCCCGGCAAACCATCTTGTATAAGGGGCTTAACTCGTATGGTCATTTGTTTGCTGAAAATTGTGTGACTAAAAATTTATCTTTGAATGATGCAGAAAATGCTTAAATATGATCCAGCTGACAGAATTTCTGCTAAAGCTGCTATGGACCATCCCTACTTCGATGGCTTGGATAAATCTCAATACTGAAGTCAATTACCTTAGATGTTTAACAAAGGACAAAGCCACCATCGTTGAAGGATGTGTCATCATCTTGGATAAATCTCAATACTGAAGTCAATTACCTTAGATGTTTAACAAAGGACAAAGCCACCATTGTTGAAGGATGTGTCATCATCTTGGTGATTTGAACTTTATCGTGTAAATTTTTACATTGCAATCTCACTCTTGGAAGAATTTATTTTATCTCATAATTTTTAAAAAGAAAGACTTGAAAATTTTGGCATTTCGTGTGAAAAACTAAAGATCTTTGACTCCCTGAACATCCAATATATCATAGAATCAACGCAGACATTGTGATGAGCAATAGTCGATACTCAAGCAAAATTTAAGATTTCTTTCTCATGGTTTTTATTTTTTTTCCTCTTCAATTTATTGGTTTTTCTCTCCTATTAAGCTTTTGGTTCGAATAATAAATATTTTTGAATTATAGATATAATTAATTAAAGATATAATTTGAACTTAACCATCTTTTAAATATGGTAAATTATACTTCTATAAAAGAATATAGTACTCAAGTTCCTGAATTTAATTAAATTAGGTATGAAGTCATGATCAAGTTCCTGAATTTAATTAAATTATACTTCTATAAAAGAATATAGTACTCAAGTTCCTGAATTTAATTAAATTAGGTTTGAAGTCATGATCAAAATATTGTTGAATAGAAGCTTCTCAGTGTACTAATCTAATCTCAGGGTCTGTTAGCAAATGATTTTCATGGAAATGATTTTCATTTTCCATCTTCACCCAATTTCTAGTGCTTGATACCAAAAATTCTCTTGGCAAAAACTTTTCCCATCCCCGCACGCGCCTGCTTTCTTGCTTTTTGATGAAAAGCGACCCTTAGTACAATATGAATCTCCTGTGGCCGATCTTGTTTGCTGGTCCAATAAAATTAATTGGGTAGAAGTGCAAGATTACAACTTCCTATTTTAATATGAATACGCATAAGCTCTTTGCTTACATAGGTCAAAATCGACGTCGTATGACACTCAACACGCCAAGTCCATTAACATCAATAAATATGCTGACTCTATTAACCAAAATATAAAGCATATCTCTTATAAAGATCCTATAAATTAAAAAAATAATTGTTCAAAGGAGAAAATTATAGTCGGACTCTTCAACTTATGTCTAATGTGGTAAATAGGTCCATGTATTTATCTGTCCAATTTAATCAATAACTATAAAGAGTTCGGGTTGAACATATGTTGAGTAGTTTGAGTTTTTATTTGTTGTTTCATTAACTGCTCAGAAAGTTATACAAGTTGACTATTGTACCAAAACTGACGTTAAAATTTCACCATCAACTTAAGAGGAACTTGCTGAAATTAAAAAGTGTTCATGCTGAAATAATCGTAAAATATATGTAATATTCATTAAGTGGTGTTTGATGAAGTGTTACAGAGAAAAGCTTGGCACCTCCCTTCTTGTTCGACTTTTGTATCATTATATCAGCTCAAAGACAAGGGTTTGGCGTTATCTATCTTATTAAGATATATTATACATCTTCAAGATACGTGTCATTATCATATTCGAATGAATCTTATTGATTGAAGAGTTCGACAAGGTTATACCATCAATGACATTTTTTCGTCTCTGATTATTTGTAATCGGCGGTGTTGATGTCATTGGGAATCATTTCTTTAGTTTACTTACGATGATGTTTCCAAATGATGATTACTTTGATCGTTCTAACCGAATAAGCCCCTTAATCTCACCTCACATGCACAATTTTTTAGTAATTTAACTTCTTTAATTAATTTGAGTAGGTCCATACTTTGTTCGAGGTGACCTCTTAAGATCAGACCTTTACAATTATCCTGTAATTTTTTAACTGTCGAATAGATGAAATCATTGAAATCAACCAACAACGAGACCAAATTAAAAGTTAAATATATACTTGTGACAAAATAAAGATTGATACCTACATTTTACATTTAGCCTAACCTGAAAATCTTTAACATAAATTTTTCTTACTTGATAGTATGACTAATTAATTGCAATAAAGATGTGCAACCAACTACCCCACGCCTATTTAACTTCTTTAAGATGACATGCCACGTCCCCACTATCATCTCATATATATTTACAGCGATATACATTTCTATCGAATTACCACCTCTCGTAATTTTCAGGAAAAATATAGCAGTATAATTTAATGGGATCTGCATATTGATCACCTACGTGCCCCCTAGAATCTTGTGAACTATTCAATTTCGGCGAAAAGAGTTGAATTCCTGTTAGTTTGTTCGATTCTTTAGCAGAATTTATATAGGTTGTGGATAGCTTCTAGAATTTTGCTTAGAGTCTGCCTAGTGTTTATAGGGAGAGATCCTCAAATTTCTTAACCCTGCTGCAGCAATCTTGTTGTATATTGAGTTGAATTTAAGCTACTGTATAATTCCACGCGATTTGTATAGCAGCAGCAGAGAGGAAGAAGATTGTTAATGGAGGTGGAATCATCGAAGCAAGAGGTGAAGAAGACGATGATGGCTCAGCAGGATCGCAACCCGGACAAAAAACGGAGAAGAAGAATCATATGTCTGGTGGTGATATCAGTGATTTTAGCTTTAGCCCTAATTTTCACGATTCTAGGGCTGACAGTTTTCAAGGCCAAGCGTCCCGTCACCACCGTCAATTCCTTCGCTCTTACCGATCTAGATTTCTCATTAGACATAGCCAGGCTCAGGGTTTACGTGAACGTCACCGTCGACACTAGCGTCGCCGTGAAGAACCCCAATAGAGTGGGGTTCAAGTACAAAAACAGCACTGCTTTGTTGAAATACAGAGGCGACGTGGTGGGTGAAGTCTCCATTCCTGCTGGAAAAATTGGCGCGCGTGACTCGAAGATCTTGAACTTGACGCTGACACTTATGGCGGATCGGGTGCTGTCCAACTCCAAGTTGTACTCCGACGTGCTGTCTGGTACGTTGCCTGTCCAGACTTACACGAGAATTGCTGGAAAAGTGCGCATATTGTTCAATATTCATGTTGTCTCCTACACCACTTGTGATTTGGAAATAAGTATTTCCAGTAGGAATGTTACTAAACAGGAATGCCAGTATAAGACCAAATTATAGTCTATCCACATCTATCAATGAAGAGAAGAGAAGAGAAGGTATATGTGTAAAAGGGGTCATCCAAATTTACTGGAACAGGCTTATTTTCTTCTTGTTGTCTAATAGAAACATTATAGATGAAGCTTTAGATAGATTTAAGCTATCTGCTTTTTGTTAATATGATATGAACTTATTATTTAGTGAACTTAGATCTTGTATTTAAAGAGGGTTATGCTCAGTTTGTAAAAATGTTTGATTATTTCCCCTACACACTTTGGAGTGGAAGAAATTTTCTGTTTTTTGCTTATGATTCTTGTAGACGAGATTCCTGAGTAAACTGTCTCCTCTAAAAGCTTTTTTAATCACACAACATACCTCCAAAAATTATCCAAACATGGTCAGAATCAGGTTTTGACTTTTCAAAGGGCAAGAGATTATACTTTTGATATATACTGACAAATTTACAGATTGCAAAGCAGCTAGAGGGTTGCCCAGAATTGAAGATCTTGATTTGTTGGTGATGTTCTTTTAGTGAAAAACCCGCATGTATTAAATAATGCTGAGGCGCGGGCCCCGCTCCTATGTGAAGGGGGACCCTTCGATACCCTCCTTTCGGTACCGCTAGCAGAGCTCTTAGTTTGTTCTTTTCTTTGGATATGGATTGAGTTTTTCAGAGCATAATTAAATGTGAAAAATGGACAAAAGTTTAAAAGAAGCAAATGAAAGACTTGCACAAAAATTCCCGTAGAATTCAGAATGGATTGAAGTATCACTAAAACATTGGATTTTACGAGAAAACACGCATACATATATCGTACAAGACCCACCCAGAAGCAAAGGTTTGACCTGTATCAACCGGAAATTTTACATTGGGAAGCGCCGCAGATGTTTTGAATTAGGTTTTTTTCATTCCTAGGATACTTAACCATTTCAGCTAAGAAATGTCAGCAGTTGCCGTAATTTCTTTTTGAATAAGCTCCAATAGGTTAATCATAGAAAATACAGACTCGTTTTGTTCTCATTATCATTCTTGCTAATGATGTGTTTTTTATTTTTTTTTAACCGTTTCTCGTCCTCTTTGATAACATAGGAAGGCTCTTTTTAGCCTTACAAAGAAGACCTTCTATCTGTTGGAATTATGTTTGTTGTGGATGTCTAGATGACATGAAGTGATCACGAGTCTCTGAAAACTTAGGAACTGTTCTCTTTGTGTTTCAATTTTTCGTTTTTCGTTTTGAATTCATTTTGGATTTTGAGTGTATGTTTTGAAATTGCTGAAAATATGTTCTGTTTGTTATTCTAAAAAATTGTTTCTCAAAACATGAATCCGGAAAACTTTTACTTTAAATTTGAGAAAAAAATTTATAATATTTTTAATGAAAAAATGTCTCTACGAGCTGCACGGAAGCGAAAAACGTGGTCTCCGCGTAGCGCGGAGATCTGCGTGCGTGGATGATGAATCAATTTTCGGTTGACAGTAATAGTGACAATGTCTTTTTTGTTTGGTCGTCTATGGATGACAATAAAAGAGAAAGTACAAAGAAACAATAGCATTTATCGACTTCTTTAATCAATAGAATTACAAATTTAGCAAAATAATCTCAAAAAATTCGAAGAAAGTAACACCAGAAAATAGGAGGTGGGCCTACGATTGAGTGCTTGATTCTTTAATATGCCACAATAAAGGAACGGGAAGCAATGAATCTTACGGGAGAGAGAGGATATGTGAGGGGAATGTTGTTTTTTAATTTGGTGTGTTTTCCGCGTTTTCATTTTTTTTTTTTTTTTTTTGCGTGTTTTGGCTTGAAAACATGTTTTGATGTTCTGAGTTTCCAGTACAATTTTTTTTTTTTTTTTAAAATAGGAAAGAGAACGCGTTTTCACTATTTTGAAATATCGAAAATAGAAAATGGCATGAAAACAACAAAAAGAACAACACTTATCTTTTCAAATCTGCCATATATGTTAATTAGTGAAAGTTTGTTGAAGTCCAGCTTAGGTTCGTATTGAAAATTCTGTGTTCGGTTCCTGGTATGCAGTTTATTTTCTCTTTCAGTTTAGTATCTAATTTGCAAAAAATTTAGTTCCTCTGAGGCTATTGGTGGCAACTCCATTATTGTTGTTGCTTTTCTAATGATTTTGTAGTTCCCTTTGCTTGGCCTGATAAATCATACTCTAGTATGTTTTGCTTTCTCCCCGCATTACATCTTGCGTTTGACATTCTTATTGAGAAGATATCTCAAGGAAGATCAGACTGATAATAAATACAGAAAAATAAATGAAAAACTACGAATCTATAAATCCCTCTCGGCTTGGTATATTATGTACAGCATTGCAGTCTATGCTTGTTAGTATACATGTCTTTGACCCAATTTTTTCAATATATTAGGGGGCGTTCTCTTTGCTGTTTTCGGGTCGTTTTCTGTTTTTGATTTTCTAAAACATTGAAAACGCGTTCTCTTTCCCATTTTCAAAAACGAGTTTTTGAAAACGGCTGAAAATTTTGTGAAGAAAACGGAAAACAACTTTTTTACGTTTTGGCTGTTTTCTTCACAAATCTGCCAAAACTCAAAAAACACGGGTTGAAAAAACGACAAGAGGAACGAGTTTTCAATAATCTCAAAATGGATGCCCAAAACACAAAATTAAAATACGAAGAGAACGCCTCCTTAATTTTTCAATAGAGGGCTGATGGTTGAAAACACAACAAGAAGATGGCAATCGTTACACGCTGTCATCATCGGTTGGAAAAGAATCTCCTTGAGACGTAAATTTTGAACTCAAGGTTTAAATTCTTCTTGGTGTGTGAGTATGTATATTGAATTCTAGCCAAATTTGAAGTTGAGATTTGCTATCCAAAATAGGCTGTGCAACTTGCTATCTAATCAATTATTCATTGACACATCACTTTAAATTAATATGTCATACTTTTCTCTCACTACCACTTGTGCTTTAAAAATGTGTAAAATGATGTGTTAATAAATTCATGGTGAACAGTAAGTTGGACGACCAATTTTGGACAGTAGATCTCAACTCCCAAATTTGGGGTAGGGTTAAGAAAATTGTCTGATTTTGATTTATTTATCTGCAAAATTCTTCATTTTGTGAGATTAAAAGACGAAACACCCTTCTTGTAAGAATGCCCAATTTATCGAATATGTAAGTAAACTTCCGAAGAATGCTTACATAGCAAATTGGAGATAATGACTACATGAATTCTCTCAAGTGCTAGACGTAGAATTGATGATTTTGAATTACGTTAAATATAGAATTTTTGCAAATTGTCAAATTTGACGGCCAGGTTAGTGAAAATGACTACATAATGCTTCTAATATGCATAGAGCAAGTAACGTCTTTAAAAGCATATCATACATTTACATCCGAGACAATTGATAATATTTTTTCAAATATAACTATAATCGACTGTCAGTATATAGTGTTCATCAATACATAATGTAATGAACTTATCTTCCTTGTTCTACCAAGTACATTTGTTGCACTAGTTTTTATATTTTTTACATGTTATGTATAGAAGTTAAGAAATGAATGAGAAAGTAGTAACAAAAGCAATATATTCTTCTTTTAGTTGGCTACATATATGACATTTTTGTTTTCTCCATTTTGAACCTTTGGATTTGATTGTGTGGATGCTTCATTCAAATTAGTATAACGTGTGCAATAGTTGTTCTAATGATTTTTAGTCTGCTTAATGGACGTTTCAGTTTCCATACGACAAATTGGCAAGTGCATCTTCGCAATCACATGGCATTTACGTCTGATGGATATGACAGGTAGCCTGGGCGCAATTTGATTTGAATCGATTTCGACTTCAATCTGACACCAAAATCAAATTAGTCGATTTGAACGAATTTCAACCTAAATCAACCCACTTCAGCTCTTAAACTGAACCAGTGGTTTGATTTGATTTAGTTAGTCGGTTTTGACTTTCAGTCTTTTTTTTAAAAAAAAATTGTCCGAGTTTTGAGCTCACTTAAATTACAAGAACTAAAATAATTAAATAATTTTATATTACAAGAACTATTGATTAACAAATAAAATCAGGTTAATATAAACGAATCAACAGAAAACTTAAAAATTTTGTTATTTTTTTTTATGTATTATGTAATCTGACTGCCTAAGTAGGAAAAAAAATGCAAACTATAACATAATCAGCTTGTGAAAGGAAAGTTTCGGTGCTATTACTTACTGGCAATATAATAGATTGGAGGGAATCGAGATATAATTATGAGATTAAGGCTTATCATTTGATTTTTATATTTCTTAAATTTTTATTTTTTTAAAAAAAAAAGGTTAACGTGTAACTGATTTGAGTTGGTTCAGTTAACTTTTATTCTAATGGACTGAATATCTTTTATAAGGAATCGGAGGAATATGCGAACCAACGGTTTGAGACTTCAAACCATAACTGAACCGACCTTACCATTGTTTTGTTTAAAAGAAAATCAAACCAAAACCAATTACATGTGTCAAATTGGTTCGATTTGATTGATTTAGTCGATATTTTTTTTTTGCCCAGACTTACGTGTCAGTAGCAATTGAAGAAACCAAAAAATATCTAAAGATGAATATTGTGACAACAACGGTGATCGTAAATTTGTTGATGGGTGTGAAGTGATTTTAAACAAGTAACATAATTTCTTATTCGTGTTTTTGGGTGATGTTGTTACGTCTAAAAATTATTACAGTCCACATGCAGGGGCGGATCCAGCTAGTGGCGAGCTAGAACGGCCGCTCTAGCTGGATTCGCCGAAAATTTTGAGTTGCCGTGACTGTGGAGCGCCAGCGAGGAGGTGAGTAAAGAAGGAGACCGGAGAAGCTGAGAGGAAATGTTTCTGTGCTGTGCCGGCTGTGCATTCTGGGCCATTTAAAAAAAATAGTGGCCTAAATTATTTAGGCCCAATTGGGTCCAGTTTTAAGTGATCCAAACCCAATTACCCAATCAATAACCCAAACCCAAAGTCCAAAGACTCTAAACCAATTTCATTCATTCCCCCAATCCCTAACCACCGGCAAAAGGAGACGAGTGGAGACACAGGGAGTCCGAGATTTTGTTAAACGGCAGCGAACCCTCGAAAGGTAGAAGCCGGCTTTGGTAGTTTGGTTGGTTGGAGTCTTGGAGTTGGAGACTTGGATTTTGGGTTCACAGTTCACTGGCAGTGGCTGCGTCGACCTGCGAGCGAGCTGCGGCCGCGCGGCTGCGAAGGAATCGGACTTCACCACTTCGCTGTGACTCTGCTTGGACCTTGGCCACCCACTTGACTTGGGTAAGTTCGGCTGTTACTCTGCTTCACTCTTCATCTGTGAGTCCTGTATTGTGTTGTGTCGTGTGCAAGTGCGATTGTGTGCGACCGTGTGTGACAATATGTGTGTGAGTTGTGAGTTGTGACTGCAGTGACAGTCTCTGTGTGTGTGTTGATCAATGGCTTGATGCCTATTGCTTTGTGAGTTGGGATTTTAGCTATTGGATAAATTGGATTTAGGAGTTGGGGTTTTACTATTGGATAAATTGGATTTGTGTTTGATTTTGATTGTTATTTTTTTGATATTGGAATTGGCTTTATAAATTATAAGTGTAGAAACTAGAAAGCTGTTGATATTTTGGATAGGAATATTGGAAATTTGGAATTGATATATTGGATATTGTAATTGTGCAATTGTGAAATTGGATATTGTAATTTTGAAATTAGACATTATAATTGTGAAATCGTTTATCAATTCTGATTGAAAATTAAATTGGGGATTTTAATAAACGACCGGATCGGGATATTACGATCGTTGATTGTCGACGGTCAACAGTCAAAGTCAACTTCCGCTCTAGCTGAACATTTATACTGGATTCGCTGCTGTCCACATGTGTGTCCAGTGCCCCTCAAAAAAGGTTTCTTCTCACGTGCCGGCTCATCATGAAATGAACATTTATGTTTCGATCATCGAGGCTTACTTGATTAGAGCCGTTGGATAGCATCGAATAAGGTAATATTCATCTCAATGCAATTTTAGACGAATAACACTGATATTAGTACACCATACATTTATGTTATATATACAAAGTTGATTTATAAAGTTGGCTGCACCAATCATTTCAAAAATAGATTTTTAAATTATTGAAAATCAATGACTTAAATTTTGTCAATAGGGCCGACCCTGAGAAATATGAGATCCTAGACGACAAATTGTTATGAAACTTCTAAATATTAATGAAATGAACACTTTTAAAATAAATAACTTATTTTTAACTTTCATAAAAATTAATTTATAAATTTTAAAGAAACTTTAGAAGCTTATCAAAAAATTATATAGAAGATTTCCTTAATTTTTTTTAAAGATTTTGGTAGGTATGAAACAAAAAATAAAATAAAAATCCAAGAGATAGAGAACTAAGTAATAGTTTAATTGTAGGTTCATTTTATTCATTAAACCAAGAATGTAAGTTAAGTGCCCAAATATTTTGGGCCTCTTATTTAGCCTCATTTTGTTGTTGCTTTTTAAAGGATAACAAAGTCCAACTTGAAGGAAAAAAAAAAAAAAAAAAGAAGTGAAAATTACACAAAACATTACTTTATAAATTGAATATTCTAAAATCAGACTGAATGTTTAACTATTCAAAAATAAGATATTTTATATAATTAATTAATATATATAATATAATTAATCCCTAATTCCCCAAACCCTTTCTCTCTCTATCTCTCGACTCTCTCTAACTTACGAGACGCCACTGTCGACGACATCGTCGTCGTACTGTCGGCAACGTCGCACTGCCGACACGAGATGTACAACACACGTAGCAACACACACCGTCCTGAGAAGCTGCCTACCATTCATAGATCTGTCGTTCGCCATAAGAGACCACACTGCTGCACACATTCAACGGCGTTCTAATGAGGTGACTGCATTTTTCGAACTGATTTGTTGTTTTTATTGGGCAGCGATTTTGTTTGATGTTGTTGGTGGCAATGGTGGCGGTGGTTTGTTGATGGTTGTAGTGGTAAGGTGGTGGTGGTGGCGTCAGTATTTTTATTGGAGGTTGGGCAATGATTTTGTTGATTTTTTGGATGGCGATTTTGTTGGTGGTAGTTCTGACGACTGTGGTGGCGTGCATGAGGCGGTGGTGGTCATGGCGGTGATGGGCTCGACGGGTTGGTGGTGGATCTGCACAATGATGTTTTGACCGATTTTCGTGAGGTGGTAATAGCTTCGGTGGCGGCGGTGCTCTGTTGTGGTGGTGAATCTGCTGTTTTCCTGTGGTGGTGAAAAGTTGTCGTGAGGTGGTGGTGACTCTGTAGGCAGAGACGGTGTTGGTGGTGGTCGTGGTGGTGTTGGTGGTTGGGTTGTGTTGTGTTGTGTTGGGCGGATGGTGTTGTGGATGCTGTAATTGTGTTTTTGCAGTTGTTGTGGTGAGTTGGTAGTGGTTTGATACGGTGGGGCAGCAGTGGTGGTGGCTGTGGTCGTAGATCTGGCGGTGGCGACGGTGTTGTCAATATTCCGAGGTGTATGTTAGTGGTGATGGTGTTTTGTGTGGTGACGATCTTGCTATTGGAAGGTGGCGGCGATTTAGGCGGCAACAGTGGTTATGGTGATGATTTAGGCGGTGATAATGTGGTGGTCACAAATTTTTTGGTTGACCGTGACCATTAAATTAGTTAATTTGTGATCAATAATAATATGTGATTAATAAAAAGATGAACGTGACCTAAAAAATTGTTAATTGTGACCGATATTTTGATAATTGGTGAATATTTAATAAGTCGTGACTTGTGATATTCGTGATCTGTGACCGATAAAGAAATTGTGACGTATAAATTTCTTGCCTGTGACCAAGAAAGAAATTCTGACCTTTAAATTTTTGAATTGTGATCGTAAAATAATTTATGACATTTAAAAATTCTGATTTGTGATTGAAAAATAATACGTGACTAACTAAATTGTGAATCTGTGATCGATGAACAAATTGTGATCTACAATTTTTTTGAATTGTTATCGTAAAATAATTTGTGACATTTAAAAATTCTGATTTATAACCGAAAAATAATATGTGACTAACTAATTGTGAAGTTGTGACCAAATTATATAGATATGTGACATTGATATATTTAATTAATTAAATCATAAATAAAAATTTGATTTTTGAAATTTGAATTTTTTTTTCTTATTATTGAAATGGACCATACTTATACTCTTACTTATTAATTTTTCCCAATAAAAGGGAAACTTTTGTTAAACTTTTGAGTTTTAAATTTTTTTGAGGCCCAAGGCAATGGCCTAGTTTGCCTTAGGCTAGGGTCGGGCCTGTTTGCCAACACTTATTTGTTAACCAATTTTGTAAATACACTTTGTACAAATAGCATAATACTTACATGAGAGCTTAGTGTCCGTTTACAAATGCCACAAAATTACATATATCAATAAAATCTGGAAATTGAAATTTAATTGTGATTATAACATCTCAAAAATAAGTAAATAACTAAAACACCTTTACCACACTCCTATATAAAAATAGGTCATTGCACAATTAAAAAAAGAAAAATGGAATACAAGAAATTTAAGAGAAAAAAACTCTAAAATATCACATAGTTGGCTTTAATGAGTTGAGATCTACTATCTATCCAATTAGAGTTTGACATATTATGAAAAATTAAAATTGATGTTAAAGTTGAGAAATTAAAATTGATGACAACTTTTAATAAAATTTGTTATTTATCATTATGTTATTTTGTAATTGTGATTAGTACGTAATTGCGAACATAAATTGAATAATATTGTGACCTTAATATATTTAATTAATAATTTTTTTTTATTTAATTAATCAATAAAATTTAATCATGATCTGATTTTTGAAATTTTAAAAATAAATTTCTTAATTTTGAAATTGAGTCTTTCAAACACCTTAAATATGTATTATTTATTTATTTGTTGGGGGTAATTAGACAAATACCCATAAAACACGGGACAACTAGAAAAATCATGTTATAAGTTATTTCAAAATAGACAATACGTTAATTTTCTAATTATATAAAAGAGCGAGTTTTTTTTGCCACATGTCAACAATTTGTATCGTCAACCAACACGGCGTTGTTTCTTGTGTTGAAGCGTGAAGAAATGTGAAAGAGAAGAAAATTTAAAGTAAAGTGAAAAAAAAATTAAAACTCTCAGATATGGAGAGTGTAACTCTCATATTTGAACTCTTCGTGATATGGAGAGTTCTAATTTTTTTTTTCTTTTTTTAACATTCTCTTTGTTTGTTTGTTTTTTTTAATTATTATTATCTTTTCATATTTTGACCAAATTTTAAAAATTGACTTAATAAATAATTTTCATATATTTTGTTTACTTTAATGACTTTGTTGTTCTCCACGGTGTTGGCCTTAGAGGTGTCAACATGAAAATTTTCATTCTCATCTCTTACCCTTGACTCTTCCTCAATTCGGAGATGTTTTTGAACTTGCTCCAATGAAAAGTTTTTGGAGTTATGAAGAATTTTCTTCCTATATCCTCTCCAAATAGAAGGTAATTTAACAATAGTTGCTCCTACTTGAAATGATTCCTGAAGTTCTATCTTCACCGCTTTCAATTTATTGACAATAACTTGCAATTCATGTACTTGGGGTAATAGAGAAATGTTATCTAAAAATTGGAAATCAAAGTACTTCGAAATTAAGAACTTTTTAGTACCTTCTTCTTCAGTCTTGTACTTATTCTCAAGTGCATTCCATATTTATTTTGCAGAAGTTGTGTTGGTGTATAAGTCATAAAGACGATCTGATAGCGCATTCCAGATGTGGCCACAACATATGAGTTTATCTTCTTCACGCTTCTTTCTATCCACCCTTGATTGTTTGAAGTCTTTGTCGGATGGTTCGGGTAAATCTTCCAATTTTTGATCAAGTATGTAGAAGATTTTGAGCGCCATTAACAAGAATTTAATCTTGTCTTGCCACCTCGTAAAGTTTGATCCATCAAATCGGTCTAGCCTCACTAAGCCTTGATTCATAAGTTTGATTGTAGCCATGGTTGTATCTCCTTCGGTTGCCATTACACAAGAATAAAGTTTTTAGATTGTTGTAACTAAACTGTACCTAAATCCATGTTTTTTCTTTCCACTCTTGATTACAGCAAAATTTTCATCATAAATGGGTGGCTAACTGAAAAGGCATCTCGACCAATCTTTCTTCTGTTAATACCACCAAACTTGTGAATCTTCTTATATATAATTTCATATGCTTCTACGTCTTCTTTATGAAGTTTGACTATCTCAAGAGTTTGGAAATTGAGGAGAAAATCAATAAGATACGGTGGTGTAACGCAGCTGATGGTGCGCTCTTTCTTCTATCCACTAATGACAAAACCATTAAGCTCTGAAATGTGACATATCTAGCTTCACTTTGTTTTTCATCATTACTCTTATTCGTGGTGTGAAAAGCTGTATATTTTAATTTTTCATAGCACATTATATTTTAAACAAAATGATTTGATACTCTCAGATCTTATTTCCATTACCTCTCCGCACTCCCTTTTTTAGGTTATAGTTTAAGAATTGTAGTTATTATCTGATTAATATTTTGTTCTCTCAAGTCTCTATGGACATTAAAATCAGTGGTTTTATTTTTAAGGCAGTGTACCTTCATTTTCTTTTGTTAGTAGTAAGTGCATTGTCTAAATTTTCAAATATATAACAAATATTATTGGTCTTAGAGAAAGTATAGTATTACGTTGTTACAAACATAAATTTTACATTATCGCTTAACATCATTTACTCTTTCTATTACCTTACTTTGTACACTAATAAAAACACAATAACTATACAACTCGTGCATCGCACGAGGCACAAATTAGTTTTAATTTAAAGTATAAAATAAGTCCACAAAAGTGTTGCCTGTTTTTTCTGTTTTTTTTTTAATTTTTTATTATAAAAAATATGAATAACACCACGCCCATGTCAGCGCCTGACACAACCCCCAACTAAGAACGTACTCAACCACGCAATTCATAGTTTTGGGTATTTTGTTTGCCATTAGCACAAAACATTTTTATTTTTCAATATTATTGTATAAAATGTTATTATCTTTCAATTTTTTTTAATTTTTTTTTTATATTTTTGACATTTTAACCTTTCATGGTGGAAAATATTATTTTTATTCAATTTCTTAATTAAAAATATAAAATGACAACTATGCCTAACTATTTAAAAAAAAAAAAAATTAAAGAATAAATTGCAATTATACTTTCAAACTTTAAAAAAACTACAAATGAATTCAAATAAATTATTAAAATGGTAATTAACAGAAATATTCATATCTTTCAATATTATTGTACAAAACATTCATAACTTTCATTTTTTGACATTTTCAACCTACATTTCATTGCGAAGCATCATTTTTGAAAATTTTGAGAATATAGTTGCAATTTGTTCTTCATTTTTCTTTTATTTAAAGGTATATTCATTATTTTACGGTTGCAATATATAATTATAATTTTGAAAGATAATGATGTTTTGTACTAATTTTCCTTTTGACAAACGACACTTGTTGTATTGATTGTAATTATAATTTTGGGGACTTTACATATATACCCTTGAATTTCGAACCATTTTGAAATCAGTATAAAAAAAAAAGTCAGGCATATAATTAATCACACGAATTACAGATAAAATCGTATTGGTTATGGTTAAAAGAAAACTGAATAAGAATCATGCCATAAAAATTGGGAGTTGAAATTTGTTGTTTAAAATTGACTATCTAACTTTTCTCAAATTACCATTTGTGCTTAAAAATAAGAGAGATGGCTACGTATACATCATGTAATATAGTCCCCATCTTGTGAGGGGGGCTCGCAAAATTTTTATTCATTATGAGGGGGCCCCCTCTTGTGAGAGACTGTGTAGTATAGTGTACAATCAATTTTTTTTTAAAAATAATTGTATAATATGATGTGTCAATAAATTACTGGTAAATAATAAGTTGAATAGCTAATTTTAGACAGCAAATTTCAACTCTAAATGGAGTGGACTGGTTTTTGAAAGAAATTTTTTTTTTTGCTCCTGATTATTGAAATGAGAAATTATAAAATAGGTGTGAACGTAATTTGATCTTTTTTAGGGCGGTGGACCTAATTTCACGATCTGGTGCTTTTATTATTGTTTCTAGAAGCATTATCGGTCCCCTACTTTAGGTGGCCTGGGCTTGAGCGGACCATATTTTCGGCATGCACAAAATTCCGAGGTTGAACGCGCTTCAACCCAATAGCTTCTTCTTCACTTCTATTTATTATTCTCTTAAAAGATAAAAATAGAAAAAGGCCCCCCCTTGTCCGCGTATGGATCACGGTCTTAGAGCGCCAAATACAAATTGCATATTAATATCTAGAAAATTGTACAGAATCGAAGTCAATTAAATAGGAATCGAATAGTCTTTAAATCTATAATTATAAAGACCTGCTGCTTGTACAAAGATCAGATTAACAGGTCCCTGCTACACAACGACGGGGCCCGTAGATTGTTTTTTTTACATAGATGGGGCCCTCCGCTACAGTGAGTGGCCTGTAAGAGCCACTGTCAAAGATGTCCTATACAAGCAACTTTATACATAATTACATCTCAACAAGCACATGGCACAACTCGTTTCACACCCTGAACTTGTACCTCTTCTTCGACCTCAAGCTCCAAGAACTTACTCTCTTTTCAATCCATTACTTTCGCCAATGGAATTAAATTAGTTAAGCGTGTTTGATAGCACCCAAGTTCCATGAAAAATGAAACTCATTTTCCATTTTCACCAAATTAACACGTTTGGTAGCATTTATTTTCTTGGCAAAAAGTCCCCCCCCCCCCCCCCCCTTCCTCCCCAATGCGCCCCTTTTTCCACAATTTCCATGAAAAGTTTTCCCCACCACTATGGTGGGAAACGCCTTTCCAGCTTGCCCCCTTCTTTTTCTGACAATCCAATTTCATACAATTTATTTTCTTTTCACCTAAATTTTATATTTGCAAATTGCAATCAAACAGACCTGAGTTCTTGTTGCTTGTCAGAAATCACAGCTGTTCTGTACAATTAATGGGTTGGAAAATGTCTCAATCATACATTATAAGGGTCCGTTTGATAGCAATAGTGAAATTTGGGTAGAAAGAAATTGAATTGCAGAGAATTGAATTGTTTGGAATTGTTTTACTGGGAATTGAATTAAATGTGTTTGATTGGTATAATTTTCCACTTTTCTATTATACTACGTTTGACTTTATTTTTTTTTATGCAAATTGTCAATTAAATGGATAAATTTTTTCACCATTGGGAACAAAATATGTTTAGATTGCTAAAAAAAAATTTAAAATTTTTTTTTTATTTTTTTATTTTTACGTTTGGCTTTGTTTTGTATGGAATTTGTCAATTAAAGGAATAAATTTTTTTACACTTTATCTTAGAATTTGTTTCTATTGCTATAAAAAAAAAAAAAAAAAGGTGGAAATCAATTCCCACCAAATAACAAGTCATTGAATTCCACGGAATCACGCTTCGAATGGTTGTACCTTAAAATTGGGTGAAAACCAATTTCATGAAAAAAAAAATCGCTATCAAATATCACAAAAGTGGAAGCCTTGTGAAAAAATTTTCGCCCACCAAAGAGAGCCTAAATTCTTGTGTAACGTGGTGGTGTTAGTGAATTGCCGTACTTAGAGCGATGGGCAAACGTGTGACAGCCCAAAATGTGGACTAAATTCATGAATCTTTGAATTGGATCCTTTGCACATAAACTTCTTTTTTATTTTGTACAAGTCCTTAATAAACATTTGATTAGAGTAGGGTGAGCATAATTTCCGATAATGAGACAAATCGACGCCTTTATGAATATTTTCTTAATTAATTTTAACATGTGCCTTACTTTTAACTTCTCTCGATAAAATATTTTTTAACGTGAATCAATAACTTATTTTTCTACTTTTTAATCACATTTTTCGTAAAATCATTTTTCGCAAAATCTATCTCGAAATTTACGTATATTTATTTATGTATGTAGTCCATGTTTATTGGCTAATTAAAAGGAATAAAGCATCCACCTCATGACTCATGACATGTGCTGTTTATAAATGTTTTATTATTTTAATCTCATTAATTAACTTTTAATTAGTTCAACTGATCATGTGAATATGATTAAGAGATATCAAATCAATTTGATTAAGTCTTATTTTAATTAAGAAACTAAATTGGGCTTTTTCCCCTTACAATTATGAATTTGATTAATCTATTTGTACACCTTATAGTGTACCAAATAGATTACACTCCTCTCACATGAAAAAAGTCCCACAAATATTTTATTATGTGTGGACCTCCCTCCATGTGAGGGGGGTGTAAGGATGTGTACATCATTATGTACACACAGCATGATCCAAATGAATTATGTCACTTGTACATCGAGTCCTGCCCATGCCAATAAATGCGTGGGTCTGTACACCGAGCACGTGAAGCATAATTCTACAATTATTGCAGCCTATTCAAAGAGGCAAGGGATGACCATTAAACAGTAAGTCGTGACGTTAAATACGCGGAGCTTTCCACAATATAGAGGGCTCACATTTCATCTTTTGTAATCCATTCAATCTCAGGACAACCTTAAAATATACAAACAAGTTCATATTATTAGTATTACTTCAAGAAAATTAAGGAGACACAAGCGAAAGAGATAGACAGGGAAGCCATGGGAACAGCTGGTAATGGTGCTGCAGCTCAGAGAAACCGTAGCCTCGGTGGGGGGAATACTAGTTTCTCCTCATTCCGCCTCCGCAGCCCGAGTCTCAACAAGGTCCGTCTACGTCGAATCTTTGATATTTTCGACAAAAATAATGATGGCATGATCACCATTGACGAGCTCGACCAGGCTCTCGGCCTCCTCGGCCTTAACACCGATATGGCTGAACTAGAATCGATGGTCCAATCACATATTCAACCTGGAAACGAAGGCCTTACGTACAAAGATTTCGAGGATCTACACGTTTCGTTGAACAACGTGTTTTTTGGATTGGACGAGGGCGTTGATGATGAAGCGCAGGACGAATCTGATTTGTCCGAGGCGTTTAAGGTTTTCGATGAGGACGGCGACGGATACATTTCGGCCCGGGAGTTGCAAGTGGTGTTAGGCAAGTTAGGATTGCAGGAAGGTGGAGAAATCGGCAGAGTCCAGCAGATGATTTCTTCGGTCGATAGCAACCACGATGGACGCGTAGATTTCTTCGAATTCAAGAACATGATGCGTTATGTTACTGTCCCTTCTTCTTGATTTGGAAATCTACTTCTCCATCATTTAAATTTTTAGTTTTTTTTTTTTTTTTGGGGTTTTGTCCATTTTCTAAATAATAAGAGTCATGCTATGTGCACAACTGATGTTAAAAAATTCATGAGTCCTCTCTATGTGAGGACGTTGTCAACCGAGATTGTCAACCTTGATTGTACAAATAGCAAAATTCTTATAATAATGTTTCTTGTTATGGAAAGCATTTATGGTGTTATGGAGGTGTGTTATACAGTATTGAACAAACCCAATTTCTGTGCTATCTAATAAATTGCGAAAATTAGTGTTTGATCGTGATTGCATATAACATTATTGTACAAATTCTTGTCGTCGTTCAAAAGGCACGCTCTCGTATTCTAGTACATTTATAAATCTGCACAGATGAATTGAACATAGAGGGGATGTTTGATAAAGCTTCTGATAAAAATATTGAGTAGATTTTAATAAAAATTAATGAAATATGTAACTAAAAAGTTGATAAAAGTTATGAATTCTATAAAAAAACGTTCATGTTTATTAACTTATCCCTCCTATAGATGTACAATAAACCACGGAAAGAATAGTAAACGATGCTATCATTGGTGGTAGAATTGCGAGACCAACGAGAAATTCTGTTTTTAATGCAAATAACGAAATAAAATGTATTTTTGGCCTTTGGCCAACAACCAATGAGAATTTGCGAAAAGAGGACAATTTCCTGGTCAATGCCGTGTTTATAAAAGCAAAAGGTCAATTATTCAACCATTAAAATATTTTGTCTTTGTTAGTTAGTATAGATGGTAACTTGTGGGTTGGGTTTAGAATTCCACCTTGGAAGTTCAAAAAAGTTATTACGTATATATTCCTTAAACTTAAATTAATAGTCAAAAAACTTAAAAATATTAAAGAAGAAATACATATTTATTTTAATTATTCTTCAACAAATGCAAGTAGCTTATAGTGGCTGTGGCTCATTGTAGGTGTGTCTGAATTTTCAAAATTCAGTTATAAAATTGACGGTTGCATTTTTCAGAAAAGTCACAAACTTGCGAATTTTCAGAATTTCAAAGATTTGTTCCAAGAAGGATATTGTGAACAATTAGAACTAAAAGTTAAACAATTAGAACTAAGAGTTGTAACCACACAAGTAAAATCAATTGATGATTGCGACTTATATTGTATTTTTGAGATTTGATAAATACAACCCTGCTCCCTGTCCTGGCTTGGGGACAGGGTAAAAAACAGGGGTGCCCCTGTCCCCTAGTCTGGACAGAGAGCTTTATTCGGATAAATATCACTTTGAATATATTATTTCTAGACGTTTTCAAAGTCATTTTTAATATCATTTAAATCTGCATCATAAAGTTGTTAAATCGATCCAAAATAGTTTGTCAAAACAGGCCAACAATTTTAAGGCAAAAAAAGAGGAGTATTTTTGGTTCCAGAAATTATTATTAGGAAAAAAAAAATGAAAGAAACAGCTTCCGAAAACGACCGAGCAACTTGGCCATGCTGTTGTTCTCAGTAGACAGATAAATCCACTGGTTTTAAGACAATCTTAATAATAATTTTTCCCTTTTAATGTTTGGACATATTAAGATCCCTTAAGCAAATCATGCAACAGCATATGACATCATAGTGATACAAACATGACAACAAATTAATATATAAACAGAAAGAGAGTTCGATTATCAAGTTCTAATTCAACCAAAATTGACCAAAAATGTTTGTCTGAATTTCTGAAATTTTTAGATGGTCTAATTTAC
This sequence comes from Osmanthus fragrans, assembly GCA_019395295.1. Classification (NCBI taxonomy): domain Eukaryota; kingdom Viridiplantae; phylum Streptophyta; class Magnoliopsida; order Lamiales; family Oleaceae; genus Osmanthus; species Osmanthus fragrans. The sequence goes on from CM033353.1 coordinate 5,324,519, forward strand.
TGACCTCAAATTTTATAAGTTTTTCACTTGATGGTTTGGTTTTTCCCGTGTAATACAAGAAAATTTTCTGGTCATTCCTACCTCATCTAATCAGATTAGTTCTAGATATTGATTTCTCGACATCGGGCTCAGGTAATGAGCCTTATCTTGATCATGCTTTGAAGTTTTTGATATTAAAAGGAATCAGAAGAATGTATACTAATTCTATTTAACTTGTTCTCTATCACAATTTTCTTAGCTACTTTCTCATTGTATAATTTTTTTTAATATATAAACATGATAGGTGCTTGAAGATTTTGGTAGGTGGCAGCAGGCTATTTTCCAGTGTTTAGTTTGTAAAGAATGAGCAATTTCAGTAGCTCGGATGTGGGTCGAGATCAAGAGAGTTTTCCGTTAAGCTCCTTCGACTACAACTCCTCCCTCGTGCCTTGTGATGGTGACAATGATGATGAAAAAAATGATGTTGATGCATATATCGAAATAGAGCTTGAACCAGCAAAAACACTGACACTGGGGACTCGGGGAAACAAAGGGAAGACCAACGAGGATGAGGATGAGGATAAGGAAGTGGAATTTCGGATATCATTTTCTACAGTATGTAGAAAACCTTCTTCTGCCAATATGTTTTCTTTCCCAGCAACTTATTCTGGTGATGCCAGTGATTCAGCGGCAGGATCCAAGACTGTTCCTATTTTCCCACCAACCTGGAAGAGACTGGAGCCACCAGTTGATGATGAAGATTTTCAATCAAATGAATATGAGCATTCTGCAACAATCAACCGGGAGTTGCTAAAGAGCAGGTGAGTTCACTTGCTTGTTTTCCTCTCCATGCCAACGAGTATGTTTAACCACCTCGTCTAAATTTAATTCTCAACATTGAACCTCTGATTAGGGACCCCCTTCCTCCTATTTTCCCTTGGGGGATTGATTTGTGCTCAACCAATCTGTTTCGATCCATGTCAACTGTCTTGGGCCATCCTTTGGCGTACCAGGATCCTTTCGGTCTTTAAACCCACCTCCCAATATTTCGAAGATTTTAGGGGATGTTGGTCTAGAGACCACTAAAACAGAAATATGAAAATCCAGGTTATTGTCGGGAAAAAGGCGTAATTTGTGTGTAGATATTTATCATAATATAATAACATAAATGTAATTCAATAATAACATAAACACAAAACATAAGTAGAGAAAGTTAGAAAAGTAAACCTTAGGGAGTCACGTCAAGAATGCTATCCTAAATGCCCCCCGGGGCACATTCAAGTTGGCAAATGATGGGCATTGCGGGGCTTGCAATCTCAATGTGGGGAGTTCGATTCCTGGTTGAAGCAGCTGAGTGATATAATAACTATTTATTGGTTGGAGCAGCTTGGTGATGTAATAATCATAGAGGAGGTCCCATTGGGGTCAGGAGTATAAAGGATGCACAGACCCTGGTCAACTTGGGCATAACCCGCGGTTTACTTCCGCCAGTTACTGAGGGGCCGGTGGCTGGTGGTCCAGGATATAGTCTGGCGTAAACTAGGAAATCTGGGTATAAAAAAAAAAAAAGAATGCTATCCTAAAATCGTGTGCCCTTCTCGTCGTGCACTACATGTAGTTTTATGGGTATGACCATAGGGAGACAAAGAACGAGTTTTTATCAAGTTGCCAAAATATAAGAATAGTATGAAATGTAGATGTAGTGTTTTTTCAAGTTATGTTTTCTCATGTTGTATATTTCAATGAAAATCATTTGCTTTTACGGGGATAAATTTAATCCGCCACAATCACAATCATGAATATTAAACCAATTAAAATGTAAGTTACATGCTAGGAATTATTATTTTTTAATTTTGTATTAAACTGAAAATTAAAATCAAAAACAAAAAATTAAAAGGTTTTAATTTTAAAAGGTTATAGCTATATTTTTTTTATGTTACAACAGTTACATTGCCAATTTCTCTGATGATTTTCATAGGCCTATTGAAATATATATGCTATTTCGAAAATCCATACAGGAAAGCACCAAAAGCCACGGGCGTTATGAAAATGCTGGTGAAGTTCAGGTCTATAAGCTTCCGATCAATGCTCGCTTCGTTACTGAAAGTTGGCAAATTTACTCCGACAACAGCCAAGACTCAACAGGTATACGTAATATCTGAAGCGAGGGCAGAAAATCGCCGCAGTTCATTGAATCCTTTCGACAAATTGTTTCCACAAAAGGCCCGAAGAGGGAGCAGAACCGGGGAAAGGTCGCAACCGTTAGAAATAAACTCGGAGGGAATTAGGAAACTATTTGATACCGTTGGCATCAAAACTACAAACGAAACGAGACTGGCAAAAAGTTGCCCAAATTCTATAAAGTCATCACCAATTAATGAAAACGGGTTTTATTCAAGAGAGAATTCAGTTCAAGCAGCCATTGCTCATTGTAAGAAATCTTTTGGGCAAACCGATGACTTTTGTTTTTGAAGTTATGGTCTGCAGAAATCTTCTTCTGAATATACAACTGAATAAGGGAAAAAAAGAAGAAATTACAGTGTAGATGGAGGTCAGGTCAAGCCCCTTTTTAAGTCTGCAGCTCAGTGAAACCTTAGCCTCGATGGGAGGAATACTAGTTCCTCCTCTGTCCGCTTCTTCAGCCCGAGTCTCAACAAGGTTCGCCTACATCGAATCTTTGATATCTTCACTCGACGAGCTCAGCCAGGGTGTCGGCCGCCTTGGTCTTAATTCCGATGTGGGTGAACCAGAATCGATGATAATGCTGACCTTACATACAAAGATTTTTGTTTAACATGTTCTCCATCATTTCAATTTTCATGTTTTTCTGTTTCTGTCCCTTTTCGAGATCATGTCTTCTTGTCATAGAAAGCATTTTTTATTTGTTTGGGAACGTGAATTATACCATTGAACAAATCCTGGTTTTTGTAGTGTCTTATGTATTTAGAAAATGAATTATGCTTCATGTACACCGAGCTGTATAGCTCGGTGTACAAGAGGCAAAATTCTTAGAAAATTAATGTCTTTGTTGCATCTAACATTGTAGAAATTTTTGTTGAGGTTCAAAAGGCACTCTTGCATTCTAGTACAAGTATACATATGCAAAGATGAATTGAATGTATAATGTTGTTACGACTCAAATCTACTGTTGAATTGTGACCCAAATTCTATTGAAGACACGAGTTATATTTGGGTTGATTTAGGAAATCAGAATTATGGATCGAAATTAAACTTAGCCGCAATTTCGCTAGATGTTCACTAGCTGGACGTTCGAGCTGCACAAACAGAGAGGTCGTTGCCCGACCTTCGCTCGCCTATCGCTCTGGCGACAAGTTGCTTGCTCGACGCCACTCTTGCAACATCGAGGGACAGTGTTATTCGGGGTTGCGTGTCTTACACGTATTTGAACTCCTATTCATCTAAAACTTGGTTTTAGGGTTTCATATAAATACAATTTAACGTGTATTGTCTCCACAATCACATTAGAAGAGCAGTATTGCTAAGTTCATTGTATTTTCTTCATATTGGTTATTAAATAAACATCGATTCCTCTGCTAATTCTTCTTCAATTTCTTTACTTTAATCTTGTTAGTATAGTTGTGATATTCTATATTTCATATTGTTATTAATCTCAATTCCTACAAATGAGGCAATTTTCTTAACAAGTGGTATCAGAGCACAACTGCAGGTTCTTCGTGATTTGATTGAGATTTTTCAGAGATGACTTCATTGAAACATGATATTCCGCTGTTGGATCGCAATACAAGGTTTTCGCTATAACAAGTAAATATGAGGGCTATTTTGGTGTAGATGGACTCAGACGATGCTCTGCTGAGTTTTGATAAAATGCCAGCAAATTGGATAAGAGAGGAGAAACAACGGAAGGACAGAAAGACTTTATTGCAAATTCATCTTCATCTATCCAATAATATTCCGCAGGATGTCTTGAAGGAGAAAACGGCGGCTGCTTTGTGGTTGAAACTGGAGCAGTTATGCATGACCAAAAATCTCATGAGAAAACTGCATCTAAAGCAAAGGCTGTATTCCCATCGCATGGCAGAAGGAGGATCACTGGAAGACCACCTGGCTGTGTTCAAGGACACGATCTTGTACAATCGTGACACATTGACAATTGAAGATGCCTATGATGCTTTATTCTTAAACGAGAAGATGAAACATCTGGTTGGAGCTACATCTAGGGATAAGGATACTCTGGTTTCTCATGATGATAGATGGAGGGGTAGACCGAAAGTGAACTTCAGCAATATGTATTGCTTCTATTGTAAGAAGAAAGGACACATCAATAGGGATTGCAAGAGTTGAAGAATAATGGTGATTCGACTGCAAATCATGGGAAGCAATTAAATAATTCGGACGAGGCCAATATAGCTGAGAACTATTTCTGTGATGGAGATTTTTAGGCAATTTCTGACGTGGAATCCAAACCTAATCGTTGTTATGGGAAACAACGAATCTTGTCGGGTAGCTGGTATTGGGAGAGTCAGATTGAAGCTGGTAGATGGAACATTTAGAACGCTGACCACGTTCGACATATTCCAGATTTGAAGAAAAATCTCATTTCATTGAGTACTCTTAATTCGAAGGGTTATGAGTTCTTTGGAGCAGGTGGAGTCTTGAAGGTCCGAAAGGGTGTCCGGGTTGTACTAGAGGGACGGAAGAAGTTTCAGTTGTACATTTTGCAGGGGAGCGCATAACCAGTTAGGAGACAGTTGGACAAGTTCAGTACTATGGTGAAAATTCAATTTGGTACAATACCTCTTGTGACAAGCTCTGGGTCAGTTCAGAACATTGCTGAGGAGAGTGTTGATGATTTCGCTTTACCACCAATTACAGCGAATTCACTATGTTCACATACTAGGGTTGGACTCATGGAACGTAGGTACGGTATTGGAGATGTTTGCAATACTTCTAGGATCGTTAAAGGTGACAGTTCTAGTAAAGGGCCTCCTGATCATGTATTTGGTGTAGTTTCTACTGCAGTGTGTGCTTCGACCCTACTTAGTCAATAATCAATTTCTTGTTGGAATTTTGGGAACCTGGGTTTAGGGTTCAGGTCTCGCTTGTGGATGTCGAGCAGAGGAAGATGTTTTATGTGATGGAGAGTTTTGGTTATTGTTTGAAGAGTTTGGTTACTTCGATGCATGGAAGCTCATTTCTCAAGTGGAGAAATTTTGGAGTTTAGTTTGTTGCACCAGAATTTGGTTCAAGGTGTAGAATTGTTGAATTGTGACACAAATTCTATTGAAGATAGGAGTTGTATTTGGGTTGGTTTAGGAAAAATCAGAATTATGGACTGGAATTAAACTTAGCTGCAATTTCACTAAATGTTCACTAGCTGGACGCTCGAGCGGCACAAATAGAGAGTTCGTCGCCCGACCTTCGCTCGCCTATCGCTCGACACCGCTCGAGCGACAGTGTTATCCGAGATTGCGTGTTTTACACGTGTTTGGACTCCTATTCATCTACAATTTGATTTTAGTCATATAAATACAATTCAGCATGTATTGTCTCCATAATCACATTAGAAGAGCAATATCGATAAGTTCATTGTATTATCTCCATATTGGTTATTAAATAAACATCGATTCATCTGCTAGTTCGTCTTCTATTTCTTTACTTTAATCTTGTTGGTATAGTTGTGATCTTCTATATTTTGTATTGATTTTCTTAACATCTACCATGGAAGCGAAGGCCATGTAGGCCTGTGACGCCATGCTGCGTGTCAACTCCAAGGGTCCTCCACGTTATTCACCTAATTGGAACGGGACAAGCTGGCCCATGATCCTTACATCATCCCTTATGGTCTTCACGTGAATAAATATTATGGCCAAGCCTCGCCTATTTGCCTAACCAGTGATCAAGTAATGTCAGTGTTCTTCGTAGATATAAAACTAGAGGTTTTACACAAGGGAGAGAATTGACAACAATGAGCTATTCTCACTAGTGATCAAGTATAAGACAATCAAATCGATCTTGTCATTAGTTCAACTAAAACTAAACAACTAGATGTTAAGAATGCTTCCTTCATCAAGAGCTTGAGGAGATCATTTACACGACTCAATCTCAAGATTTTGAGGCGCAAAGAAAGGAAAAGTTAGTCTATATGCTTAAAATGTTTCTGTATGGTCTTTTAAACAATCCTCCCTAGATTTTAAAAATAGGCATTAAGAGGAGTGAATGTGATACATGCTCGTACTTTAGTGATTATCAGAAAGGGTGTGAAGTATATTTTTCTTTTCTATGTTGATGATATGTTACATGTAATAGTAAAAATGGCTATTGTGATGTGTTATATATGGTTCGGTGAATATAGTGAAAATATGAGTTTTGTTGGATATATGGATTTTAGGACTGATTTCTCGTCCATAGTGAGCTGAAGATATCTTGCCCACCGATGAGGTTGGGGCCTAAAATACCGGTGAGATGGCAAGATCGTATCTTGTCACTTCACCGTTGGGCAAACTATCTTTTGCTCGCTAAATCCTGTTGTGGATTTTAAACTTTTAGTTAGGGGACAAAAATCTGAGAAAATCCAATATTTTTTTACTTCCTTACATTGGGAGAAAACTGCACCAGCTGAGAATCATAGCGTCAATAATGGAAGAATAAAGAGTAACAATGGATTCCCGAAACATGGCATAAGCCCAAACGTCGACTTTTATATTACAAACTAGAAGTGAAGAACTGCAATTGTGGGGCAGTTTGAGTGAAGTCTATATGGCAGTTGCTCATTGGTGATAAGAAGAAAATCAAAAGGTAGTTACATTCACACTACATTTTTTTATAAATAGATCACATTTTAATTTTATCAAATGTCACAACCTATTCATTATCACCCTTATATCCTTAACTTTTTTTCTTCATCACATTCTTATTTTTAACATTTCATTGATCAGAAAATATTGTCTTTAATCATGATTTTCGTCCAAAAATATTGTTAACGTGCTTTAAAATTAAGGTCAAATATTTAATTGTACTTTTGCGTTTAAAAATACAATGGACAAATGAGTCTTTTTTTGGTGAACATTCATCTCATTCTTCTCTTTCTAGGTAGAATAGGGCATATTGCTATAGTAATTTCTTTTTGTGTGATATCAGATTGTTATAGGAGTTAAAGGGTGAATCAAGAGAGTAATGATTTCTTGAAAGATTTATTGTGAGGATACGAAATTTATAGTGCCTAGCTGAGCAAAGGTCCAGCTACACACAACACAGAATCAGGCTTCAGAGCATCTCCAATGCATTTTATGAATTTCAGTCTACGTGACATTAAAGTCTAATAATTAAGAAGGTCAAGCTTAAATTTGATCTCCAAAAAGTTCTAGTTACAACCCCATATGATCATATCATAGTCTAAATTGTCTTTTATATCCTAAAATAGATATGAAAGATCAAAGATAAAATGGAGAGAAAGAGAGAGAAGATCCAATGCTTTAAAAATAAAAATGAAATCAATTAAATTGTTGAGTCAACACGTCTAATAGAGAATTTGAATCTAGATAGAGTTCTCGACAATGTCTATTTTTTTCAATAATGTTATATGATCCTCATGTAATATGGAGTGAAATGATAAGGCCTTCAATGTATGGATGTTAGACTCTCTTCTTTTTGGTACGTTGTTATGAGCAAATCTGGTTCTCGATCTTGGGTCTTAGGTATGGATCGAATCATGATAAAGAAGGTTTGATGGCTCACTAATGTCAATTTACATGGGGATAATCCTCAATTTGTATATATAGCATTATTCTCTTCTTTTTTCCTTGTCAACTTGACAATCCACATATTTAATTATTTTCTTACACTAATTTGCATTACGCGCTGAATAATGCTATTCATTACTGCCTATCATAAGCGATGATGTAATATTTAGACGACTTTAATTGATTTATCATTATAAAAAGTCAATTAATATTAAGCGCCGTTTATAAATAGCAATAATCTTATTAGATATATTTGTCAAAGAAGATTTTAGTTATTTTAACCCTGCAAGATATGATATTTTATTGTGCAAATTACATCATTCCCTACTTTAAGTATTGAGAGTTCTAAAATAAGATGAGATGTTTCATTATACAAAAATCAGATGTTTTATTAATTAATTAATAACCAAACCCTAAATAATTTTCTCACTTCCTTTTCACTCTCTCTCTCATTTCACCCGTATCTCTCTCTCTCTCTCTCTGTGGGCGACAGCAACTTCCCGCTCACCGTCGCCGCTGTAAATCGTCGGCTAGAAGAAGAAGCAGTTGCCGCCGCCGCTCTGCACTCCTCTCCTCCCTTCCCCTCTGATCTATTGTGGTTGTGAGTAGGTGCAGTGGTGGTGCGGTGTTTGCCGTTGGGTGTGGGTGTGGGTGTGGTGCGATGTTGTGGCCAACGACGATGGTCTGTCGGTGGTAGCTACGGGATTTGTGCAGTGATTTTGTTGGTGGCGGTCGTGTTGGTTGGGATGGTGGTTTTTTGTGATTTGTGTGGTGTTGAGTTTCCATAAATCTCGATCTGTGATTTTGTGTGGTGTTGAATGTGTGATGTAGGTGCAGTGATGGTGCGGTGTTTGCCGTTGGGTGTGGGTGTGGTGCGACGATGTTGCGGTGGCTACAGTCGACAGGATCCCATTGTTGGTGGTTCCCAGTCGTCGCGACGATGTTGCTGTGGCTACAGTCGGCAGGATCCCATTTTGGACAGTGCAGCGGTGCTCTCAATCGAGTGGATCTGTTGAGGTGATGGTGATGTGCGGTTGTGGTGCTTGTTCTAGTGGCGGTGGTGTTGGTTGGGCGGGGTTGTGGTGGGGGCGACGGTGTTGGTGGAAGTGTCTGTGGTGCTGTATGGTGGTGGAGGTGTTGGGTGGGGTTTTGTGAGGTGGTGGTGTTGGCGATTTCATGTCCGGCTGGTGGTGTTGGTTGGGCGGGGTTGTGGTGGGGGCGACGATGTTGGTGGCAGTGATGGTGGTGTGGGTTGGTGGTGGTGGTGGGCCGGGCGGGATTGGGGTGGTGCTGGTGGTGTGGGTTGGTTGAGGTGGTAGTTTAGGCGGTAATGAGGTGGTGGTCACTAGCGATACTGGACGTCACAAATATTTGGGTTAACTGTGACCATTAAATTGGTTAATTTGTGATCAATAAAAAATACGTGACTAATGAAAAATATGAACTGTGACTAAAAAATAATGTGTGACCTAATCTGTGACCAATAAATAATATGTGACTAATGAAAAATATGAACTGTGACTAAAAAAATAACGTGTGACCTAAAAATTTGTTAATTTGTGATCGATTATAATTTGTGACTATAAATTGTGACTTATAATGTTCATGATCTGTGACCGATAAAAAAATTGTGACCTTTAAATTTTTGAATTGTGATCGTAAAAAAATTTATGACATTTAAAAATTTTGACTTGTGACCTAAAAATAATGTGACTAATTAAATTGTGAATCTGTGATCGATGAACAAATTGTGACCTATAAATTTTTTGAATTATGACGTAAAATAATTTTTGACATTTAAAAATTTTGATTTGTGACCGAAAATAATATGTGACTAACTAAATTGTAAATCTGTGATCAAATTATATAAATCTGTGACCTTAATATATTTAATTAATTAAATTATAAATAAAAATTAACAAAAATCTGATTTTTGAAAGTTAAAACTTATTTTTTTATTATTGAATTGGACCAAAGTTATACTCTTACTTATGGAAATTTCCCTATTTTATTTCACTTATACAGTGAATCATGAAACAGTAGGGGGAGATGGGATTTTAAATTGGATTAGATTTGGATCGATCTTAATTATCTGATGAGATTCTTTTGCCAACCAGAGATATTTTTGTTTAGGATATTTGGATCTGATCTTGGACAACTAAACCTTGCATCTAAGACAGATCAAATTAGCAGAAGTTGCCTGCAGCCATTTAATTATAGTTCTTTCAACCAAATACCTCTCAAAAAGACCAAAAATGTTAGTTTGAATTCTGAAATGTTGGTTTAATTTATTGACTTCAAATCTTACTAGTTTTTGACTTGGGACAAAGCTACATTGGAATACAAGAAAAGTTGTTACCCGTGCCTACGTCGTCTAATCGGTTTAATTCTGCACAGGTAAAGGAACCATTTCTTGAACTCTATGATATGAAAGCTTGTAGAATATCTAGTAATTTCATATAACTTGTTCATCTTTTACAATTTCTCACTCTTCCATAGTATAATTTTAAGAACTCTGCTACATGTACAGAAAAGTTGACAAATGCATCTGTTGGCCTGTCAACCCACTTGTACAAAATCATCTGTACAAGTAGGTTAATTGTAATTTTAAATCGACGTTCGGTAAATCTTGAATATTTATGTAAACATGATAGGTGCTAAGAGATTTTAGTAGGTGTCTGCAAGCAGTTTCTCCCTTATTTAGCTTCCTGTAAAGAATGAGCATTTGCAGTAGCTCTGATGTGGGTCAATATCAAGAAAGCTTTTCGTTAAGCTCCTCCGATTTCAACTCCTCCCTCGAGGGGCTTTACCATTGTGATGACGATGACAATAATGATGTTGATGCATATATCGAAATAGAGCTTGAACCAGCAAAAATGGCTCCCTCCGCAACTCGGGAAAACAAAGGGGAGACAGACGAAGAGGAGGAAGTGGAATTTCGCATATCGTTGTCTGCAATATCTAGAAAATCTTCTTCTGCCGATATGTTTTCTTTCCCAGCAACTTGTTCTGGTGATGCCATTGCTTCAGAAGCAGGATCAAAGACTCTCAGTATTTTTCCACCAACTTGGAAGAGACTGGAGCCACCAGTTGATGATGAAGATTTTACTGCAAAAATCAACCGGGAGTTGCTACAAATCAGGTGAATTTTTACTTGCTAAACCATATGTTCCCCTCCACATGGCACATGGCTATGTTCAACCTTCTCGTCTAAACTTAAATCTTAACTTTGAACCATTGATCTGGGGCTCCATTCCTCCTCTGACCTCATGAGCGATTGATTTTTGAAATAGCCTCTCGTTAGAGAAGTAGAGATGGCAATGGGCAAGGTGAGGCCAAGGCAGCCCTCCCTGTCCCCCTGCCGGGAGTTCTCTGGAGCCGACGGAGATAAAACTATCTAAATATTTATCCCGTGTACTTATTTCTAAATACAATTTAAATTTACACAAAAAATAAGAGTAGGATGGTGCCCGCGATGATTCTTCAGGCGGGCTGAATCAGACGGGACATTTTGCCATCTCTATACAGAATGAACAAATGTATTTATTCTATTTTATTTTTACGCCAAAATTACTTTTTCATCAATTGGTGGACACATGCACAACTTCATAAATTTCTGCCAAAAGAAGCCCAAAATTTCACCATTTTGATTCTTTAGCCCTGGAGATTTTTACAAAATTCCAATAATATTTCACCAATTTGATTCTTTAGCCCCTGTTTGGTTGGGACTCATAATTTATCACTTTTTGATTATCAAGGAATATACGTCAAATAAATCCATAGTAGAAACAAGCAAAGACAAACATGCTCTGCTATGGCCCATAGCCAAAATAATCCTACGATTTTATATGAAATATATATATCATTCGAAAATTCTTGGCTTTGTAACCTTTTGTCACGAATCCATACAGGAAAGCACCAAAGACCAAAGGTGGGGTTACGAAAATACTGGTGAAGTTTAGGTCTATTAGCTTCCGATCAATGCTAGCGTCCTTACTGAAACTCGGCAAATTTACTCGACAGGTTTATGGAATATCCGACGTGTCTGCGGAAAATCCCCAAAAGGCCCGCAGAAATGAGGAAAGAAAACTGTTAGAAATAAACCTGGAAGGAGTTAGGAAATTGTTTGGTGCTGCTGTTGGCATGAAAACTGCAAATCAAACAGAAAGTAGCCCAAATTCATCACCAATTAATGAAAACAAGTTTTATGCAAGGGAGAATTCAGTTCAAGCTGCCATTGCTCACTGCAAGAAATCTTTTGGACAGGCAGATGATTTTTGCTTTCACTTACCTGGGCGAACTACTTTTTGTGGCTTGAAATAAACAAATTTTGAAAAAAAAAAATGACTTTTAAGCATGATCAAATTAATTATACTTGGGCTAGCTACACATAATACTGGCCCTTTTTTTTTTAATTAGAGTAATGTTATTCACAGTCAACAATTGTAATACTCGTCTTATATGACAACTTATTATTTGATGCATTAGCTTATTACTTGAGGCAACATAATTACCGAAAATTAATGCCACAAATTAATAACAAGTTATCACATATGATGATTACTGCAATCGCTAACTATGAATAATATTATTCTTTCAATTATAACAAAAACTAGAAACATTTCCTCTCTTTTCCCACCTCCAAACTATCAATTGTAGATCAGACTGAAATAAAAATAGTGGGGAACTTGGGAATGGGAGCTGGTGGTGGAGGAAAGAAGGTAGTGGAGTAAAGAGAGGTACGAGAAGAAGTCGAGACTTAAGAAAAATAAGGGAGGAGAACACGGTAAGTGGTTACAAACAAGGATAGAGGAAAAAATGTTGGGTGAAGGATGCGAAAGAGGAATTTCATTTTTGAATAATGCTATCAAACATGAGTAGTGTTGGAGTACCAATATAGGTAATTGGTCACATTTAATAGGTGTAATTAGATTAATCATATGATCTTATATTTAATTGAATATATCATTTAGTATCAGGGATGGACCTAAGATTATGGTTCAGCGGGGATGAGATAGAATGACCTCAAAATAATGGATTTGGGTTGAAAAGTATGGGCTATAATTATGTGGATTTTTTTTTTCAATGTTAAAAATTAAGGGTCCGTCCATGTTTAATAGCATGCATTTATAATCTAGACTCGTGTTTAGCAACAATGGGGCTAAATAATATTACTTATACAATTTTCCTTGTCATTTTTCTATTTATATTTTTTTTGAAAATTAATTGTGCTTACCCTCTTACTTCTCAAACGATTTAGTATTCTTTTGACATGATTTTTATTTTTACTTTTGCTTATTGGAGAAGAGTTTCATGAGAAATTACCTTAATTTTTGTTTTGAAACTATTTCTAAAAGAGCTTCTTATTCCAAAAGTATTTTTAAAAGAAATTACATTGGATCAACTTCCTATAAAAACTTTTTTAAGTTCTAAATAAAAGAAGTACTTTCATAAAATTAGTTAAATAAGTCTAAAATCAACTTTTGGATCTTAAAAACTCCTCTTGACTTCTCAAAAAGCCATGTTAAACGAACCCTTAGCCTCCATTCGGTAAATTTACAAAGAGTTCTAAGGAAAAACAATGGTGGGTCTAAAAAAAATGTGAATAATACTTAGTATTATGAATATGTAGTTAAAAATAATGTTAACTGAAATTATAATCCCTTTATAAATGCCCTTTTTTTTTTAAACTCGTTTTTCCCAAAATTCATTTTCAATCACATTTTGACAATAAAATAGTTTTGCACATGGGTCCATATTTTTTTTCTACTTTTTAGTCACACATTCTCCAAAAAATTACTTTTCACAAAATCTAATATAAGAAAATCTCTGTCGAACAGGAGTATGTACTATGTATCCAAATGGACGCTTAAATTTTTAAAGGTGGAATAACAAAAGATTGTACAATGTAAACTCAAGTTTTACAAATTTAAGAATAATACTATTCATCTAGACTACGATCCATTAACAATTTATATATCAATTTAATTGTATTTATTGCTTGCACCACTCATATTCAAGGATGGTGGTTTACTTAAAATGCCCAATTATATAACTAATATCTAGTTTGCTGATCACGAGTCATATGATAAATAACATTACTCAAAAATTTAAAGGATAAAAACCCAAATGTCAGTAATTAAAGGCTCGGGACCTAGTTATTACATCCTTATAAGATGAAAACCTCTTAATTATAATTTCTTAACCAAATCATAATTTCTATATAAGTAGAAAAATAATTATTTAAGACCAAATTACATTTCACGACATAAATAAAAATTAGTCGTTCTGAAATAGTGCAAGTATCACCTACGTTTGTTTACGTAGAAAAAAGAGTTTTGAAAAGTGATTTTTTGAAAAATGTGTAGTTAAAATGTAGGGAAAAAATTTAAAATTTACGTGTAAAATATTTTATTGTAAGAATGTGTTGTTAAAAACGATTTAAAAAAAAATCTTTTTTTTAAAAAGTAATAATAATATACAAACAATCTTCGTAACCAACAAAATAGTAGACCATTATCATTTAAAAATATAATTGCAGTTATCATCAACAATGAAAATCAATTATTTTAATATTGACGCCACACGAGAATATACTGAGGTAATTATTCAAAGATTGTGTAATTGATTAGATTAATCGTCAATTTTGAACTTTGTTTTATTGTAAAAAATTTGTGTGAAGCTACCACAATATTGTGATTTTATTTCAAACTTGGTCTCGGTTTGAGCCTCATTTTTTACAAAATTTCATTTTCTGTTACACATTCTACTATAAAATAATTCAAAATGTAAACTCAAAAAATTTCTCATTTTTTCAATCATACATTCTTCAAAATATCACTATTCAAAAAAGATCTGCATAAGCTAGATATCATCCAACCACTTTGATAGGCCCTGTGATGATAATAAGAATAATGCCCTTCGTACATGACATTATTTCACAGGGGCCTTACAGGTCCCTCACTGTGCCCCTCCCCCCCCCCCCCAACAATGTATTAAAAAAATTGTGGACCCCGTCATATGTGTGCCCTAACAGAGACCTGTGAAACAGGTCCCTATACTTCTAGCATTGTTCTAAATAATAATTGCGTACTTTGGAAATGAAAGATTCTGTCTCAAATTAAAATACAATATCTTATTAGATTTTTTCTTTTTCTTTTTTCTTTTTTCTTTTTCTAAATGGAATCAAATGACGTTACACTTTTAAAAGAGGCTTGAACTCAATCAGGGACGGACCCATTAAGGGTTCAATGGATACAATTGCCCCAGTTGGACCTTGATTCTCAATGTTAAATTCCCCTGCTTTCAAAAATGTAAAACAAATCAATAGCCGAAGACTCAATCCTTGCTTCTGCTGAAGAAATGCTCGTGTCATGACTATAGGTGGATACCTTAATCTAGTGGTTTGACGGACTCAATACTTCATAAAAAAATAAAAAATAAAAAAATTTGAAATTCCAACCTGAGACAGGTATTTATGTAACGATTTCCTTTTGTTGCTGCGACACAAAATGTCAAAACAAGTCATTGTCAATAGTACACAGCACACCAAATATTGATCCTGGAAGCACTTTGCGACACATTAACAACCCATTAATTTACACTAATGGCCTGTTTGATATCTCATTATTTTTTATGAAAGTTTCCAACTTTCACTTTTACATATTTGATTGGCCAAATTTTCTTGGCAATTGATTTTCCACCCAACCCCCCCCCCCCCCTCCCAATTGACCCATTTTCCATCTTTTTGATGAATTGGTTTCCCCACCATTTTTGTGGTTTTTCGTTTTTTTTGTTCTTTTTTTTTTTTTTTTTTTTTTTTTTGCAATTGAAATAAATTATATCCCTAATTGTAACAAAAAATTATCTCTTTAATTTGCAATTTTCATGAAAAAAATGTCAAATGTACACCAAAAGATAGAAAATTTCAATATTTTTTAACTAGAAAATTATACCAATCAAACACAAATAATTGACAATTATCAGTAAAACAAGTTCTAAACAATTCAATTCCCTATAATTCGTTTTCTTTCCAATCAAATTTCATCTTTTCAATTAAACGGACCCTAAAAAAAAATTCATGTCGAATGAGGTAATCTCTCATAGTAGGGAAGAAGTTGGCAATGAGAATGGATGCAAGGTACTGTGAATAGATTGAGGAGAAAGAACAGTAGGAAATGCGTGGAACAAAAAGAGATGCATGACAGATTCTCATTTATAAAAACCCTGAGAAGAGCTTCTGTTCTAGAAGACGTAGAGATATAAGCTCCATGCTGAAAATTCAAAGCTCGATCACCCATCCCATCCCAAGAAAAAAAAGGACAAAAAGAAGACCAAAACTAATAATATAAGATGAAAGGAAAAGAACAATCTTGATGAAAAATCTAACATCTATAAGTAACTGCGTTAATTTTTTCAATAAGATGGAATACAGAGTATTATCATATTTACCTAGTGATGAAAATGGGCCGAGTTGAGTTGGCTCGGCTCGTCATCCTACGAGCTCGGTTCGTGCTCGTTGTCCAACGAGCTCATGGGCAACGAGCCGTGAAAAAAAAAAGTCGAGTTTGGCTCGGCCCACGAGCTCATGGGTCGGGACGAGCCGAGCTCCAACTCGGCCCGCGAGCTCGTCTATTTTTTTTATTTATTTTTATTTTATTTTAAATAATATATAAAACACATTTTCTAAATTTTTTTTTTTAAAAAAATTGACGAGTCACGAGCCGAGCCGACTCGTAGCTCGTCAAATCGAGCCCACGAGCTGCTCGTCGAGTAGCTCGTCTGATATTTTCAAAGTTCGACTCGTGGTTCGAGCTCGTTTTTTACGAGTCCGAGCGGCTCGTAACTCGTTTTAGACGAATCGAGCTCACGAGCCCAAGAACTACTCGACTCGATTGTCACCACTATATTTACCACATTCTTTAAGGCCACCAGCTGCACCATTGAAGCATTTGATATAATCAACTGACGTTCAAATGAAAAAGAAAAAAAAAAATCAACTCATTTTTTACTTATAAATTACCTTTCATAAATTTTGCTCCAAAAAATACAATTAAAGGGCAGAAAACTTACAATTTCTGTTAACTAAAATTAATCATCTATAAAGTTAGCAACAGAAATCAATAAAAATTGATTACGCTAATTTTAATAGAGACCCGCGAGAGGACTAAACGGAGAGAAGAAAAGAGAGAGGTGAAGCTCTCGGCAATTGCTAATGAATCTCATTTCAACACTTTTAGTGCATTCACAATCTCCTTCCTACCATCATACAACTTCATTTTCATTGATTATGGTGTTAATGTCAAATAACAATTACCAATTAATCAACCATTCGAGAAGGAGAAGAGGACGAAAAAAAGAGAAGTCGGGCTACAAAAGACTAGGATAATTAAATTGGGTCGCGACTACTACGATCATTATTATTTTAAAGATAGCACACTATTAATGAACAACACTGTTACTGGTACAGAAGAGATTAATAGAATACTCACAACAGGGGACTCCACTTTTTTTTGAATTTTTTTAATCATGCGAGACTCACACGTATGTGAGTGGATGCCAACCTGTTTTGTACAAGGAGTTTTATTCATTAATGAATGGTAGATGAACTCCCCAAGTGTGAAAAAGTAGTTCGGAAATACAAAAGAGATATTTAAATGAATGGTACAAAATGAACAGTGAACCCTAACTGCCTCTTATACGAGAAGTAGGATTATAGTTAAAGGAGGACTCCATTATTCCGTTAACATAAAAATTGGGAGAGAAAGTAGGATTCAACAAACGAATTGAATCAAATTTATGATAAATTATTAATCTGGACGACTTGCATCACAATAGCTCACTTTCTTTTTTCTATTTCCTTCTCAATTTTTAACTATTTCTTTATGATACAATATGCGCCATTGAAAGATTCTTTAATTTTCTTGGTTTTTGGTATAGTTGGAAGACCATTATTTAGGGGGGTTTTCAACTCTGAAAAGGATTGTTTCTCTTCAGATCCTCATCCGTTATGAGTAAGTTTCAGAGTTTTTTTTTTCAATTTATGATTTATATTTTTACTATATTTGCAGAAGAAGAGAAATTCCAATGAAGAAGTTTGGTCTCAGGAGAATTTACTTTGGCTGGATACTGATTTTAGTGATTTGGTTTGTTCAAAACCTGGAAATAATTGTTGAACTGATTGGTACCCAATTTTTGTTGGTTTTTGAGCAGATAAGCAGTGATTGTCCGTTTCCGTGTTTGTAATTGTCCGCACAATACATCGAGAAAACTTTTTTTCGTTCAGTTTTGGTGGATGACAAACAAATTTCATCGTGTTTGAAGTTTGGGGTTTTATATAGAAAAGATGGATGGGATGAGGAGGATACTGGTGGAGGTTCTGACAGAACCCCAAAGGGGCGGTGAATCAGTGCTTGGGACTATTAAGATTGCTGTTTTACCCATAGCAAAAGTTTTTACTATGTGCTTTCTGGGATTCCTCATGGCCTCCAAGTATGTAAACATTTTGCCTGCTAAAGGAAGGAAGCTTTTAAATGGGGTAAGCACTATTTATGTGAGGACATTTAGACTTTATATTGCACTTTCTGTTTGTTTTTGGAAGTTTCTCCATTAGATATAGCAATGAATTGAATGGATGGTAAAAATGGATTTATGAAGTTGACATCAAATTTATTGGAAAAAAAGGTTTTATTTGTTGTTTATTTTTGCTATGTGTATTTTGGATGTCACCGAACGCGAGGTTGGATTCAATTCTTCTATGTTGAACTGCTGCCTTTGTATAGTTTATATGAAACATATAAATGTCAACACTTATCGGAAAGCTTGTACTTAATTAATGTCCAGTTCTATGCTAAGCCTATTATGAGGAGAGAGTTTATGTTAAAAGGAAGTGATAGAAACTTTAATTCAAAATCCCTTTGTGTAAAAGTTTGATAAAGAAAAATATTACTTTATGAGTGTGTCTAATTTACATTAATTAGGAGATGAATTGTTTAAGTTTCATATTTTGCATATGTTATTCTTTTTCTAAGACATTGATAATATTTGCAGTCATTTCCCTTCACCACCGACTAATTGTTCATATAACTTGATGCAGCTGGTTTTCTCGCTTTTGCTCCCATGTTTGATATTCTCTCAACTTGGACAAGCAATTACTTTTGAGAAAATGCTTCAATGGTATGGATTAGATATTAATTCGCTTGCTCATTTTTAATTGCAATAACTAGTTTTAAGAGCGCAACTGACATTTTTGTTATTTTGTAGGTGGTTTATCCCTTTCAATGTTGTTCTTGCCACCATATCAGGATCCATTATAGGTCTCATCGTTGCATCGATTGTCCGTCCTCCTTACCCATTCTTCAAGTTTACCATTATACACATTGGCATTGGTAAGTATTACATTTGGACATAAATTTTCAGTTATTTTGTCCTTTTTGTTCTTTATCACAAACTGAGATCGGCCGCTAGCTAGTCTGATTGCAGTAAGAATGCCTCTCGGTCTACTTACTGCAACCTAGAAATAAAAATGTCATAAGATAGGATTTTTCTTTTTTCAATTTTCACATCTGTTGTCTGAAACCAATCGAATCCTCCATCTAATGAATTCCCCTCTAGGTTTGTCATAGGACTTTTCAAAATACATTTGAACCACTGCTCCCGTACTCGGTAATCTTACTCTGAAATTAGACCTTTTGCTCCTCGAAAATGAATTTTTTTCCTATTTATCGAGAAGATGGAAAAGTTTTCAAAAACTCTTTTGCAAGCAAAAACAAGAGAATTCTCCAGAGAGTGTAAAAGTTTTCAAACAGGATTGGTACTGTACAAATATATGCATCGAGCTTGTCCTGCCTCTCGTAGAGTCTGTAGTACCTGAGTTAATGACCTAAGTACTAGAATAGACTTTACGTGAGACGTTAAAAGCATAAAAACTGGAAGATATATCTCAGATCCCTATTTTAGATGGCTTTTCAAACGTCCCCAACAGATATTGTAACTTTTCAATTTCTTCACAATTGAACTCTGCAGACACCTTTTAGTTTCTTGGGTTTTTGCCAGATATACCTACTTCAACCTACCTCTATCACTCCAATTCTAAGATGAATTTTAAGGTCTATTGTGAAGCTTCCAGCACTTGTCTCTTTTATGACTCGACTTTTTGCAGTAAGTGCACCATAGTGTATCTTTGTTCCATGATCTCATCAGATCTCCTTGTGTATTGTCTTCACCAGCGTGCTGCTCCATGCTAGAATCCTTCATGTTTGTGCTTTTTGACACTAAAGCGAACTCTCCACCGTAGGTGTGTCAACCATAACTCTCTTCTTCCTTCTACAACAAGGACGATTGCAATAGCCTCATTTAATGATATGTTTTTTTTTCCAAGTATTTACACCCTTACTACATCAAACTCAATCTTTAATCAGGCAAGAAATTCGTAAATTCGATCTTTCTCAACAAACATCTTAAGAACAGCAACATGTTCACTGCACTTCATTTAGATGCACTGATAGTGATTCATTTCCTGCCAAAAACCTTTTAAAAAGTTTGAATATTCAGTGATTGATCAATCGTCCTGCATGGTGGCAGTGACCTTAGTTGTGATTGTGTAAATTTGTGCAGCATAACAGACCTTGGAGTAAGCCTCTCTGACTGCCTCGTTGCCTCCCATATATCTTTAGCCATGTCCAAAATTTACACGTTACATTGATTTCTGGCACCATAGAGTTCTACAATCAGGACATCAACATTGGGTCTTATTCATCCCAAGCATCAGACTTTGGATCCTTTTTTAGGCCCAGTACCAAGTAGATTATTCAGTTTGCCCTCGTCCCTTCCAAAAGATACGAATTAGTTTTGACCACTTCAGATAATTCTTCTTGTTCAATCTATAGGCTGCTTGAATGTTTTGCAATTCTCCTGTATATAAGGATTATTGTTTTCAAGCACTCTAGTCTCCAAAGGATTGCTGGTTGCTGAAGTATGTGTCATAATTCTTCATATGGTCTCAAAGGACGATCAATCGGGGTTTAATTGATAATGTAAAGAAAGGAGGATGAACAAGAAAAGAATGAATACAATTACTAACGAGCCTAAAGCTATGATACCATGACACAAAATAGGAGATTAAAAAATATGAATTGCATTGATTGACTATCGGTATCAAAAGGATTTATATAGCTGAAACCCAATCAGTAAATTAAGGAAACTGCCAATAAATTAAATATACAAATCATAACTAATCCCTAAAGATATTCTAAAGGACAGAAATTACAATGGTTACAAAATAATCCAAATTATTCACTGCTGTACTCGGCTGCCCAATTTAGGATAATCAAAATTTCCCACAATAACTAACTTACAAATATGTTCACCAAACATGGATAATATGTAATATATTAGGAGCTGAAATTTAAAGATATTGACTAATTGGGAAATCACAAGAAAAAGCCACAAAAAGGTACGATATTATAACTAGAAGCTTTACATTTATGTTTGTGGGCAATGAGTTCACCGAATGTTGTATTGATATCAAGAACTGTACTTTCCCTAATAATTCGTTCTTATTCTTGTTGGGTCAAACCAAGCAATATTTTTAATGAGTAATGGAAAATATATAAGAACCAGATGATCAGATGCCTTTTATGCTAGAGTTGCAATTTATGCTTTTCGTGTGTGAGGTGGATGAGCCGGGTTATCCAGATGATCAGATGCCTTTTATGTTATAATTTGTATGCATTACGATTTCATTGAAAATAGAGATGGTTGAGTGCTTGTTATTTTCTGGTTCCTGCACTCCACTTGGATGTTCAGTATGTTTTATACTAATCTGATATCTGCATTCAAATAAAGAAATTTTGAACCTGAATGGTTTGAACACATAGGTCCTGTTATAACAACTCTAGTTTTCTTGATATTCTGGAATTTGCTTGTTTACAGGGAATATTGGAAATGTGCCACTTGTCTTGATTGCTGCATTATGTGGGGATAAATCTAACCCTTTTGGGGACTCTGCAAAATGTTCTCAAGATGGAAATGCCTACATCTCATTCGGCCAGTGGGTACGTTATAACTTGAAAATGCTTGCTGCCACTGCAACTCACCTTTAATTGATTTCACTTTTATGCAAGTGAGAGATTCTATATTAGCATAGAAGTAAAATTTGTGAGAACTTGTAGAATGAGTGCAGCCACTTGTACCTTTTCACTCACTCTGCTTTTAGATATTCTGATTAATGCAAATAAACGAGTATGTTGAAATCTTTTAATTTAAAAATTGGCAAAGCCCACAAAACATAAATTCTCATGGATTTCAGCACTCCAACAAGCCTCTCTGTTTACTTTTCTATAATATATTTCTGTCTACTCAATAACTTATTTTGTTCATAGGTTGGTGCAATTGTCCTATACACCTATGTATTTCAGCACTCCAACAAGCCTCTCTTTTCTATAATATATTTCTGTTTACTCAATAACTTATTTTGTTCATAGGTTGGTGCAATTGTCCTATACACCTATGTATTTAATATGCTTGCACCTCCTCCTGAAGGCACGTTTGATGTTGAAGAACAAAATCTTCCCATTAAGAATCCTCCTAACAATAGTTCCAGTAACCCTGCAAAGAAAAGTTCCTCTGAGCTAGTTCCACTGCTCACAGAAGAAGCTACACCAATGAATTCAGGTGTTACAAAGGAAGAGAAGGTGAAAATGAACCTATTTTGCATGCAATATGCACTGTATTGATTTAATGTGTTCAGGTCTGAAAATGTCAATGACAATATTTCCTTTCTTAAATTGGAAAACACTTGAAAATTTTGATGTTTGGAACCCGAGGATTCAACTATATAGAAGTATATAGTTATGTATAAACTCAATGTGACATACATATGAATGTTATTTAAGTGATAAAGCCATGGTTCATAGCAAACATCAAGCACTTGTGGTTGAATTTTGGGTATTGAATCTACTAATTTTGCATTATTTGTGCTTTCTTGTGCAGATTAAAGATTTTCTGAAATTTCTCTATGAAAAATTGAAGCTCAAGCAAATCATTCAACCTCCTATTATTGCTTCTGTAAGTTCAGTTTCTATATACATTTGATGTGATGGTTAAATCTCTTTTTTTCTTCACTGACTGCAGTGGTATATCCATTTCCTTAGAACTCTTTGTTGATATACCATAGGCATTTAAATGACAAAACTCATTTCCTCTGTTAGTGAATATCGACTCAATGAATCATAGTATCAATTTGAAATTTATATTTCAATACACATCCATGATTTGGAATGCTCATCATTAGAGGTAACTTGACACTTCAACAGCATCGGTACAATAAAATTGTGAAAAAGCCTATCCCTTAAATGTCATGAATAATTTTAACTTTTAACAAACCTGTACCTACTCAGAACTATATCAGTCCAGAAAGTTGTTCTCAAGATGGGGCTTTCGGGTTTCTGTTTTTTATCTTTCTTTTTTTGGTGGGTGTGGTGCATGTTCACGATATATTTGGTTTTGGGACCCACCTCTGTGTTTTCATAAAATTTGAAAATTTAACGTATGTTCATTTCTCGCAATCAACCAACAGTGGAATGTTTCCTTGACAAAATAATTTTTTGAATCGGAAGGCTTTCCATTTAAATACTTTTCCCAATCTTCGAGCGTCTATGATAATGTAGTTTTACAAATTTCCATATTAAAGCCTAATGCCTGCAATATTTGCTACAGATCCTCGCTATCTTTATTGGATGTGCTCCATCTTTGAAGAAATTAATCTTCATGCCAGATGCTCCACTTTACTTTTTCACTGATAGCTGCTTGATTCTTGGGTATGTTCAATTCCTTCCCAGAACAACTTAAATTTAATTACTCTTTTGCTTAGCCAAATGGATTAGGTGGAAAATTATACCAATCAAAGGGTGCATTTGATTGTAAGAGTGAAATTTGGGTGGAAAGAAAACAAATTGTAGTGAATTAAATTGTCTAGAATTTGTTTTAGAGGAAATTGTAATTAATTGGTGTTTGATTGGTATAATTTTCCACATAATCCGTTTGGCTTTATTTTTCATACAAATTGTTATTTTTTGGGATAAATTTTTTTACAATCTGTATTAAAATTTGTTTGGATTGTCAAAAAGTTATAAAAAATAAAAAAAAATCTAAATTTTTTTGTGTTCATTTGGCTTTATTTTTCTTGCAAATTGTCAATTAAATGGATAAATTTTTTTACCATTGGATTTAGAATATGTTTCCATTGTCAAAAAGTAAAAAAAAAATGGAAAACACTTTCCCACCAAAATCATGGGAAATAAAAGGTGAAAAATGCTATTTAAATGGTTGTACCTAGAAAAATGGGTGAAAATGAATTTCATGAAAAAGTTATGCAATCAAACACCAAAATTAAGGGTTTTCCACCCTTTTCCACCCCAATCAAACACTACCTTAGTGTTTTTATGGTTCTCCGGTTGTGTATTGTAATGCACTTTTAAGCTTCATTTGGAATTGGCATATGTTTGGTATACATTATTAGACATTATTGGAACTCTACTATAAATTAGATTCTTGATTTTTCTTCTTGAATATGTTGACGTGCCTATCCAAAAAAAAAAAAAAAAAAAAATTGTTGACGTGTTGTTGTCGCATTACTTATGGGAGCTGTTAACTATGCCCGATGGATAAATTGGCTTAACTATCTATGTACAAATTGTTGTATAACCATCTAATAATGTCCGATTACCAGGGAAGCAATGATTCCGTGCATATTGTTGGCATTAGGAGGCAACCTTGTAGAGGGTAAGTTGGCTACACGATTGGCATATCTTGGAAGCAATATGATTTCATTGAAAGTCTCTGAAGTTTTCATGGTGTATTAGCTTGCTGAGTATTTCCAATTATAAGCCTCTGTACAGCACAGGGATCTGGAATTTGTTTCTCCTATCATTCGTTATCCTCATTACTAAGATTGTAGTTCTTGCAGGACCAGGAAGTTCAAAACTAGGTGCACGGACAACAGCTGCCATTATATTCGGTCGACTAGTGTTGGTTCCTCCAGTTGGTCTTGGCATTGTCACACTGGCTGACAAGCTTGGCTTCCTGCCCCCGAATGATAAAATGTTCAGATTTGTCCTCCTCCTCCAGCACACAATGCCCACATCTGTGCTATCTGGTAACCATGTATATATAGAGACGGCACATCTAAGACTAAGGCCTTGTTTGGGATAATTTTTTCGAAAATAAAATTTTTCAAAATCATTTTCAACCACATATTCTCCAAAAAAAAAATATATATATCATTTTTTATGCATCCCCATAATTTTTCCTTACTTTTTATCTTTCACATATAAAAAAAAACCTCTCCCAAATGAATGCTAAATATTATGTCAAAAAAAGTTGAAATTTTGTTTATCATATAATTAGTCTTGTCCCATCACACATCAAATGTACTATTATAATCTTTTTATCCAACTTTTAAGAGTATTCAAGATAGTGGCACACCCTTATATACCTCGAGAATCAATTTTTAAAATGTTTTTTGAAACATTCTTACTAAGCAGTGTTCTAAGAAGCGTCTAAATGTGAAGCGCAGACGAAATATCATGCCTTGACAGTAAGCGCGAAATTAAGATATTAACTGGTCAAGTTGACCGTTTAATACACGACTAGGACGCATTTTATTAAATTTATTTATTTTCCTTTTTTAAAAAGTTTTTTATTTAAATTTAGTTTCAAGTTTTTCCTTCGAAAACTATATAATTGACTAATTGTATGAATTATCAAGTATATATAGTATTTTATAATTTTAGATGTTAGTACGTATTATTTAAATTATTGAAGGATTTTTAGAATGATTAAAATTTTTAAATAATATTAAAAATAAGAAAACAATTTTTTTTTTATGTCTAGGCCATGCCTAAGCTGTAAAAGAAACTAACAATATCCAAATCCACAGGAGCCGTAGCTAGTCTTAGAGGATGCGGGAGGGAATCAACTGCAGTATTGTTTTGGGTTCATATCTTCGCTGTTTTTTCCATGGCTGGATGGATCATTCTCTATCTCAACATACTATTTTGAAGTATAGTAAAATTATGGCACCCTGCCATCCCAGCATCGGCACTGTCGGCTGCAATATTTGGATGGATCGACAGTTTCGACTTTGCTCGTCCAAGATAATGTGATGACAAGCTGTTCAAGACAAACTGGGTTTCCTCATTTTCATGCACAAAATTCAATACTGAATTGGGATGCATAGATCCTAAGTTTAGATGTACAATTCATAAGCACCTGCAGAATTCATCTTTAATAATTTGTATATGTGCTTCTTTAATATACAGATATCTCTGCTTCATTATCATGTGCATCCTTCATTTGTTTCTTGAACGCATGTTGTATTGTTACTTTCTATGAGCCTCTCCCACAGACCAAAAAGAAGCCAAACAAACAATACAAAAGAAAATATGTAAATTATTGAAAAGAAAAACAGAATCGTTTAAAATTCAAAAAGATGAACTATAGAAAGATGGTCATCTGTAAGTTGTATTAAAATTCAAGTAGTTAACTTCAGTGCATATACAATATAGCTCACATGCCTTTGAAACTCCAGGAAGTTGATTTGAATAAACAATAATACCTGCCAGAACTTGAACCATATTTCACCTCCATCCTAAGATGGGAAACACCAGGTGGATACGAGGCAATAGCAACATCCTTTATGTAGAAAATGAAAATGAAGATCTCTGCCAAAATGAGCAATTATCCGTGTCACGCTTCTAAATGCAGGTTTTGAAAACCAGGAAATCTTTGAACCCGTAAGTTTGAGGTTAGTTGCGCAAACCCAAGAGTCCACTATTTCTAACCACAATCTGGAGACTAAAGAACATGTTAGAAGAAAGACCACCACCTTCGACTTCGGTTATTCTCCCTGGCAGGGAGAACACGGTCACTCAGCCACCTTCCATCTATTAAAGGCTTTCCTAACCACAACATAAGAGTAATGCCTACAATACTGACAATAGGAGCAGCAGCAGCAAGAAAGAATCGTCGGTTTCTTGGACTTTCCCTAATAGAGTTATCCACGACATAATTTCTATCCACTAGTTCCTCATCTGCTCTAGCACCATAAAATTGAGAAACTTCATCAACTACAGCATCATCCGTATTGTCTGAGGAACTATCTTCATTCAAATCACGCTGCTCAGTATGAAGCATCCTAAATCCACTCTCTATGTCTCTTTTCTTCTCCTCATAATCCTTGTCATCAGTTGGAAGCTCATATCGGCAAAGGGGGCACGAGTTGCGTGCACTCAACCATGGCAATATGCAGGAAGGGTGATAGATGTGAAAACAAGGAAGTTGGTTTACAACAGTGCCAGCAATTACAGAATCCTTGCAGATTGCACAAGCCAAATCATCCAGCTTGTCCTGGTTTTCGTTAATGATCACACGCGGCAAATTATTTACAATGGATATAGCTGCCGGAGGTGCTCCTCTTCTAGAACTATCAGTTCCAGCGAGGTGCTCAATCAGGTTCTCAAAGCCTCTGGAATCAAGATAATCCCCAGCATTTCCAACATAATTTTGTGTCTCTAACTCTTGAAAATTAGTAAAGTAGTCAGCAGTACGTGTTTGTGTCATCTCCGGAACCCTCATTCGAAAAGTACCGTCAAATTCAGGAGAAAAATGTTGTCTATGCCAATTTATACGTGCGTTGCTCCCATTTGACCCCAATGACCCATAATTCTGAGTTCGAGCTCTTGAGGATTCAACATCAATTTCCTCCCAGTCACTATCTTCACCTTCATCTTCTTCTGAATCTTCTGAGTTCCACTGGTATAGACCAGCATGCATTGGGTCTATATCAGTATCACTCTCTAGGTCACTTCCACCATCTGGTTGGGCAAAAGTTTCATTTTCCAAAAAACTGTTACCATCAATTGACGCATCAGAGTCTCCTCCATAAGTGGTATAAGAAAGGGTATCGCCCTCACCATGGAAATGCCTGTATCTCCTGAAGCTGACATTTGATTCACTCTCCCCATTGAAAGAATCAAAGCCATCACTTTCAGTATCAGAAAACACCCTTCTCCATCTACTGGACCCACTTGGAGTTGTACGAGTACTCGTAACCTGCACTAACCTTGCAGCACCATCTACGGATTGATTATCATGCTCTAAAACTGTGGACTGGGTTTGCCTTGCCAGGGTTATCATTTGCGCAAATTGTTGGGAGAACATAGACTCGATTGACTCAGAGCTGTCGTACCCTCTCCTCCTTGGTCCAAGTGTTCTCCTCGAGTATGAGTCTGGTGTGGTGGTCTCGAGATCCTCAAGAAACAAAAATTTGCAATCTCCACATATGTTGATCGCTTCAAGATCACCAGCCTCATTATCAGATAAAAGGATTCTTTGGCAAAAAGCACAAGTTGCGGAGACAACAGGAAGGACAGAGTTTTCAACATATAAATTCTCATTTATGTGGCCGAGTCTGGACTGAGCAGATTCTTCTAACATATCTTCCGAATTTACATCCATTTGGAACTGCAACGAAATCCACAGAACATGAATAAATTGAGTCCATAGAGCGATAGCGTAAAGTGTCATTCAAGAAACTGACAGTGCTGATTAATATAGACCACATAAGCTAAGTGGGGGTGGTGCCAGGGAAACAATATCTTGATAGATTGTAAACAAGCAGTAGTAGACTATGATAAAAACACACAATCACTCTGTATATAACTTTGTCTAATGAATATAATAGATGAAGTTACCAACCTCTCCCCCATCGGTACCAAAATTAAATACTCAGGCACTGACAACAAGGCGGCCGAAATCCACCAAATATGTATTCTTTCCTAGAGAAATTAGAAGGCCGACAAACCCTAATTTGTTGAAGCCATAAATTCCACCCTCTCAAGAAATCATGTTCCAAGTCAATATGCTAAGCTATCAGAAAGATCAAAGGAAAACTACTAGTTTATATGCATTTGAACATCCACATAAGTTCAAATCCTAGATTAGTAAATTGGATTAGTGTAGCGAAAAGAAAAATGAAAATTGAAAAAGGATACTGAGCCACACATTCAAGAAAAATTTGAGTATGATTGTAAAATATTGAAATTCAATAAATGTGATCCAACTATCTGTTTCGTTTCATGGAAGCAAACATGATAATTTCCCCCAATCATCTTGACCCAAAATATTCCAACAACTAACAACTAAATATTTTGATAGGCACAAGCCTGCTTCAAATTCACTGCAAAAATTAAAATTAATAAACGAAAACAAAAATGCAGACACGAACTTTGCCCACCAAGAATCTGATATATACATCAAAAGACCACAAGATCCAATTGATTCAAATCTAACAGAAGCAAGATCGATATTGAAGGGTAAATTTAATTTACTATATTGATTAGCCGGAGACCAAGTCAATGTCGCTGGCTGACGACCAAAACTTTAAATCCGAAGCGTCAAGTCAATAATCGATCTCCTGAACAAAATTTACAAGGAATGAAGAGTGAAAAACACAGTTCTAAGCATAATATAAACCCTAAAAAGAATTGAAAATGAGGCAGAGTTTACCAATCCAGTAAAACGAAACTGAAGCCTAAGTAGGGCGTGGACTGAAAAATACAACACCATACCTAAATGCAAAGAATCAAATGATAATAATTTGAAAAATGTTAGATGTACACAATGCTCTACATAATGTCCTACATCTCCCTCACATGAAGGGGGCTCACACATAATAAAATATTATTGGGCTCCCCTTTATGTGAGGGGGTGTAGAACATTATGTAGGATATGAGGTGTACATGTAGCATAGTTGTAATAATTTTTGGATGAATCTACTTGTATATACAATAGTGTACATAACACCTACACCCCTCAAAGTGGGACCCATAAATATTTTATTAGGATAAATCTACTTGTACACACAATAGTGTACATAACAACTTACATTCCCCTCACATGGAGGGGGACCCACAAATATTTTATTATATGTGGGCCCCCCTCCATGTGAGAGGAGTGTAGAGTGTTATGTATACACTTGTGTACATGTAGCACACTCCATTTTATTATATGTGGATCTCTTCCATGAAGGAGGTGTAGAATATTATGTATATTATTGTATACATGTAGCAAACTCTTTTTTTTTTTTAGAAGATGTGCGAGAGAATTTTATTTTAGCCGATCATATGGACACGATATCTAGAATTTTATTTATAGCCCCTTGGATTCCTATTTTTCCCAAAATTTATTTTTCTTCGTCTTCTTTTCAACCACATATTCTTCAATAGAATAATATTACATATAAATTCAAAAAAAAAATTAATTTTTAATCATACATTTTCCATCTATTAACTATTCAAAATGCTTTTTTTTTTCTCCAAAATGAAAATCTTTAGCCTATCATTTGCGAATGCAAAAAAGTCAAGCGTCATAGTAGTGGTGTGGGGGCCGTCGTTTTCACGTTTATCAAAGTATCGAAATATAGGATTTATTTAGTAGAAATTAAAATTCAATTTTAATTGAAAATATAGCTATTATATTTGACTTTCATCTCACGCATGGTAGTGGTGTGGGGGCCGTCATTTTCACGTTTATCAAAGTATCGAAATATAGGATTTATTCAGTAGAAATTAAAATTCAATTTTAATTGAAAATATAGCTATTATATTTGGCTTTCATCTCACGCATGGAATCCACTAACAACTAGTTTTTCAATTAAAATATAATTTAAATCTCACCAAACACATTTATATTTTTCAATTTGTTACTATTATTTTTTTTAAACACAATTATCAGACATTGGATGAACATACGTAGGTTTAGTGTAAGTTCACCAATGAACGCAGCCTTCGTAGTCTATTGTCATTAATTGAAATTGAAAGCTAGAATTATTATTATTAGAGTATAAAAGTCAAAACTTTTAAGGGAGGAAATGGGGTTAATTATTCCAATAATCACTGAACTTTCAGGATAATAATTTAAATGGTCACTAAACTTTAAAAATTACCTAAGTCATCACTGAACTTTGCAAAAAATTTCTACGGAATCATTGAACTTTGCAAAATGTTTTCACGGAGCCACTGAACTTTAAAAATCACCTATTTTTAGATGTGATTTTTAAAGTTCAGTGACCTTGTAGAAATTTTTTGTAAAGTTCAATAATGACTTGGATGATTTTTAAAGTTCAATGACCTCGTGGAAACTTTATAAATAATTTATAAATTAATCAAACTGGGCTAAAAAAAGAAACAAACACCTCACTTAAAACCCTGATGGACTTTTACTTTAAAATTTCTAGCTTAAGCCTATATTTATTTTATCTTTATAAACTGTTTGTAAATATTTAAATTATTTTTATTCACGCATTTCGAGTGATTTATAAGTATTATAAATTATCCATTACTTATTTTTAGATATTTATAATTTAAACATATGGACGCTTTTTCAAACAAACTTCAATTTACTATTTTTTTTTAAAAAATCAATCGAGTTTTCTCTTTCTTCCTCACTTGTCACCACTGTCTGCAAATACACCATCATCATCCATCGTCGACCACCACCATCTTCGCTCGCACCAACATCCAACCCTGACTCATTGTCACCATGACCCTTTAATGGCCAAATTAAAACCTTAGAAATAATACTCACCCTAGCCCAAACACTATGCTACCACCATCACCATTGTGCTATCAACAACCATCCTAAATCTGTAACGTTGTCATCGCACCACCCATCATTGCACCCCGATGGTGCTACCGCCCAAAGCCACTCCCAAGGTCTGCAATTTAAAATCGAAGCCGCGACCACAGATCCATAACCACAACCTCTTCAATTCTGAAATCCAAAATCTCACATGCAAATTTCGAGCTTTATTTTTTATTTTTTATTATTGCTTGGTAAATTTGATGTTTGTGCTAGGGGGACGATGGCAAATTTTTTGGTAGTTTTGGTGTATGGCATTTATTGTGGTTGTGCTAAGGTATATAGGTTGTGCTAGCCGTGACGACATTGTTGTTATGGGGGACAGTGACAATGGTGGACCGATGATATAACAATATATGTGTAATAGGCGGCAATGGTAATGGTGGTAAAATGTGTATAATATCATTTTTTAATCATATATTTTATTAACTTTTATAAAAAAAAATATACCAAAAATATGTTTTTTTTTACTTAAATCAAATAGGGATGACATAAACTCAAATAACAACAATTTGTCACATCAATATTGTCAAAAGTACTATATTTTTCATAGTATCGAAAGAAGGCAATTGTAAATTGCCAAAGAGTGATTATTAAGGTAATTAGCACAAAATGTCCCCAACATTTTGTACTTATTACATAAATCGTCACTATCATTTCAAATTTGACAATTGTATCCTCATTTCAACATTTTCTTGTGGAGTTAGTCATTTTCATCTTCTTCTGTCAATTTCTTCCATTAATATATGGGTGTAATTGGTGCAAAACGTTCATATCGTTTGCCTTCATTGTGCGAAAGATCCTAATCGTTTATTTTCTCCATTAAAACATTGTAAAATTATTAATTTACCGTCCTCGTTAAATAAACAAATAGAAAGAAAGAAATAATATAAAAAATAGATAATTGTAGCTATATTTCTATTATAAAAAAATAAAAATAAAAAACTAGTATTTGCTCGTGTAATGCACTAGTTGAGATATTTTGAAGCTAAGGTTAATGTGTTCAATGTTAAGAATTGACGGGAGTGCTTTGATTGAACAAAGGCTGATGTGTAGATATAGATGTTAGGGTTTTGTATTTTAGACAACGATCGCCAAAATTGATGGTTGAACGTGAGCGCTAAAAATAAGGGGTATAGCGAAAAATTAAAAATAAAGCAATTGAACTTAAATAAAATTAAACAATAAAGTTCACTCCAATTATTAACAAACTAATTAGCATGTTCCATTCTAGTAATGTCTTCGGTTGATCTTTAAATGGCGGTCCTAGGATGTTGTCGCCTTAGTGGTAAAATAACAAACACTTGCTCTCAGTATCATATATATTTGTCAAATTCGAAGGTTCGAGATATTGTGTAAAACTTATTTTCTGCAACACATATTAAAGCAAACTTATGATGAAATGGAATTAGTCTACCTTTCATTGCAGCAGCCTTGGTAACAGCCTTTGATTGCTCATGAGCATCTTGCAGTGAAATTGCAAATCTTCTTGTTATTATGAGATGAAAATTACCAGTCTCAAAACATTCTGTAACCCACATTGGGAGTTTCAATTAAAAGTTGAGCTTCTGTTTATCTAATGTGGAAATTACAGGAAACCCTAGTGTTGAAATCATACATTCTAAAATCAGATCAAAGGTTTGTTTATTCACAAATCAGATATTAATTTAATTATTATAAATCAATATTTTAATATTAATAATAATAATATTTGTAATCCTAAAATCATGTCTCCTCTCCCCCGTCCATTCTCTTCACCACTCCTCTCTACCATCATGTCGCCGCCGCCTCCTCTCTGCCCTCAGATCACCGCCGCCCCCTCTCTTCTCAGTCTCTATTCTAAGTATTCTTCCCCCCCTCCCCCTCCCCCTCCCCCTCCCCCTCCCCCTCATCCAGTACCCAAACAATCATCACCGACGACGACAAGGCGCAGTGGTGCATTGCTGAGGGAGCGCCGAGTTGCTGAGTTGTGTCCTCGCTGCTGCTGTATTTTCCTCGCTGCTGCTGTTGCCCAAACTGCAACACCGCCTCTATTTTTTTGAGTTCTTTTTTGTTGTTTTTTTATTCGATCTATTGTGCGGTGGTCGGCAGTGGTGGTTGTGACGGGTGTTTTGTGTGTGGGATGGCATGGGTGATGCGATTTGGTTGTGGTTGTTGCAGATCGAAACTAAAGAAGAAAATGTGGTGGTGGTGGCGACTGCGGTGGTTGGTGGGTTGCAGTTTGGTGTTTGGTGCAATTATTCGTGTGGTGTTGATGGTTGTGGTGTTGGTGTGGTGGTGAATGGGTCTTCGTTGTAGGGTTGCCTGTAGTGGTTGTGCCGTTGTGGTGTGGTGTGGCGGCGGCGGCGACGGCGACAATATGGTTGTGGCTGTAGCAATGATAATTTTGAATATGATTTTTTGGTGCGGGTGGTTCTAGTTGATACGGTTGTGGTTTGATACGGTGGGGCGACGTGGTGGTGTTTTGTGAGGTGGCGTTGCAGTGGTGGCTGTGGTCGAATCTGCCGGTGGTGGTGACGTGCATGTCAGTGGTGATGGTGTCTTCTGGGGTGACATTTAAGTTTGATCTAAAATTTGTTAATTTGTGACCAATTATAAGTTGTGACTTATAATGTTCGTGATCTGTGATCGATAAAGAAATTGTGACTTATAAATTTTTCATCTGTGACCAAGGAAAAATTGCGACTTTTAAAATTTTTGAATTGTGATCGTAAAAAAATTTGTGACATTTAAGTTTGATCTAAAATTTGTTAGTTTGTGACCAATTATAGGTTGTGACTTATAATGTTCGTGATCTGTGATCGATAAAGAAATTGTGACTTGTAAATTTTTCATCTGTGACCAAGGAAAAATTGTGATTTTAAAATTTTTGAATTGTGATCGTAAAAAATTTGTGACATTTAAAAATTTTGATTTGTGACCGAAAAATAATACGTGACTAATTAAATTGTGAATCTGTGATCGATGAATAAATTGTGACCTATAAATTTTTTGAATTGTGACGTAAAATAATTTTCGACATTCAAAAATTCTGATTTGTGATCGAAAATAATATTTGACTAGCTAAATTATTAATCTGTGACCAAATTATATAGATCCGTGACATTAATATATTTAATTAATTAAATATATATTTAATTAATTAAATTATAAATAAAAATGAATAAAAATCTGATTTTTGAAAGTTAAAACTTATTTTCTTATTATTGAAATGGACCAAAGTTATACTCTTACTTATGAAAATTACCCTTATCTAATTAGTTTTACCACATATAATCATTAAGAGTACAATTTGCCACTAGGAAGTAGGCCTGGGCAAAACTCAACCCAAATCGACCAATCCAAATCAAATCGATCGATTTGGGTCAGTTTTTTAAGTTTAATTGGGTTGAGTTGGGTTGAAAAATTGAATTTGAGGTTGGGTCTCGGATTATGAATTAAAACTCAACCCAACCCAACCCAACCCAACCCAACTCGATGAATTAAAAAATTAATATCTAAGATTAAAAAATAAATAAATAGACATAATAGTAAAGATAAGAGAATGACTTATAATATATAAATGTCAATTTTTTTCACATTGACCGATTCACATGGACACTATGTATAAATGCAATGTTATTTGACGATAAAGTAAAAATTAAAGACATGATGATGAAATGAATGAATTTCACAAAATTGTAAAAAAGAAAATGCTTCATAAATTTTAAACTTATTTATACATTATTTTTCGAAAGAATTCCTTATATGTGTTTAAAAACGGAGGTTTTCAAGTAATTAAAAAAAAAATTATCCAAATTTAACAAATAAATCGGATCCAATTTTAGTTGGGTCGAAACCCAAATCGACCAATCTAATCCAACCCAAACCGATCGAGATCGGTTTTGGTTTGGTTGGGTTGGTTTCAAATCAATAATTGGGTTGTGTTGGGTTGATTTTCGATCAAATCGATCATGTTGGGTTGGGTTTGGGTTGGAATAAAAATCGACCCATCGATTTTGGTTTGGTTGGGTTGGTTTCGAATCAATAATTGAGTTGTGTTGGGTTGATTTTCGATCAAACCGATCATATTAGATTGGGTTTGGGTTGGAAAAAAAATGACCCAACCTAATTCATGCCCACCCCTACTTGGAACTTGGAAGTATGCTTCCTAGTACATCGAGGACATGTGGGGAAGAAAGCACAAACTAATTTACCCAAAACTAAAAGAAGAGAAACAGGATAGCCAAAAATAGTGGAGGTAACATATTGACCTTAAACTGCTAATAATTATCAAGATGATCCAAACTTTAGACAGAACAAATTTGTCTCCTCATTCAAGTGTGAAATTACGAGAGAAGATAGGAATCACGATGTCCATTCTTATGCATATGACATATATTTCTATACAACATCAGTAGATTGTGATTATATCAGTAGAAATGACACGGAATCCCGGCCTTTCCTCCACTGTCACATCTCTTGGATTTATCCCTTTGAACTTACAAGATATAGAATCAAGAAGAACCTACCTCCATACTAAATGGGCGATGATTCAGTAGCCATAGATTTGCATGGGAAACCACTTTCACAAGAAGGGTCGAAAGACCATTGGAGCAGTAGACAAACTAATACTTGAAGCTTTCTGAGTAGCTTATTGAGTTTTCCATATTGTTTCACTATCTCTTGAACCTAGCAACAAAGAATAAGAGGAAAAAAAAACCTTCAAATTGAGCACAATAAACTAATGCACCACTCTGTTCAAAATTGATTTAACAATTTGAGAACATTAGTTAAGTGTTAAAAATCAAACATTGAAAAGTGTGACTTAATGTCAATTTCGACCAAATATTCAGACCTGATTTGTTTATGCAAATGGTTTGCCGCTTCGCGGCTCCGAAAATAGAATTTTGATTTTCGTGTATATTGGGCATGTCGAAATCAATTTCGGGTGAATGAGAAATTGAGGTCCAAGTTTTGGAAGGAAAACTAGAGGAAGCTAAATAGCACTGTTGCTCGAGCGACGTCAAGCGAAGAGCAAGTGACAAAGTTTCTGCACCACTCACTCGAGAGAGAGGTTGGTGGAAAGCGAGCGACATTACAGTGTCGCATCCTTTTGAAGTGTTGTACGATTTGGATCCAGACCAATTCATTTCTAACTCTTCATCCTCTATAAATAGGACCTTAGGGACGTTCTATTCATCACACCAATGATATGCAAACATAAATATCATTATCTCTTCTTCTCTTGAACAAATTTTTTGTATTTTTGTTGCATAAATTTTGTTTTCATTTTCATTTTGGAGTACAAAAGCCGTTATTCTGATTCGTTATGCTTGTATTTGAAGTGCTACAAACATAAGTAGTAGTCGTTGTATTTTGGGAGTTGATTGTCATAAACCTTAGGCACCGTTGCGGGATAAATTCGACTTAAGGACAAAGTGTTCAACAATTGCCTCGATTTTAAGCTTTCAGGAGTTTTCTTGCATTTCCATCTCATTTCTTTTCGTGTTTCCTTGCCGTTATTATGTCCAATTGTCGGCAATGATTCTTACATATATATTCTAGTCTTTTGACATCACTATACACAAAATTACCTATCACACTCATTGTCCTCTGATGCACGCCTTGTTAAAGAAATTGTCCAGGCTTAGTTCTCCTGAATTCATTGGTCTCGTCATTCCCATTTCAATGTCTGTTTCTGGAAGATCTATCCCCAGAGATCATAAATGAACTGTAAAAAAAGAGCACAAAAGAAAAGGAAACGACTTAGCCTTCTGCTAAGCAAACATGCCAAGAGAAACACTTATTTGGAACATTTAGAGACCAAGAAAGAAGTTATAAGTTGCCCTTCACATCTGCAGATTATAAACTGTGTACTAACGTGCCTAAGGAGAGACCTCAAATTCAATCTTTTCCAGGATTCGTTGTAGAGAGGTAAAGATTTACCCTTTAAAGCTAAAGAAGAGTTAAGTAGAAAGATAATGCCCATAAGAATAATACAGATGCAGCCTGACTCTCTGCCAGGTGTGGCACTACTGATTTAAATTATATTTTTATTTCTAAAATTATATAAATAAAATAAGAACAGAAGATTACCAAACATGATAACATAACATCTAAAATCACTGCATGAAACTCACAATCTAATTTTGTTGAATGAAATATTAATGCAGAGACAACGAGAAATTGGTCGGTATTTATATAAAGGAAGTGACGACAATGGTCGTCGACGGCGCGTCTTCGCCGAAGAATGAACAGTGGTGAATGAAAATTAAGGCTTGAGCACGAGATATAAGGAGACATAAAACAACGTGAGGGGAAATTTTTGGAATGGATGTGTATGGAGGTTTTGCAAATATACAGTTTTTTTCGTCTAAAACACGTAAAATAAGGTATATAGTTATTAGATTTTATTTAAATAATTAATATTAAAAAATTCTGATTTTTGAATTGTGAAACTTCCCACTTGATTTTAGAATGTTGAATTTTTAAAGTAGTGTGTGGTATAATTTCCATCATATTAAAATATCAATATCTTAAATATTGATCTGTATTTCAATATTTAACTCC
Organism: Osmanthus fragrans; assembly: GCA_019395295.1. Taxonomy (NCBI): domain Eukaryota; kingdom Viridiplantae; phylum Streptophyta; class Magnoliopsida; order Lamiales; family Oleaceae; genus Osmanthus; species Osmanthus fragrans. The sequence continues at coordinate 5,362,471 of CM033353.1, forward strand.
TATTTGAGCCACATTATTTGAAATAGAATGTATTTTTACTGTTGATGTGATGGAGAATATGTGGTTGAAAAATAAGAAAAAGTTATTAATGTGATAGAAAATATTATTGTATTGAAAAATGTGTGGTTGAAAATGAGTAGAAGAATGAGAAGAAAAAAAATGTGGCTCAAATAGGGGCTTAATCGATATGAAATTTATTTCTTAATATGTCGCATAAGATGGTAACTCGTTTGAACAGATTAATCTTAAAATTTGTATATTTATTTTTTGAATTTTAATTGAATTGAATTAGTCGTTTAGAATGGGTTCCAATATATTATTAATAATTTAATATAAGATACTGAAATAGTACAATGAAAATGAAGATAAATCATTGTTTGACCAAAGATACTCTTATGACCCTTTTATTTTATTTTATTTTTCCTAAGGGCATAATCGTCAATCCACTTTATTTTGACAGTACAGCATCCTAATTCTCTCTCCCCCTCTCTCTCTCTCTCTCTCTCTCGTTCACATAAACAACTTTTTTGTTTGTTATTTTTTTGTTTTTTGGATAGGTAATCAAATATTCACATAAACAACTCGATCCCTCAAAATTCTCTCTCTCAGCGTCTGTTCATTCACCAGTCTCCACTACTCCCGTCTTCAAGCTTATCTTTCACACATCACAATAATATATATATTCGGAGCCAGCTTATTGTTGGAATTCAAGCAAAGAAACAGTGCGTTTGATCATCGTTTTCCAAATATTTCAGGGCGTGTGGTGTTTTAATCGTCGGCATTGCTGAAAATTTGGGGCTTTTGAACTGTACTATATAAGGTACTTTTTTCTCGATCTGGGAAAACGAATAATTACTTATTTTCTTTCCTTTTTGTCTGTGGAAAATAATCTACACTGACACGAATATTGTAATCAATAATCTGTATTTGGGGTTGAGAAGGGGAAGAATCTAAAAGCAATTTGGTTATTAAAACTACTTTTGACGGAGAACTGAAGAAAATCTTGTTTTCTTTTTTATGAGGGTCTCTTTCAGAATAAAGAAATCCAAAAAGTGCTTCTCGGACTTTGCTGCTTTGCAACGGTTTAAAGTTTCTAGTCTCTACTTGCTTTACCATTCAAGACAAGAAATATGGATCTTTTGATACACAGTTTTCTGTTTGTTAACGAATGCAGAATCAGATTCTTGGCAAATATATCAATTGTCCAAGTCCGTGACCGTGAGGTGTAATTTTGAAGCCTGTTTTGGGGTTACCATTAAAGTGAACCGATTTGGGAAATCTTTAGACTTTAGTAATGCTCTCTTGCTTATTTTGGATCTAAGTATAATCACTGCAACACTTTGGTTGACATTGATTTCTATCTGCTAATTCAGATTGATAGATTCTCGCTGATTCGTTAATACTATGAAGCATCGAATGGGACTTCTTGTAAGTCTCACGATGCTTCTTCTCACAATACTGTTGTTTAGCTCTTTGAGAGCTGTCACGGCCCAATCAAATTCGACAGGTGATGCTCGGGCACTTGATGCACTCCTCCAAGACTATGCTTATCAGGCATTTCTTCGCCCTAGGACCGGTGTCGTTTATGATGGATTTTTACCCCCTAATTTGACAGGGATTATGGTTTCAGCGATGAGGCTAAGGAGTGGTAGCTTAAGGACATATGGAGTTAGCATGTACAAAGAGTTTGAGATTCCTAAGGGCGTGGTCGAGCAGCCTTATGTTGAGAGGCTTGTTTTGGTGTACCAGAACTTGGGCAACTGGTCTATAGTGTACTATCCTCTGCCTGGTTACATGTATTTAGCTCCTGTACTGGGTCTTCTAGCTTATGATGCTTCAGACTTGATGGCTAAAAACTTGCCTAAGCTTGACATTTATGCGTCTGGTCAGCCCATATCGATAAAGTTTTCGGATATAAAAGCTTTGCCGGAAGGGCCAGTTCCGAAGTGTGTTTCATTTGATATAAATGGTGCGGTTAATTTCAGTAATGTATCTCAAGACAAGACGTGTACAACATCCCAACAGGGGCATTTCTCTATTGTAGTTGAGTCAACTGCTTTTGCTCCTGCTCCTGCACCTATGTCTCCAGTGCCACCAGGACCGGGGGGTGGTCCAAAGCATGGTCCTCTACCAAGTGGCCACGGCAAGAAGAACAATTCAAAGGTCTGGATTACTGTTGGGTCAGTGCTAGGAGGATCGGCATTGTTGATTATGTTAGGACTTCTAGTGCTCTGGGCATGCAAGTACAAGAAGATAAAGAAAATGCAGCATATGGAGAGGGCTGCTGAGGTTGGGGAGTCGTTGGAAATGACTAGGGTTGGAAGCACAAAGGCACCAGCAGCCACTGGGACGAGGACGCAACCAACCCTCGAGACTGAGTACGTGCCTTAATTTGTTCATCGACATATGTTTGACCTCTACAATTCATATTCATGCCCTTGAATATTCTTCTGATCGCACCGATTTTTCTTGGTGTCCATTACATTGTTTTGTTCTTTTCCTTGGTAGGTTGGAGGTTGTGGTGTGAAGAATTTAGGATTATTGGTGTAAATAATAATCTGTAACTTCTCACAACAACCATCCATAATTTGATGATTATTTGTTGTGTGCAACTAGGTTTTTACCAGACTGAATTCTTGATTATATCTGTTGATGATTTTTTTATGTTCCATTTTAAGTAATAAAAGTTTCAATGGCCCTTTTCCTCTTTGGCTAGTCAATGATGAATGACTGACTTTAGTTTGACTTCAAAGTCGCTTTTGAGGAATAATTGGACAACCACAATTTCCAGTTTGCTCGGTAGCATGTTAATGTTTCGGATTATGCCATGTGTACACAATAGCTTACACTCCTCTCACATGGAGAGGGGTGTGAGAGGAGTGTAAACGATTGTGTACACCATAAGGTGTACACATAGCTTTATCCTAATGTTTCAATATAGTCAAAATCTCCTGAAACGAGCCCAACAAATTCTGCTATTTTTTTGTTTTTTAGTCAACATGTTAAGCGAAATAAATATATAAAACCCCAAGTGGGCCAACCAGTGCAGGCTTAAGAGCCAGATACAACACGACTTGCTTCTTTAAAGCGATCGTGGCTGAACAAGGGTCGAAATGCCCTGGCTTGAACAGTCCAACCCACCTTTACATCCCAGGTGAGGGGTGCATTTAAATGGGGAATGTGGCTGTGTAGTAGTAACTGCTCACTCAAGAAATAGTGTGAAGAAGCAAGATGAGGTTACGACCGTCCGTGATGAGTCGTGATTTGTTGTCCATTTTACTGTCATCCAATTAATTATCAACATATTATCAATAATTAACATGTTACTAAATGGATGATGTGCCAAGAATTAATTGGATGGAAAGCAAGATGGTTAACAAAATTAGACGACAAATCTCATCTCGTGTGATTTGAATAGCTCGATTGTCTATTACACTTGTCGGTTGGGGTGCATAGAAGATAGTATGAACCTGGCATCTTATAATTGAATATAGCTCTATGCTTTTTGATAAAGACAGGACAAAATATCATTTCTTCCTTTATTAGTTGACAATGTAGTGGCTGGCTATCATAAGCTTGCCGTGCCACCCATGAAAGTAAAACAAAAACTATCCTAATAGAATTCTATTTTTTTAATGATGCAATAAACATGAATTCCACTAAATCAGAACAGCCTTTATAGTACCAACCACCAAATAGAGAATAAATATTATAAATGAAATATTACATATTGGCTAAAGAAAACTTGTTTTCAAGTGCCAAGCAATGCCGGTACAACTAACCACTACTGGTACAACCTGTACATTTATAAATATGATCATTTGGTAATCAATTTGCAATGAATAATGGTATTGAACAGAGAAAGCATTTACTACCCATCAAACAGTATCAAACGACGCTGATTTTTAAAGTGGCCCCAGGCAAGAAAACTACATCTTCCTACTATTTAAGCAAACAATCTAAATGTCTTGTTATCCAAACGTTCTCGTGTTCGAATATGCACACCCCAACCACAAGTCTTCAAAATTTTGTTCTTTCTTGACATCACCATTAGATGCATAAATATCTATACATGTGATCCACAACTTCCATTTGAACATCATGCTAAAACAGTAGTAGTTTCTAGTACTACCATACCCAACAAGTTTCTATGTAGATTATGGACGAAGTTACAGACAATGTAATAATGAAATCCAAGCAGAGATTATTGAAATATGAAAATATGATTATAACGTTAATGACAAAATTCTAGAATTGAGACACCATCTAGGCATTTGTCATAGACCACTTTCGCCCCATCAATAATTAAACTTGCTAATGACATTTTCCATACATTGTTCAGGACGTTAAACAACAAACAGTGCGACGCATAGCTGAAAAGAACTACAATCTGAGTTTGTAAACAAGTTCACTGCTTGAATATCATAAAATTTCTAGCAAGCCCTTTAATATAGTCCTCCTGCCATAAAAGGAAAAAGAAAAAACTCGAGTGAGAAAGTTTCACCAAAACTACTACAATAGTAGGAAAACAGAAAAACGGGAACGAGAAAATAAGTAAAGCAGGATTGAAACTAAAGACCTCTTCGAGAGACCTCGTATTTATCGAGCTGGAAAAAGTAATAAGACAAGTAACGTGTCAAGTAAAAATGTTGAGAACTTAGACCTCCCCTCAACCCCAAAATAAATCTTGAGCAACACCGATTTAATTTTCATCCAGCCTAACTTTGCAGGTCGTAAAGAGTTGACACAGGATTTTTAGAAGTTCCCCCAAACTGATAAATAAAATGGTTCACAATGTTATTGCTGAATCTCTTCCAATCATAAAGCATGCAGGGCTCTTCTACCAATTCAGTTATGAAATTTGCATCAATCTACTGCCATTCACTTGCATTTTCTCCTTTTCTGTTAATTTACAACGTCAATGGGACTGATTGAGATTATATGGTTGAGACTTGAAAGATAGGTGAATTAGAAACAAATAGCCTATTTCACATCGCTGTTGAAAAGATTGACCTAGAGTATATTTATGGCAAGATTTTCAGTAGCGTTTCTAGTATTTCATAACACTTGGGTTCAAGGTGGTGGAGGGCAGGAAAACTTCATTTGCTCCTTCCCGAAAAGTTAAAAAAGCTGGGACCAGCCAGCTAGACAGGACCGGTGAAAAGGTATCAACTATTGCATATTCTAGCTGAAACGTGTTCTTTTTAAACTTTTTTTCAATCAAAGAAATTCTTTGACATTAGATTATTTCTTTTGTAAGTGCATCCGATGTTCAATTACTTCAATGACAAATATGTGGTCATTCCCATGTTACAGAGAGTCTCAGAGCTTGATTAATGTACAGAACATTGGACACAATTGAACAGTGGAAAATGAGAAAAAGAATGTAAAATCTTGCTCATTGCAATTCCAGTCCATTCCAATCATGCGTGCCAAACATGCTATAATAGCTCGAAAAATCTTTTCAAGATTTCAAAATTTAATTACCTCACTGTTCTTCCATTACCCAGAAGTAAAACTAGCTCTTATTTACTGTTTAGATAAGTTAGTCTTAGTCTTATCTCATTCATCGTTTTATGCCTCAATTCTTTCAGCTTCACTAATCCATAATTTCCAGTGTTAAAATACATGAGAATGCTAAGCAGCTCCCTAGAAGTAATCAGACACTTGCACATGTCATTATGCTTCACATCGACAGATTGTGAACATAATTAAAGTAGTCTTCGAGCAGAGGCAGATTATGGCCACTTCAAGGACATATCCAGTAACTTAATTATTAAACTAAATATAAATCGAAGATTCGAAGTGTCAAGTGTTCCAAGTAGAAATGAAATAGGAAACCCGTAACAGAAAGAAAGTCAACCATTAAATCTGGAAAATCTAGAAGGCGTAGATTTTAGTGAAGGTTTGCATCAAATCCGTTTGATCATACCATACAAATGAAATCGACCTTTAAACAATCATTTGAGAAAACCCTAATCCGCCTATTTCGAGAGGAACAAAGAACCTCGATCTGAATGCATAAAAAAGATCAAATTAACAGGAAACGAAAAATTAAAGAGTACCAAAGCAAAGTGGCTAATTAGAAGAGGAAGGAGAAGAGATAATCTCCATGAGCTTCTTGTCCCGTCTCTCCATCGCCACGTCCCAAACGTCATTCCCAATGTGCTTCGGCTGCCATAAAACAATAAATTTGGTAATTATCACTGATTGGGAAAAAAACAAAGGCAAATCAATTGAATCTGAAGAAAAGTAAAGAGCAAATCGAAATACATAAAAAAAATGGACACATACTCGGCCATGGGCGGCCTTGTGGATGAAATACTGAGCATTGCCCATCACGCAAAGCATGCCTGCTATGATCCCTAAAGGTAACATTGCTTCCAACCAGACCAACCCCATCTCTCTGACTCTCACACACGCACTTCTCTACATCTGATTATCCCTTCCCAGATTATCCCTTCCCAGTTCTTTCTTCCACCCCGCTATGGGCTCTGAACTGGGCCTGGACAAATAAGAGATTGGAAATTGATACAAATAGCACTAAAATTTGTTACGGACTGGATTACAGTTTATATTTAATTATTATAAAAGTAATATTGTTACGGACTGGACTTACAGTGAACAAGTATACTTCTCGACTTTGTAAATAAAAGTCCCTGTCACACTTTGAAATAAAAATATTATAACATTTACATTGATTTTAAAATGTCAGGACATAAGAATTAAGCCTGATGTACAGAGTCTGTACAACAAGCAGGATTCCAGGACATAAATTCATGGGAAAATTACCTACAAACCTAGATTTAAAGACTAGTTTTCATAAATAAGAAATATTTTTTAATTTCATAAATCATGTGCTAATTAAGAATTATTAATTTAATAATTATAGATTTATTATAACAAACCCACTCACCCACCCACTCGCCCACCCACCCACAAATTTCAATCACCCCAAATTTCATCTCTCTCATATCGCTCTCTCTCTCTTGCTCTCTCTCATAACAATGGCGATTTCTATATAGCTTTTCTTCTTCGTCTTCACATTATTTATTTGCTTTTCAACTTCCAGTTTCACCTCATCTTCTCTTGACCTAAGTTCTTCTCAAATCGCCACCCAAATCTGCAAAAACACCCCCAATGTCTCCTTATTCCTGGCCGTGATTTTCTCCGATCCCCTGGGCCTCCACTGACCGCTATGTCCTCTCCTACATAGTGTTCAGTCAATCCTATTATAAAAAATTACATTGGTTTATCGCTGAAATCCATGAAGTCAGATGAATATTCGAGGGTATTATCCAGTATGCAGAAATGCCAGGGTTTTTACGAGGACGCGATTCGGGCCTTATCCGAAGTTGTGAACAATTTGGATTCTGAGTCTTTCTATGGATTGGATAAGGCGGCAATTGATGTTGAATCTTCAATTCGGCCTTATGAGGCTAGTTTTTCGGGCCAATCCCCAATGTCTGTCTGTGTGGTGGTGTTAGTTGGTTTTGAAGGTGTCAGTGGAAGTTATGATGGTGATTATTATTGTGGATTTGAGGTGAAGGTAGTATTTATGAACGTCAATTTGAGTTAAAGGTGTTAGTGGTGGTGCATTGGATGTGATGGTGGTGATGGATTGCAATACTTGTCTGCGGTGTGTGCAGATTTGTTTGTGATGATCTTATGTGATCAAATATGTGTTTTTTGTGACTACTTGCGACCAATTTTGTGTTGATTTTGACCGATTGTGACTTGAGATTGACCTGGTCACAGATAGACACATTGAATACAAATTTGGTCACAGTTAGTCACACCGAAGACAAAGTTTTGTGTCGATTAATCACGAATCCACGGTATATGCAGATTTGTTTGTGGTGACCTTATGCGACCAAGTATGTGTTGTGAATGTTTGTGATCAATTTTGTGTTGATTACGACCGGTCGTGACTTGAGATTGATCTAGTCACAGATAGTCACACTGAATACAAATTTGGTCACAGTTAATCACACCGAAGACAAAGTTGGTCGCAGATAACAAAGTCAGTGAATTGATCACATATAACATATGTATGGTCATATATAACACAATTACAAATCTGATTTACTATGCACCACTACGACCACCACATTTTTTGGAGATTTTTCTATTGGCGGAGCCGGAGTAGTCAACGGAATAGTTGTCGGAGCAGTTTGTTGGAGAGATCGCTCGGAGCCGTCGCCGAAATAGTCATCAGAATATTTGTCGGAACGATCGTCGAAGGTGGGTGGGGTGCAGAGAGAGAGAAGGGTTTGAATTTAAATTGTTGTGTGATGGGTGACTAGGTGGGTTGGAGGTGGCGTAGGATAAGTAGATTAATTATATTATATTATAATTAAATATTTAATAAATAGATTTATCACCTGATTTTTTTAAATTTTTATAAAGTTTGTTAGTTTTGAAATATGATTTTTATATGTATGGTTTATGTGTTCTTCCCTAAATTCATATATTTAAATAATTTGGGACCAAAATTCACTTTTGAAAAACTATAATCTAACCATTTAAGAGGTTTCAACCATAAATTTTCAAACAAAATAATTCAATGTTTTATAATTTTCTAATATTTTTAAAACTAAAGAGAGCATTTCGTCCTCAACTATGGTAAAAAGGGACTTGCAATTCTTGTCATATTGGTATCTCGCAACTAACTATTATTGTGCACTAATTTAGTGATCATACAAAAGCATTTTAAAGTATAATGATTAAAGTGTAACAAAAGTTTACTTCAGCGACTAACGAAGCATGTTGAATGAGTCATGGAATATAAAGTACTAAAATTTAGCGATCATTCAAAAGTATTTTAAAGTTCAGTGACTTATGAAACATGATGAGTAAGTGACATAGTACAACATGTTAAAGTTCAATGACTACTCGACAGCATTTTAAATTTCAGTGAGTAAAATGTGGCAGGGTATAAGTTCGATGAAACATTTAATTCTAATGTTTGGTGTAGTAAATGAATCGATGTAGAATTTAATGATACAAGTTATACTAAGTGGAAAGCTTGATGAAAATTAACCCCAATTTGGTTTAGAAAAAATTAGATTTTTGATTGAAATTGATGCAATGTGAGATTGAAAAGTTGTAAACATTATAAAATATGTGTTTGAAAATAAATTTTTAAAAATGTGGACCATTGATTAATCAACCCAAAGTTTTCCAATCAAATTCATTTTTATTTTATTTGAACATCAAACACTGCAAAGAAAAAAATACACACTTGTACCAATTTTTTTTTTTAATTTCTATAAATTAATATCGCAAAGATACAAACATTGTTTTTGTTAGCCAAATGGGATGGATAGATACCCCAACTCTTGCTCTTCATCCTAGATGTATTAAACCTGAGTCACTCGACTCATTCATTCTTGACTTATTCATTGTCAAACTCAACTCGATCTGACCCAACGAGCGAGTCAATTTGAACTCGTGTGAGGAGAGTCGAACACGAAGTGGCTTGCTTCATCAAAAATGGATTCTTATCCCTTAGCAAAGATCATGTCAGCTGCTTGCCTTTTTTTTTAGTGCAAAATGCATTTCACTCACAAATTAAAAGTTGGTTAACGAGCCAACTCCAGCGCTCCACTCATTTATGGGATGAGTCGAAGGACCAATGAGTCAATGACTCACACCATTTTACACTCCTATCGGACCTATCCTAGTGTGTGTTTGGTAAGGATGCCGTGAAGTTCAAATGCTCTAAATGGAAAATAAAAGTGCTTATTTACTTAAAAATAGTTTTTTTTTATAATTATTTTAGACAAAAAGTTGAAATTAAAACTTATAGTTACGTACTTTTTTCTGTTTTAATAAAACATCGAATTTGTCTTAATTAAATAATAACTAGAAACATTGGCACGCATACATAAACTTTTACGCTCCGTTACTTTAAGGACTTATTTGATTGGTCAAATTTTATTGGCAAATCATTTTCCACTCAACCCCTTACTTGACCCATTTTTCACATTTTTAATGAATTTGTTTTATCACCATTTTGATGGTAATTCCTTTTTTTTTTTTTTTTTCAATTTAAACAAATCTATCCCAAATTGTAAAAAAATAAATCCCTTTAATTGACAATTTTCATGAAAAACAAAGCTAAACAAATGGTATTCAGTATTTTTTTTTTTTACAATGGAAACAAATTATATCTCTTTAATTGACAATTTTCATGAAAAACAAAATCAAACGTACATCAAAAGATAAAAAATTTCAACATTTTTTCAACTGAAAGATCATACAAATCAAACACAATAATTGACAATTCCCAATAAAACAAGTTTTCAACAATTCAACTCCTACAATTCATTTTTTTTACCCAAATTTCACATTTACAATCAAACAGACCTTAAATAATATGATTAATGCACGAGAACTATTAATTTTAATAAGTTATGAAATAAAATGAGATATGTAATGAATAGGTGCAAATAAAAAAAATTTAAGACAAAAAAGAAAACTATTCATAAGACAAAGCCAAATTTATACCAAATATGCACTCGCACAAGAGATCGATCGCTCAATGAGTACCTACCACCTCATTGGATGGGCCCACCTTCACCCTCGAGTGGCCTAATCTCCTCATGGTGTGAGAGTGGATCACCCGATGAGATGACGGATCTCTGTTGAACGATTACACCACGTAGAACAGGGCGATCACCCACCCACCAAAGCCTAAATGCTAATGAACATAACATATGACCAAAAGAAGTTGGATATAGAATAGCATCTTGGCGCCAACGGCGCCGTTTTAGCTATTGTCGGTCCAGCTAAGACTTCGTTGGCACCATCAATAGTCACTGGCAACATGCTCCCAAATGGGGCCCTTTCCTACTCCGTCTCGTGCATGTAGGACACGTGTCGGCGGCTCTCGAGTGACTTCTAGCAAACTCCCACGCGCCACCGGCCAGATTTATTCCTTTTTTGACCACTGCGGCTCATACGTTCAAGTCGTTTTCTCTTTACTAAAATCCACCGTTCTTCAGATTATTATTTTCTGTACTGTATTGAGAAAGTAGTGTGCAACGCCGTCAACGGCGAAATTAATTTTTTGAATTTTATATTTGACGTATTTATGTGAAAAAGTAAACAAACAAAGAAAAAAGAGGAAGATTTTGGGTCTCCCTTTCAACAAATTTTACACACCTTTCGTTGCTTTTTAATTTTAATTACACAAACCCTTTTCGAAGGTTCTCTATCTTCTTTCTATTTCATTTTTTCTACTGAGCTCTGTGAGGCTGAAACGATTTGACTGACAAGTTATGTCGGGCCTTTACAATCCCAACTTCTCTCCTGCAAGAGCTGTGTCTCCACAGATTAGAAACGCCCCAGATGTAGACAGGTATGTTTTTACTACTTTATGATTTTTCAGATTCTTCAATTAACTAGTTACTTTGAAATGGTTCTGATGATTTGATCGATGTGGGATTTGGATTTTTTTTTGTTTCTTTTAAACAAACATTAGTAGTCAGTATTTGCAAGAGCTGTTGGCGGAGCATCAAAAGCTTGGGCCTTTCATGCAGGTTCTTCCCATCTGCAGCAGGCTTTTGAATCAAGGTGAATTTTGATTGTTGATACTTCCAGTGTGTATTGGATCTAGGGTTGCTGGGTTTTTGAGCGTTTTTACTTGCATTTTGGGGGAATTTGGCATTAATTGTTTCCTTCTAGATGTATTCGATTGGATATATTTATGTACCTGAATAAACGACCTCCTCTCACATACCAGCAAGTTTTCTAGCTGTTCCTTCTGCAATTTATCACTTACCAGCAAGTAATATTTATGTATTGATTAATTATATTTCTCGATTTGGTGATAGCCACTGGCCGCCCAAGTGAACACATAATGTAAAGATATCCACTCATCCATATTCATCATCATTGGATCTTTTTGGTAGTGCTCTTCCCTGGAGACTTTGAATATAATCCTGTGCAGTGGGGAGTCAGGGGACCCAAATGCCTAAGAGTTAACAAATGCACTTCCAATATTTTTCATTTGGGGTGGGGTTGTGCTGTGAATCCAGACACAAATGTGTAATTGGGAAATATATGTGAATAGATAATGTTGCCAAAGTTTGTAAGCTATTCCCGATACCCTGTCACGAATGGCTAAGAATATTTTTTAAAGGTTTAGAACAGACTCCAATTATACTGTTCTTATATCCAAAAAAATTTAACGCATTTTGAAGCAAAGACCCAGATCAATATTTCCCATATCGAGCTAGATATTAAAGCTATGTATTTGACATAACTATGGATATTTGCTTATTTATAGGGGAGGTGTTAAAAATACTCGTTGAGTAAGGACTTGCTAGAAGAGAAAAACTAAATGATTGACAATGATATTACAATTTTGTATGCCAAAACTGATATTTAGAGCTTCTTCTATCATAAGAAGCTCCAGCAGAGTAGTTCAAGCTTTGAGTAAATAGCTATGACCAAGGAATCTCCATTTCTTGCTCATCCTTTTATTTTTTATTTTTGTCATTATCTGGTACATTTTCCAGGGGTGCATTTTGGCATTGTGCTTCAGAAACTAATTAATACTTATTTCTGGTGATAGTAGCATTTAAGGATTTCTGCTCAAGTGGAGTGATTTTTACTCGTGGTATTCATATTGGAGTCAGGAATTACCTTGTTTTAGGAATCTCTTTGTAATGCAGTATTCTCTCTTGTTAAATAATCACATGCTACAAGATTAAAAACAGCTTTTGTCTAAGTGATCTTGAAGTATATAAAACTTACACTTTCACTGCCGGTGCATTCTTTCAGAGATCATAAGAGTTTCCTCAATGATGCCAAAACAAGGTTTCAATGAACTTGACAGATTAAGGCAAAGAAGTCCCAGTCCTATGGCTTCTTCGAATCTTTTATCAAATGTTGCGGGGACAGGATTAACTGGCTGGAATGGACTTCCTCAGGAGGTAGTTAGTTTTCTAATCCTTTGGTTACTTTCTTGTTCTCTTATAATCCATATTCAGCTGATGCAATGATATTGTACCAAAAAAGAAACTGCAATAGCATGATCTACATTTGGTATTTCTGTAGTCTGCTTAGAGTATGGGCCTATGGGGTCGGGAATGGTGGAGGCTTCCATCCTTGAAGATTCACCCCGTGTTTTATTTTTCTGTCAAACTGATGCTTGAGGTTTAGAAGTTTTAATGTCAAATGGGATGCATGAGGATTCAATAGCACATGCTCTCTAGAAGCTGTTGAACTTGACTTGGGACTTCTCCTTTCCCCTTTAGCAATGACATTATAGCAAAAAGGATCCTGCAATTACTTGAGTTTTTTGTGTTTCTTTAGAGTGAACGTGAGTCATGTATACCAAATTAATACGAAAAAAAAAATGCATTCTGAATTTTGAATGATATATAAAATCCTCACTTTTTTATTATCTAATGGATTGGCTGATGTTTCCATTCATTTCAGAACTCCTTAATGGTGTAAAACCTTTGTGAACGAGACATGTATCTTTTAGATTTATTTAGCTCTGATGCTTCATTATTCAGGGTGATTGTCAAATCTCTTCTACATGTGTGTGTCACACAAAATCAAAATACTAGATCGACTCTTCCCAGACAAGCATTATGTGAAGTAAAGATGTTTCCTTTGTTCCCCTTTACTTCCAATCCAAAAGTTATTGTGCATAAGACATAGGTTGCAAATTTAGCTTTTGACAAAGGAGGGAAAATATCTATTATAAGATAAGTACTTTAGATCATTTTATTGAGATGAGTGTTTTATATAAATTATTTTCATTTGACTATATTAACATTGTGGTAGAAGTGTGTCAGTCTTTCTCTAAACTTCAAACAGTTTTCTCTAATCATCTTTATGTGATTCATGAGTCTATTTGTTATTTTCCCGGAATTGAGCAATTTTATTTCCTGTTTATTATAGAAAAGGTATTGCTGTTGAATCCATCTTATTCTTGAAATTAACAACTGCTAAGCAAATAGAATATCATGTGTTTTTCCCTTAGCCTTTAGTGCCCTTGTAATCCAATCTACAAATTGACTCAAAACAGTCCCTTGACCAACTCCAGTTGCACTAGAAGCAAACCTTACTACAAAATTAGCAGCGAAGGTGGAAGCAGAAGATTTGGAAGGATTGATGACAAGTTCTGCCCCCAAAAAATTGATATGGCTTTGGCGTGATCAACCAATCTATCATGACTGACTATTTTATTGATTGGATTCATCCTGTTGAATTAGCAACGAACTTTGAATTGAAGCATAACATTGAAACAATTCCAGTGACCTATGCCAATTTATGGAGTAAACTATGACTTTAAATTTGTTTATTTATTTAAATCTGAAAAATTATTTCTCCAACCAGTTAGATGTGTTCATAGTCGTGAGTAGAAATTTCAAGTTGCAGTTGAAGTGGCTCGCTGAATTCCCAAGTGCACTAAGCAACCTATAGATGGTGAAGCAACATTCATTGTAAAGGAGCTGAAGTTTAATTAAAAGATACATCACGTGTCGTATCGTATTAATAATGTTATTAATTATACTCTTATTCTTATCAGGACATATTCATTGTATCTTGTAAATCATGAACCTCTGCTGGTTGTTGCTTATTTGTTACCGGGGATGTTGTGGGACTCTTACAAGACCTTGTGCTTGTTTGTACAATCTTCATTTTCACTAATCAAATTGCAGAGATGCTTTTTTGGCCTTTTATTAACATATCTGATACAGTTTCTTGGAATCTGTCAGTTTTGCTTTATTATTGGGAAGCAACATAGTCAATGTTCATTGTTTGCGTAGTAAACTGAGGACTTCTGTATAAAACTTGAACTTCTTGATTTTGTTTGAACAAAGTTTCTATCTTTCAAAAAGAAAGATTGTTTCATATGTTTTGAGCTAGAATTTTTGTAATGTTTAATCATTTTCTACAGAAGTCAATGCATTTAGTTTATTCTATTATGGCCAATAACTTCTGAGCCTCCATCAACCCGCTGCATGCTGTTTTTCCTTCTATAGATAGTTCTTTTTTAATCTTTTGAAATTAAGCGGATTCCTGTGATTCTTCATTGCATGGCAGAGAATGAGTGGGCCTCCTGGAATGACAATGGACTGGCAAGGGGCTCCTGCAAGTCCTAGTTCATTCACTGTGAAAAAGATTTTGCGCCTAGATATTCCTGTAGATAACTTTCCAAATGTAAGAATTTTTCAGTATTCTGGTTTTCCGTACTGACTTCCGTTAATTTATCATGGTTCACTTTTGTTCTTTAAGATTTGAATCTTCCTATCTTAACTTGCCATTTTTGGGTGTTGTAGTTCAATTTTGTTGGGCGACTGTTGGGACCTAGAGGAAATTCACTGAAACGAGTGGAAGCCACAACAGGATGCCGTGTATATATTAGAGGGAAAGGCTCAATAAAGGACCCAGACAAGGTACTTTTAGTGTCATTCATTTTTTCATAGTCACTAAAGATGAAAGCTCATTGTGAAACAGCTATACAATTGATCAATAACAATGAAAATTCATGTATATTGCCAATTGGTATATTTCTGTCTGCAATGTTAAGTAAATTTTAATTCTATTCGTTCGCGTCAATTTGAAGGAGGAGAAGCTACGGGGGCGACCTGGCTATGAGCACCTCAACGAACCACTTCACATCTTGATCGAGGCTGATTTGCCTGCCAATATTGTTGACATCAGACTGAGGCAAGCCCAGGAGATAATAGAAGAACTGGTCAAGCCCGTGGTATTCATCTCAAACCAAATTCTCCAATTTCAATTTTCAAAGAAAGAAATATCTTAGAAATGAAAGTTTGAACTCTATTGTAGTGCATGTACCCCTTTTATCCAATCACACTGACATTAGCCATCTCTTCAGACATCAATTTATTAAAGTTAATAGTCTGCCCGAACCTTCTGTTCAAAGCAAGTATAATTTTGATATTGTCTTTCCTCCCTTCCCCTGAAGATATGGCAGTCGGCTTAATTGCATTCTTATTTTGACATTTCTGCAGGATGAGACACAGGATTATATAAAGAGGCAGCAATTACGTGAACTGGCCATGCTAAATTCAAGTTTCAGAGAAGATAGCCCTGGACCAAGTGGCAGCCCCTCAGTTTTCACTACTAGTGGAATGAAACGTGCAAAAACAAATTAAAAAAATATATATATATATATATATTTATTTGATGTTATATATGCGCTCTTACATGATTGAAAATCTAAGAAAATAGATGATAGGTCTCTCTAGCTTTTTGGTTGTGTTTTCTTTTTTCTTTTTTTCCCTTAATTTCTTGAACAGAAAAACAGGAAGGGGTGAAAACAAAAAGAACAAAGTGTTCCCGTATAGTTGGTTTTAGAATAGGTTTTGGTGATGTCTGGTTCTCTTGAACCCATTCATTGGATTTATTCTTGTGTTAGTATATGGTGTGAGATATGTTTATTGTTGATACAACATAGCAACAAGAAGTGACTTGATTTGTAGATATCTTCTTGTTATAACACCTATGTATGATTTAAGATTCTATTTTAAGACAATATATTGATGGCTTTTCTTACTTAATACTGTTAATTAGTATTCAATCCTCCTTGCCAAACATGCATAAATATTTGAATAATTTTTGCCACCTTCTTGAAGTGTTCTACTAATTTATCCAAGGCCTCATTCGAATTAGTCAAGATAGTTGTGGATTCATTGTTGTTAATTGTTAGGTATTAGCTGGTTTGTGAATCTGTTTAGTGGGTTATGTTGTATTTTGCTACTCTATTGGAAGAGTGCAGAATAATGAAAATGGGGGGAAATTAACTGGCATTTTGTGCTGTTGAGTTTTTCGAAAATTTAATTTGACTGGTAACAGATTTCTACTTAAATCTTGACCATCATCGTGCATATGGTTGCTATATATTGCTGTTGGCATTGTAGAACATGGCATTCCTGTACTTGAATGCAGTCCATTGGAATTGCTCGTTTGGATCAATCTTAGACGGACAAAGAGTAATGTTATTTAACATCCCATGTGTTAATCATCAGGCAACTGTATGCTAAATAATAAATTTACTTAAGGGTCCGTTTGATTGCAAGATGGAATTTAGGTGGAAAGAAAATGAATTTCAGAGAATTGAATTGTCTAAATTTTATTTTATTGAAAATTGTCAATTAATTGTGTTTGATTGGTATAATTTTCCACCTGAAAAATGTTGAAATTTTTTATCTTATGATGTTCGTTTGGCTTTATTTTTTATGAAAATTGTTAATTAAAGGGATATAATTTCTTACAAGTGGGGAGGGATATAATTTGTTTCAATTGTCAAAAAAAAAGGGGGAATTTTTTTTGCTCGTTTGACTTTATTTTTCATGAAATTTGTCAATTAAAATGATTTTTTTTCTTTTTTAGAATTTGGGATAGAATTTGCTTAGATTGCCAAAAAAAAGAAAGATGTAAAACGAAAAACGAAACCACCAAAATAGTAGGAATTGATTTTCCTTAAAAATCAAGAAAAACTAATCACATCAAACAAAAGTGGAATATCAATTTCCTAAAAAATTTGTGCAATCAAACAAGACAAAATGTGAAAAATGAAAATAAATAAATAAATCATCTTCCATGGAAAATTCTTGCAATCAAATTTTCATTTGAATAGAGTTTCTTTGGTAGAAGAGATTGACATTTACTCACATGCGTGAATAAAAAAGTCCAAAAATAAAAGTGAGATTTTGAGTATTCTGTCAACTTCTTCTGTACGAGTAGCAGAGTTGGTTTCATTTAGCCTTCAGTTTAAATTTTTGATTAAAATTAAGTTAAAATTAACAATTATTTTTAATTACACATTTTATGATACTCATAACTTTTTAACAGCACATTTTATTAACGTTTATCAAAATCTATTAAAATTTAAATTTTGATTTAAATCAAATAGGGTGTTAACGGTGATATACAATTAAATTCACTTAGATTGGATGGACAAAAAGTCAAAAAATAACATTAGTGCCAACTTTTCTCTTTTTGGTGGATGTAAAAAAAGGAAAAAAAAAATCAGTAAAAATTCATTATTAATAGATATAGAAATTTCTTAAAATTAGTAATAATTTTTGACAAGATTAATAATAATGATTTATTTATTTTCATAATGTTAGATGCCACTCCACTGTACTGACATATATTATTTTCTTTTGGTAATTTATAAAAAAGAAACTTGATGTATTGTTATACAAAAATAATTACTGAAATATTATTATTTAAAAACTTCAACTCATAAAAAATTAAAGCATTATCAAAACTCAAGTGCAGCCAACGATTTTCCCAATAGTTAAACTAAAAAAGTTATTTTTTAAATTTAAATTAAAGATAAAAAAATATCTATTGGGGACTTGAATATTAAAGAGTGGAAGGTTAAGGGTTGGCTCAAGTATTATAGATAAAGGTTAAGAACTTAGCCCTTGTCTGAGCCTCATTTTGAAAAAAATAATGCAATTTGAAAAAG
This sequence comes from Osmanthus fragrans, assembly GCA_019395295.1. NCBI lineage: Eukaryota > Viridiplantae > Streptophyta > Magnoliopsida > Lamiales > Oleaceae > Osmanthus > Osmanthus fragrans. The sequence continues at coordinate 5,380,946 of CM033353.1, forward strand.
TGATTGATGGAGAATATTTGGTTAAAAATTAAGAAAAAAATTAAATTTACGTGTAATAATATTTGATTGAAAAATGTATGGTTGAAAATAAATTTTTAGAAGAATAGAGCTCAAACAACATAATTTTCCCAATTCCAATATATAAAAAATGAAACCGTTTACTTTGAAATTAGGAAAAATCAGAATGGAACTCCTTAGAACATCTCCAATAGCCTATTTAAACATGAAATGTTCTCTATTTTTAAAAGTCAACTTTTTAAATCATGTTCCAACAAATTTTTTAAATTAACATTTTAATTTAGAGGGTGAGTTTGGCTCTAAACTCACTCTCTATAATAAAATGCATTCAAAGTGTTTCAGTATTCAATATAAAAATAATAATAAAATAATCTAAAGAAGAGTAAAAATAAAATAAAATAATAAAGAAGAGTAGTAAAATTAAGTATTGAATATAAAGAGTTTACTGGAGTACATCAAAATTTTAACTCTCTAAATTTATAGATGTTTTCCAAATGATAGAATATGCTCCTTAAAAATATAGTCTTTTGAAAATATTTTTACTCTTTAGAGTATTTTCAATAAACTCTTTAAATATGATATGCTCTCCGTTTTAAAGAATCAATCGTTAAAATTATATTCCAAGAGATTTTTGAAATTAACATTTTAATTTAGAGAGCAAGCTCACTCTCCGTAATTAAATATGTTCAAAGTGTTTCAATTTTCAATATAATAAAATAATTTAGAGAAAAACTAATAAAATAAAAGATAGAAAAAATAATAAATATTTATTGGAAGTAGTAAAATTAAGTGTTAAATATTAAGAACTTGTTGGAGTACTTCAAAATTTTAACTCTTTAGATTTATAAATTATTTATAAATGATAAAATATACTCTTTAAAAATAGAGAGTCTCTTGAAAATGCTCTTAATATTTTAAAATAGTGCGACTTTGTGACCAAAACTTCAAACGGCTTAGGCCCCAACCTACTTAAATAAGTGAATTTGAAGCCTGAAGACAAAATAATTAGGGTGATAATATTCATATCACAATTTTTTAATTAGTATATTCACTCCAAATTTTAATTGTATAAAAAATTCATGATATTTAGTCATCATCACACTCGTGCGAGGACTCTATCACCAAACTTTTTTTTATTACATTCTTTTATTTAATCTTTAATTAATAAGTGCATCTTGTCCCTAATGGGAATTATGTCTAAAACTCTTGTTTCCACAAGTAAAAAAGTAAATACAAAATTGGGACTAAATATATTTCTTTGGTTTCAAAATAACAAAAAATTTGGGTGAAAATCGTCATTAAGGATAAGATTTGCTAATCAATAAAATGTTAAGAATAATACTGATGATAAAGTCAGAGACGTGAATGTAACAACAAATAAAATAATATGAACAAATATTACAATTGATCTGTGGTGTATTTTATAAAAAAAAATGTGATGTGAAATGAATCACATTTTTTTTTTTATCTACACAATGTTTTAATTGTAACGAACATTTTCAATTTTCACTCGTTTTGGTACTCATGTTAACAACTTTTATCATCGCATTTTTTTGGTTAATATTCAACTAAATTAGCACATTTTATCAATGATGACATTTTTGTCCAAATATTGTGCTCAAGTGTGTTGAAACAAGGATAACATATTTTTGCCAAACTTTTGTACTTGTAATTTATTCCGTTCATTTAGAATACGGGAGATAAATGAGTTTTTTATGCTCTTCTAATGACTTTAGGGACGAAAATCATCATCAAAGAATAGACGTGCATATTAATGGAAATTTGACGATAATAATGTGATGAAAGCAAATATTGAAATAACATTCATTGCAATTAAAATGTGGTGCAATTAACAAGAAGTGTGATGTAATATAATTACACAAATCATTAATATAGATGTTAAGGGGTTGTTTCACTAGTTTATATATATATATATATATATATATATATATATAAACATTTTAGCAGATTTTGATGGAAAAAAATTAATAAAATTTGTAATTGAAAATTAGTAATTTTCATGAAATGTGTGATTAAAATTAATTGTTAATTTTGACCTCAACTTTTTAAGCTATCCCTAATCTAAATTGAACTCGAGTTTCACGTTACTTCGTAAAGATATATAATGAAATCGTCAAATAACTAAACGTCTAGCTTTAAGCCTTGAAGTCAAACGAAGCTGCTTGCAATCTTAAAATCTAGAGTGACAATTTTCATCATGTAAATTGTATATTCATTCAAATATTTAAATTGATTGAAAACTCAAAATCTCATTTTTAAAGTTAGAATTTTTAAATGAGAAACCCTGCTCAAACAGGGAATTTTACTATCAGGCCCTACTCCAATTAGAGGGTTCCCGGGTTTGACCGGGAACAAAATTCTCTGTCAACTTAGCGTTTCTCTTTTTAAATAAGGTTATCTAAAGGTTCGAGAGTCAACTTCAACTTTCATGACAAATTACTTAGCGTCCCTTCTGGTTTTCATTTTATTTTCCTAAAATTCTACGTTTTAAAAAATAATTGATTGATAAATGTATTTGTTAATGTAATTAGAATCGACCAAATTGATTTTTAAATTGGACCCAAAGTCAGGCCGATTATGTTGTATTAACTGAATATAACAAAACCATTAAAAATTACTAAACCGACAAATTTAACCACTAACCAGTGAAGCGATGGCGATGCTTCTAATTATCCAATTTTAATTTTAATTTTTTACTACATTAACGAACATTTGCACTAGAATCAAAAGGCCAATAGGGGGGAACTTGGATGACCTGTTCCTTTTGTAGATGCACCTCTCTCAAATGATAGCACAAACTTTAATTTGAGATACCGAAAAATTAAGGGTGGACAAAATGTTCAAACCAAACCAAATTGAGCAGTTCGATTTTGTTCTAGAAAAAAAAATGAATGGTGTTGGTTATTCGTACTGAAAACTATTTGGTTATTGTTCTAGTTTGGTTCTAGTTCTAGAATCGAGAACCAAATTTAATTTATAAATTTATTTTTTATATGAATCTAATTTTGCATTCATTGAAGCCAGTCCAATACCCATTATTTTTGTACAGTCCATTAAGTATATTACTTCAAATTCAATCCCGCAAGAGTCCCAAATGCCTCCCTGCAGATCCCTCAAATGAGTAGCTTCTCAGGTCATCTCCGTGTCGACACTTTGACTCTGCAACCACCAATTTGTTGTTCTTCCTTCAAAGTTCAAACCATCAGAAGTATAATAAACAATATCGTAATTTACTAGACATTCTTATTTTCTTCCATAATTTTTTTTTTTTACGTAAATTTGTTCATGTTATCAAAGATTCATATCAGACTATTTCTATTAGATTGTGATCTAATGTCAATATGAAACAAAGAGAAAATGTTAAAGTACACTACAAATATTTTATTATTATTTGATATTATATTATTTTTGGAACATGGTATAGTAGGTTATCGAGATTGGTCAATCTCACCTTCATTCAATATAAAGCTTTGGTATCTACTTTTCTTATCTTTTTTGCTCGTGCAAATGTTGTTAAATGCTAACTAAAATTTTTATCTTTTCTATTTGGTAGTTTAGATGGATTCTGATGTAGAAGTTGTAAAGCAGCCTATAGAGGGATCGGCGATATGGGTACATTTCACAAAGTTATCGGCTGGAAAGACTACAAAATGCAATTATTATAAGAAAGTCTATAAGTGTAATGGAACTTCTACTTTGCGAAAGCACTTAAAAATTTGTTTTGCTTATAAATTTACTAAGACGGATGACAAGCAAACAGTTCTAAAACAACAACAAAAAATTGATGACTATAATGGAGCTAATGGTGAGGGTGACAAATGATATATTATGGCATCATTATTTGATAAAATACAAGTGTCGAAAAGCATTGGTTATGATGGTGATAATCAATGAATTGCCTTTTTTTTCTTTCGTGAAGGGTAAGGGTTTCAAAGCATTTGTACAAGAACTTTGCCTAAAATTTGTGGTTCCTAGTCGTAGAACTATTGCTAGAGATGTGCTTCATCTCTACTGTGAAACAAAAAAAAATTTAAGGGATGAATTTATAAAAAAAAATAGACAGAGAATTTCTTTAACCATTGATTTTTGGACATCAATTCAAGCTATCAATTACGTGGTACACACATCACACTTTATTGATAGAGATTGAAAATTACATAAAAGAGTATTAAACTTTTCTGTTGTTCCAAATCATAAAGGATAGACAATTGGGAAACTTATTGAGAATTGTTTTCTTGAATGGAGAATATAGCATGTATGTAGTATTACTGTGGACAATGAAAACAAGAATGATGCTGCAATTATTTATGTAAAAAACAATTGAAGAATTGGAAAAATGATGGTATGATTTTAGGTGGTTCTTATTTGCACGTTCGTTGTTCTGCACATAGTCAATTTAATTGTTAATAAGGGGATAAAAGGTTTCAATGCATCAATAGCAAGCATTCACATTGCAATTAAGTATTTTCGATCATGTCCTTCCCGATTGATGAAATTTAAATGTTGTATTGAGAGGGAGAAGATAGAATACAAACAACTTCTTGTTTTGGACGTACCTACTCGATGGAATTCAACATTTTTAATGTTAGATAGTGCATTGAAATTTGAGAAAGCATTTGACTGAATGAAGAAAGATGATGGACTTTATTACAAATATTTTGATGAGCGGGAAGGTGGAAAAGAAAGAGAACGGCTGCCAACAATTTATGATTGGGATAGAGCTAGAAAATTTGCTAAATTTTTAAGAACATTTTATGAAATTACTTTCAAATTTAGTACTTCATTGAATGTTACCTCCAATATTTACGTCAATGAAATTTGTAAAATTGAGCGTAGATTTTGAAAAGAATGAGTGACAAACATGATGCTGTGATGAGTAATATGGCAAGCAACATGAATGGTAAGTTTGACAAGTATTGGGAGAATGTTGATAAGATGAACAAGATTTTGATTATAGCGGCCGTGCTTGATCCAAGATACAAATTGGAGTTTGTTGTACATTGTATTGATATTGTGTATGAATTTTGCATGGTTGAAACCACAAAAAATGAAGTCGATAAATCATTGTATGCTTTATATAATTATTACAAGGGATGGGAAAGCAATACTTATGGAGGTAGTGGTAGTGGTGATACTAATGATGGAGTCACTTTGTTGGATGGTTATGATGATGATTTGAATGATTTTGATAATTTTGATTTCGGGTACAAGAAATCTAAAACTAGCAAAGGCAGTTTGTCTGGAACGAGATGAGATTCAAAGATATTTGATGGAACCAAATGAAAATGCGGCTGATGCAAATTTTGATATTTTGAATTGGTGGAAGATAAATACTTCAAGATTTAAAATTTTGTCAAATATTGCAAGAGATGTGCTTACCATTCTTGTATCTCTAGTTGCTTCTGAATCGACATTTAGAGTCAGTATTTGCAAGAACTGTTGGCGGAGCATCAAAAGCTTGGGCCTTTCATGCAGGTTCTTCCCATCTGCAGCAGGCTTTTGAATCAAGGTGAATTTTGATTGTTGATACTTCCAGTGTGTGTTGGATCTAGGGTTGCTGGGTTTTTGAGCGTTTTTACTTGCATTTTGGGGGAATTTGGCATTAATTGTTTCCTTCTAGATGTATTCGATTGGATATATTTATGTACCTGAATAAACGACCTCCTCTCGCACACCAGCAAGTTTTCTAGATGTTCCTTCTGCAATTTATCACTTACCAGCAAGTAATATTTATGTATTGATTAATTATATTTCTCGATTTGGTGATAGCCACTGGCCGCCCAAGTGAACACATAATGTAAAGATAGCCACTCATCCATATTCATCTTCATTGGATCTTTTTGGTAGTGCTCTTCCCTGGAAATGAAATTAAATCAAATCATTGTGTGTAATTTGCATTTGGAGACTTTGAATATAATCCTGTGCCGTGGGGAGTCAGGGGACCCAAATGCCTAAGAGTTAACAAATGCACTTCCAATATTTTTCATTTGGGGTGGGGTTGTGCTGTGAATCCAGACACAAATGTGTAATTGGGAAATATATGTGAATAGATAATGTTGCAAAAGTTTGTAAGCTATTCCCGATACCCTGTCACGGATGGCTAAGAATATTTTTTGAAGGTTTAGAACAGACTCCAATTATACTGTTCTTATATCTAAAAAAATTTAACGCATTTTGAAGCAAAGACCCAGATCAATATTTCCCACATCGAGCAAGATATTAAAGCTATGTATTGACATAACTACGGATATTTGCTTATTTATAGGGGAGGTGTTAAAAATACTCGTTGAGTATGGACTTGCTAGAACAGAAAAACTAAATGACTGACAATGATATTACAATTTTGTATACCAAAACTTATATTTAAAGCTTCTTCTATCATGAGAAGCTCCAGCAGAGTAGTTCAAGCTTTGAGTAAATAGCTATGACCAAGGAATCTCCTTGATTGTTTTAATACTCCTACAACAATTGATTCTTTAATTTGTACCCAAAATTGGTTACGAGAAGTGTTGGGAAAATCACACCAAATGCGAGAATTGAGATTAATGACGAAAAGAAATAACAAAGATCACAATAATACCAAACAATATTAAAGTAAAAGAAGAAAGACTAGCAGAGGAATCGATGTTTTATTGACAAAATATGAAGAGAATACATGAAACTTTAACAATAAAAGCTTAACCTATAATGAATGAGGAGGTCATTATTTATAGTGCACGTACAAGCCCTAAAAAATAATGTTAACAGTGGAAAATAGGAAGAAATCGTGAAAACAAAGGAAACTACCATAGCCTCCAGATTTCTTGCCTTATTTGCTGTGACCAACTTGATTTACTACCAAATCCAAGTCAAACACGTTTTTCAAGAGTCCTGACTCTAAATTTGGGGCACAATCCCAACAATCTCCACCTTGATCCAAATTTTGGTGTAATGAACGAAACTCCAAAATTTCTCCACCTGGAAAAAAAAGTCAAACTGCATCGAAATAACCAAGTTCCTCAAACAGTAATCAAAAATCTCTCCATCACATAAAACATCTTCCTCTGCCCGGCATCCACAAGCGACACCCGAACCCTGATCCCAGGTTCCAAAATTCTAACTAAGAATTAATTATTGATCAAACAGGGTCGAAGCACAACTTGTAACAGAAACCAAACCCAATGCATGATCAGAAGGCCCCTTGCTAGAACTATCACCTTCAACAATCCCAAAAGTATCACAGACATTTCCAACATCATACCTACGCTTCATGAGTCCTACCCTAGCATATGAACATAATGAATTTGCTGAAATAAGTGGCAAAGCAAACTTACCAACACTCTCCTGAGCAATGTTCTGAACTGACTCAAAGCTTATCACAAGAGGTACTGTACCAAACTGAATTTCCACCACGGTACTAAACTTGTCCAAATGTCTTCTAATTGGTTCTGCACTCCCCTGTAATATGTACAATTGAAACTTCTTCCGTCTCTCCAATACAACCCGGACACCCCTTCGGACCTGCAAGACTCCACCTCCACCAGAGAATTTATATTCCTTTGCATCCAAGGTACTCAGTGAGATGATATTCCTTTTCAAGTCTGGAACATGACAAACTTGATCAAGTGTTCTGAATGTCCTATCCTGCAACTGCAATCTGACTTGACAAATTCCAGCAACCCTGCAAGACTGGTTGTTTCCCATGACAACTTCACCTTGCTTCATTGCCTCATATGTTTGAAACAAGTCCCGATTGGGACACATATGGTGCGAACATGCCAAATCAAGAATCCACTACTCGTCAGGCTTAGACTCCACATCAGATACCACAGTCAACATCACATCACCGCCATTAGAAAAATCCTCGGTAACATTAGCATCATCCAAATTAAAAGATTGCCCCCTATGATTTGCAACTAAATTACCTTTAGCCTGCAACTTGTCACAATCCTTCTTAGCATGTCCCTTCTTCTTGCAGTAGAAGCAATACACATTGTTGAAGTTCCCTTTCGGTCTACCCCTCCGTCGATCACCATGAGAAACCTGAGCATCCTCATCCCCAGATGTAGCTCCAACAAGATGCTTCATCTTTTCTTTCGAGAATAATGCATCATAAGCGTCTTCAATGGTCAAAGTGTCACGACTGTACAAAATCGTGTCCCTAAACGACAAATAAGAAGCGGGCAGCGAACATAACAGGATTAAAGTCAGATCCTCCTCATCATACTTTACCTCCAATGTTTCCAAATCTGCAACGATTTCTTTGAACACAGCAAGGTGATTCTCCAAAGAACTCCCTTCCACCATGCGATGAGAATAAAGTCTCTGCTTCAAATGCAACTTGCTTGTCAAACTCTTTGTCATGCATAGTTGCTCTAGTTTCAACCACAAAGCAGCAGCCGTTTTCTCCTTCAAGACATCCTGCAGAATATTATTGGATAGATGAAGATGAATTTGCGATAAAGCCTTCTTGTCCTTCCGTTGTTTCTCCTCCGTTGTCCAATTAGCTGGCATCTTATCAAAACCCAGCAGAGCATCGTCCAAATCCATCTGCGCCAAAACAGTCCTTGTCTTTACTTGCCATAGCGAAAATCTTGTATTGCGATCCAGTAGTGGAATATCATATTTCAATGAAGCCATCTCTAAAAAATCTCAATCAAATCACGAAGAACTCGCAATCTTGCACTGATACCACTTGCTGGAAAAATCACACCAAATACGAGAATTGAGATTAATGACGAAAAGAAATAACAAATATCACAATAATATCAAACAAGATTAAAGTAAAAGAAGAAAGACTAGCACGGGAATCAATGTTTTATTAACAAAATATGGAGAGAATACATTAAACTTTAGCAATAAAAGCTTAGCCTATAATGAATGAGGAGATCATTATTTATAGTGCACGTACAAACCTAAAAAATAATGTTAATAGTGGAAAATAGGAAGAAATCGTGAAAACAAAAGAAACTGCCGTAGCCTCCAGATTTCTTGCCTTATTTGCTGTGACCAACTTGATTTACTACCAAATCCAAGTCAAACACGTTTTTCAAGAGTCCTAACTCTAAATTTGGGGCACAATCCCAACAAGAAGAATCTAGACTTTTGAGAATAACTCAAGACACAATTTGTATTGAGGAAACAGAGTTCTATGAAGAAATTGAGTCTGGTAATAAATTTTTTTATAAAATATTCTCACGTAACATCTTATCAACTGTAAACGATTTTAATTTTTTTTTAAATGTGTATTTTGAATTATATTTGTAGAGTTTCTTAAAATTACTGCACAAGCAATGTAGTACTAAACGGTTAATGGTTGTCTGGATGGTAATGACTAAGTTTCTTGACTTGGTCATTTTGTCACCATTCCTATATATTGATTTTAAGTTTTAATTTTATATTTCAGTTTCATTTTTCATTTTTCTCATGTAGATTTGGTGGCTTCATGTAAAGGAATTGATTGGATGGAGGATGAAGATGAAACTTGATATTGTTAACTTTTGGCAAAGAAGCATTCGTTTATATTTTATTTGATAGTTTGAACTTTTGAAATCTTGATGATTGATAATTTGAAGTTGCTAAAAATTTTATGCTTTTATTTTTTATTTAAGTATATATTACTAATTTATGGATATGACGTAAGTCTAAAAATTTAAGTAATAGAATTAGAATCAGACCAAACCAAATCAAAATAGAATGGTTTGAATCGATTCAGTTTGATTTCATATCTTAAAAAAAAAATCATTTGGTTCTATTATCAAGAAACCATTGGTTTATAGTTCAGTTCAGTTTGCTTGGAATCAAAATAAAATGGAACCATGTTCAGCCGTACAAAAAAATAAAAATAAAAAATTCAATTACCTAACAAAAACATTTTCCAAATATTTGCCTCATCGACTTTCAATTTTAATTTGATTTTGGATCCAACAAAGTAAATTATAATGTTCGTTTCAATCTATTTGTTTATATGTCTTTAAAATTAACTTAAATTGGACTTCATTATTAACAATTTAATAATGTTAGACACCCTTTTCTATATGCTCAAACAATTTAATCTTAGTAAAGTAAATTTTTTAATATATTAATTGTAAGTTTTCGAAGTATCGAGACTAATCGTACAATAATAAATATAATTAAAAAAATGTGGATTTGTATTTACTTTGAATTAGTAATATAAAAATTAAAAAAATTATTGTTGTTATGATATTTTATTGTTTGTGTATATTTATTATATCTAGTTCAATCCCGATTCTATCCGATTAAACCTTTAACCCTTTATTTTTTTTGGATTAATCTTCGAATCAATTTTCAAATTATTGGAGCGCGTTTGGTTTACTGTTTTCATTTTCAATTTTGCAAAACATTGAAAACGTGTTTGGTCCGATATCTTTGAAAATGCTTTTTCGGAAATAGGTTTAAACTTATAACACGAAACACAAAACAAAGTTTTTATATTTTGAGTGTTTTAAGTGAAAATTCTGAAAACGCTTATAACATGAAAAAGAAGCTTTTAATTAAAATTTTAAATATAGAAAATTATAATTGAACAAATTAAAATTTAAAATTAAATTTGATAAATTATAAAACATAAAAAGTAAATATTTTTAAAAATAAATATATTCTAAAAAAATTCTAAAAAATAAAAATAGTTTAAGTTGTTAATGGTTATTTACATAAAATTTCCAAAAAAAAATTTAAAATAACAAGGATAAAAATATTCTCGGTCAATGTCATTAATTTTATTTTCTATATTTTGAACGCGGTTTACTTTTTATTTTTATTTTACTTTTGTAGTGAGAAAATATATTTTAAAATTTGTCAAACTTCATGAAATAAAATGCCATAAAATAATTTTCAAAGTTTCAAAATGTGTTTCCTAATTTTTTATTTTGTGAAATAATTTTTCAAAATCAATTTTAAAATAGATCCTCAGACAAAAATTGTAAATGAACCCAAAACTTAATATTGAAATACAGATCAACCAAGCCCTTAGTAATTGTAAGTTATACGAAATGTGTGATTTAAAATTATTATTTGAGTTTGAAAAATAGAATTTTAGGAACATCTCCAATGGTGCTAGTGGCCGCAAAAAGCTAACAATTCACTTGCATTCAATTTTTTAATTTTTTTTCATTGGAGTATAATTTGGATTTAGATAACTGGAACGTAAATGAAAATGTAAAAATAATTTTAAAATATTAATTTATACTCAATTTTATACAATGATCGTAGATGAGTACGAAAATGAAACCAATTGGGGGGTATTTTTAAAAACAACCCAGTCAAAATGTGTAATTTTCACTTTGACCTTTCAAAAATTTAATATTTCCACAATGAGATATTTGATGGTAAAAGACAAAAATGTCATTGAGTACATAAAACAATTATTAAATATTATTTTGTTTAAAGACAATACTACCATTTAATTAACAAATAAAAACTAAACACTATCTACGTAAAATTTCAAAATCAGTTGAGTTTTCTTATCTGTTTATTCCAACACGGATAAAAATTCTCTCAACTTTCATCTGCCTCAGTCTTAAAATCTTAAAAATCGATCGAATGCTGAAGGCTGAATTTTTTTAATATCAATCACTTCGAATTAATAAGTATATTTAGTCCATGTTTAATTTCGTTTTCGTCAAATTAGTATACGTTTTAATCGATAAAATTTATTTCGACATATAATGTTAACGTATATACATTTTTTTAATAGATTTATATATTTTTTTAAGTATGAACAAGAAAAAAATCATATGCATCTTTAAGACAAAATGGATCTGACAGAAAACAGCCGACTGTTTTGCCGGTTGTAACAACTGACTGTTTTTAGATTGTTAGCAACTGTTTTTTTTGTTGATATTGCCACTCATTTTTCTTATAATTAAAAATTTTGTTTCGTCATGCAGATATGCTTGTAGTCCCGATTTGTTATTTTGGTGATTTCAAATTGGATGAAAGAGATCGAAGAGTATGAAAATATACAAGCAAAAGACGTGGTAGTGTCGCAACTACTATAACATCAAGTACATCATATGCAGAATTGTATAATGATTTACAGAACAAGCTGAATGTTGATATCTTTTAGTACGATATGGAATTAAAATTTATATTCAACAAGCATAAATCAAATTCGATTTCACCTATAAATAGTTATTATGATGCTGAAATGAATTATCTATTCTTTATGAACCAAAAGCACACGACTTCTCTTTGCGTGACTTTAGTGAGGAAGGATGTCGTCAAAGGTGAACGCGAAGTTCAGATGGAGGGGATCACTATGGTAATGATTTTTGAGATACTGTGGAGATAGCTTGTGAGGATGATGTGGTTATTTCAGAGATAGATGTTTTTCATCGTGATCTCGCCGTTATGCACAAAATTCCCTCCGTAGTTCACAACAACGAGAACGAGAATGAATTTACAAATGAGGATTTTATTGCTTTATCCCGTCAGAGACATGAGCAGGGTGAGACCTCAGGGGTTGGAATGAGTGGATCGTCCTCTAACTTTTCGCGTGTGGTTCCCGACGATGATGATTTGTATGTCGATCAACTGTTTGAAACAAAGAAAGATTTGCAGGAAGTTGTGCACCTACTTGCAATGAAATACAACTTTGAATTCAAAGTGAAAAAATCAAACAAGTTGTTGTTGATGATTGTCTGCGTTGATGACAATTGCAGTTGGCGTTTGCGAGTGACGAAGATGGGCACGAACGAGTGCTTTGTAGTTCGCAATTATACACGATAACATATTTGTGAAGTGAAAATTCGTCGAAGTGATCATAGACAAGCCCGAGCTTGGTTTATTGGTCGATAAATAATGTACAAGTATCAGGACCCACAGACGATCTACAGACTTCCGAACATCATTAACGTCGTACGTCGAAAGTATGGAGTGATCTTAAACTACTAGAAGACCTGAAAGGTCAAAGAATATGCATTGTAGGATTTAATGGGCTCGGAAGAGGAGAATTATACTAAATTGGCCAGGTATTGCCATAACATGGAGAAAATTAATCCTGACTCATCATATTTTATTGAGACGGAGGGCGATAATTGCTTCAAATTTTTCTTCATGACTCTTGGACAATGTATTCGGGGATTTTGAAATGCTACGCAACTCATAATTCTAATCGATGGTACAACTTTGAAATCTAGATACGAAGACAAGTTAATTATTGTTACATGTCAAAATGCCAATATCCGAATTTACCCTCTTGCATTCGGCATAGTCGACAGCGAGAATGATCTGTCAATGCGTTGGTTCTTCACAAAACTGAGGAAAGTAATCGAGGAAGTCGATGACCTTGCATTTGTAACTGATCGGGGATAATCTATCATAAATGATATCGTTGAAATTTTTCCCAGGACACATCATGGTTATTGTATGTACCATATACAAGGCAACCTAAAGACCAAGTATCGAGACAAAAACATCGTTTCATTATTTAGAAGAGTGGCTGAAGCTTACAACATTGAAGAGTGTAACAGGTTCATGGCAGAAATATGAAGTAAATCATTGCAAGCATAGGAGTATCTAACAAAAATGAGGATTGAACATTGGACTTGCTCACATTTTTCAGGCCGTCGATACAATATGATGATGTCGAATAACGTGGAGTGTCTCAATGTATTATTCAAGAAAGATTAAGAGTTACCCATCCTCACAATGATTGAGAACATTCGTAATAAGTTGCAGCAATGATTTCACAATCGACGTGCGAAATCGCATAATTATTTGAGCGTGCTAACGCCGGCTCAAAAAGATAAACTCTTCAAAGCTGCAGATATTGCGAGAAAGTTGAATGTGGAACCGCTGGATGAGTCGCACTTCTCAATAAAATGTACACGTAATACGGCATACATGGTTGACTTGACTGATAATACATGCACTTGCAGTCGATTTCAGTTGAAGAATTTTCCATGTGAGCACGCTGTCCTGGTGACTATGTATCGAGGCTTTGCAGTAAGAACATTATGCTCTCTTTATTACACAACTGATTCTTGAAGAGCAACGTATGCAGAGACTATTTTTCCTTTGCCGAATGAAGTTGAATGGGAAGTTCCCGACAACATTCTCCACCTTAATAGTTTGTTGTCACCAAAAGTTGAATTGCGTGGTCATGACTGTCCACGTACGTCTAGAATACAATCTACCGGAGAGTTTTCTCGACCACGTAAGTGCGGCAGGTGCAGAGCTCATGGGATTTAGATTTAGGGATTCCATTTTCGATTGTTGCCTTGGTTTCCATTTGGAGGATTTAGGGTTTCGAATTTTGTTGAGTGTGTGTATGAAATGAAATGAAATGAAATTGGCGGTGAAGAAAGACGTGAATGATGAGTTAAATGTTCAAATGCGTGTTTTATGGGCTGAGTGGTCGACGACTTAGGAAAACACTAAACACTTGGGCACATTTAACAGGACATCTAGACATTTTATCGATCACATAGGCATGTCACTTAACAGATTTCAGCCGATGAGTATTGTGTAGTGACAGATTGAGGTTAAATGACCAATGAAACAAGTTTAAAAGTTGAGTGAGTAGTTTGTGACATGTGTCAAAGTTCAGTAGCTAATGAAATATTTAATTGTCTTTACGTGACACCTTGTATTGAATTTAACGTATCATGTCATCTTATTATCAATCATGTGAACAAGTTTACTAACGTTTTTCATTCAATAGTCAATGGAGTTGGATGAATTGAAGTTCAATGACAAGTTTAAAAATTTAGTAAGTACTTCGTGATATGTATAATGTACGGTACTGTACAGTGCCCGAGCGAAAATTAGGAAGTAGAAAAATGAACAGAGGGAGGATTTTCGGTCCCGCCTGCTGCTCTAATCGACGAGCAATTAGGGCTTTTCTGAAGAATCCAAACAAGGAAGAGTAGCAAGATCTATTTCAACCCTTCTGCACTCGACTTTCAACTCCCAGAATCAATGTTGCAATCGTACACCAGGTTTCGGAAAATCCCACCCCCTTCTTTCCGAAATCACATACATGCGTACATTTTCATACGAGTCCTGGAAAGATATCACACACATGCCTATGTATTTGTATTTTGTAATAACTGGCACTTAAACTTATTTGAGGTGACGCATAAATTTTTTCTTTTCTTGTGTAGTTTATTGGGATAATTTTATATCTATAAAAAAGGAAAACCAAGGAAATCTTGGAGAGCAGTTTTCTTGGGGACTTGTATAATTTGAATTTCGGGTTGGAATTAAAGCTTTCTTTGCTCGATAATTTTCTTCCATTTGAATATGAGATTTTGCCTTGAACTTGCCTATTCGACTTTGGTTTTCTCTGTGCATGCCGATTGAATCATGGTTTGGTCCATATAGTTGGTTGTTCACCAGTAGCCATTCTTCTTTCATAATTAATGTTACATGAGATTGAGATGTTCGACTCCAAAGTGGAGGCCTCGATGAATTTTTATTGTCCTATTTTGTTTCTTCCCCTCCCACATATTTCTTTCTTTTTGAGTAAGTTACGCATAAAACTATCTTGCTTTTGTAAATGCTTCAATCTGTTAACTTCGAGCTTGCTTCTTTCTTTTTATTTCCCCTCTTTGCAGGAATCAAAGCCGCCAGTATGGGGTTGGGCGGGCTTGAGATATTTTTTTCCAATTCTGACTCATTATCCTTACTAAGTTTCTTCTTTTTCTTTGTTCTTCGAATTTGATGTACTCGACTTTCATGGATGCTTGACAATGTGAATCCTTTGCATGGTATTCTAAAATTTACTGAGAAATGTTGCTCCATATTTGGTGGGATGCTTGAGATTTTGAGACATTCCTCACGGGTAAAAAGTGAATTTATTTCGTCTAGTGCCATCTTTGAGTGTTTGGAATCCAGTTGCAGGTTGGTTCTACATTTGTCAACTCTTCTGAATTGATAGTTGAATCGGAAGATTATCTTTTGGCTGTAATGGCATCGGTGGATCTTATAGATATCAGTTCATCAGACAGTGACTCAGATTTACGCGAAATAGACAATTATAGAGACGAGTCTCCTGTTTGGGATACTGCCGCTTCTTCCAGTTCTAGGGTCCTTCCACCATGGGCATCTTCTACTCCTGATTCGACAGGTAAAAATTATCATTCTTGAATGTAAACACCTGCCTAGTGTGGTAGAATGTAAGTCATTGATCATATGTACTTCAACAATTTTCAGGGTACAATGATCTTTCGTGGAAGGCTCCATCTTTGAAGATTTCTGATGAAATTTTGTTAAAACCCCATAAGCATCTGAGTACTGCTGAAACTGTTGGAACTTCTAGTTCAAACATGGCTCGAGATCCAAATAACAATGGTAGTTTTGGTATAAACGCTGCAGTACCTCCTTCTCAACAGGCTCTGAAGAGGGCCCTTCCTGCAACCTTTCAGCCTTCTTCGTCTAGTGCAAGATCCAACAATTTAGTGGAGAATGCCAGTACTGAAACTTATGCTAAACTTAACCAATCTCCATGGTCAAAATTTTCTAATGGCAAGTACTCAGACAATTTTACCGGGGTAAATCTTAATGAATCACCACTCTATGAAAACAAAGCCAATAGACAACTACCACCATCTCTGTTTCTTGGAAAATCTCCATCAGCCAATCCGTATGCTGGTCCAAATGATTCCCTACATCCCGTGGTTGGTGAAGAAAAGTCTACAGATGCTGATGAGAGATTGATTTTTCAAGCAGCTTTGCAGGTATTCTTTAAAGTCTTTTTCCACCTTTTGTTGACACTTGTTTGATCATTTTATAAGTTCTTTTAACTCCATTTTGACTGATTTATGTGGGCTTTAAGTTTTATTTTTATTGTATTATTATTTTAAGCTTTATTGCTCCCCCTCCTTGTTGGGATTGCTTCTGAAGTGGAAAAATCAACATTGGATTGCTTATAGTGACTTTTTCTTCTGATTCTGCTTTTACGAAGTAGAACAACAAACTGAAAGAGAAAATTGTATACTGTATAGAAGCAAAAACTACCTACTACAGATTATGCAATTTATGTTCGAATAAGGAGGATTCTCGACTTGTAAATGTAATGTGGAGCTACAGCTGATATTTATGTATGTACAGGCACAACAGGTATACATTTATACATACACACAAGCATATTTAATTTAGAAAATTTACCAATTGCTGGTGCCTGTTGGTCCTGTGTTGAGGTTTACAAGTCGATGTTGTTTTCTTGTCAAACAGAATTCAATGGTGAATTTGCTCAAATTAGGTGGCAGATAACACAGATACGATAAGCATGCAATAAAGGACAACGATATCTAATTTCTTGTAAATTGAAATAAGGCATAGAGCCCATACGGGGAAGCTTCACAATGGAAGGATCAACACAAAAGCTATTATAAATATTCATTGTTCATTGAAAGCCTTCTTAACTTTCTTACGAAAATTTCATTATTGGGTTAACCATACAGTTCACATGTTTTAGCAATGGTGCTGTACAACACAGGAAAGCTTTACTGGCAGAAGCTTACGAACCTTAACAAGAAGATATTTTGATTAAAGCTTGACCAGAACTTTTATAATCTAATTAAAGCTTTACCAGATAATTGTATAGTTATTACTTATTAGTGAATCAAGAATCTAATATTCTCTCATATTTTATAGTATTTATTTAGGTTACTTGATGGTGTTCTTGTGAGATTTGGAAGAATGAGAGATTTTTTTGTGTGGTGAGTTTTGGGGATTTTAATTGGATTCATTTGTTTTTTGGTGTGTATTGGGGATTACACTAAATTATTTGGTCAGTTCGGATTTTCTTAGGAGAACCATGTTGGAACGGGTAAGTTTCTGGTAATTTTTTGTCGGAAAATGTCCTGAAAGAAACAAACTTAGAAATTCTCTTAAGTTATAAAGTCCTATTGCATAAATTATGAACACTACTAGAATGTATGGGATGCTAGGTAAGCTATTTATGAGACCCATGCTCCATATAGAGATTTTAGTGATTCATCCTTTATCTGGTGGAGTTAGTGATTTGTGATAATTTGTTTTTCTCCTCTTCCTGTTAAAGTAGATTGTAAGACGTTCAGGATAACCAATTTAATCTTTTATCTCTTCAATAGGCAAACTTAGATTTACTCGATACTTTCGATTTTCTAGGAGTCTAATGGACAAGGATTCAGTGATTTGGTTTGTTTACTATATTTGTTCACTTGACCTGTAGTTCGAGATCTGATTTCACATTATGGTTAAAGTAATATGATGCATGTTCGCATAAGGTATTTAGCATCCAACCTGGACGTGCCTCCTATTAACATTTGGCATAACAGAAATGGTCAGAAACGGACTAACAGTTGTAAAACCGTAAGTTTATATGTACTAACCTTTAACACAAATATTTCTTCTCATCTATGGAGACTTCATTCTTCTTTTTTATGGTCTGCATACCTAGGACAGTGACTACTGATAGTATTGTTTAGTCTCATTGAGGTTTTCACTGAAGTAGGCTACTAGATGATCGCCCTCGCTTAGAATATTGTCTGATTCCTTAAAAATCTTAGAAAGGTCATGATGTCATTGCCAATGTGCTCATTGCGAATTATGTTAGGCAAAAGTGTGTTGCAGCAGTATCTTTGACTACTTAGTTGCTGTTTAGTGGATATTTGATATGTATCTATTGTTTAAATATTTTTCCTGCAGGACCTTCATCAGCCTACAACTGAAGCTAATGTACGTGATGGTATCTTGACAGTTTCTCTTCTCAGGCACCAGGTCCATGTCTTTTTATTAAATATCTTTTAATTGTGATAGGTATTTGTGGTCCTAAGACTGCAGCATCTCATCTTTCAGAAAATTGCTTTGGCATGGATGCTTCAAAAGGAATCAAGTACTAATTGTTTGGGTGGAATTCTGGCTGATGATCAGGTCAGAGCCAGTAACATGGTTGACTTCATCTTTTAATTTTGACTCGTTCTTGCCTAGGTGATAATTATGGTTCCCACAGGGCCTTGGTAAGACCGTGTCAATGATTGCTCTCATACAGATGCAGAGGATTTTTGAAGCAAAATCCAAACCTGAAGATTCTTGTGACGTCAGAACTGAACCCTTGAATTTGGATGATGATGATGAAATTAGCGTTGTTAAGCTTGATGAAGAAAATCGGACTCGAGGATCTGATGATTTTACGGCACTTCCAAAATCGAGTCGTTCGATGGGCGAATTCCGTGGTAGGAGGCCAGCTGCAGGTACACTTGTTGTCTGTCCAGCCAGTGTTCTTCGACAGTGGGCTCGAGAGCTGGATGAGAAAGTTACATCTGAAGCTAGACTTTCGGTTTTAGTCTATCATGGAGGAAGTAGGACAAAAGATCCTGCGGCGTTGGCAGGGTATGATGTCGTAGTAACAACATATTCCATTGTAACGAATGAAGTGCCAAAACGACCTTTGGTTGAAGAGGACGATGATGAACAAAAAGATGTAGCAAGATATGGATTATCTTCTGAATTTTCCATGAACAAGAAACTGAAAAAGTCATCAGTTAAGAAGAGCCGCAAGAAGGGTGGAAATGAAATTGATGTGTCTTCTTTTGATACTGATTGTGGTACACTTGCTAGGGTGAAATGGTCTAGAGTAATTTTAGATGAAGCTCAAACAATAAAAAATCACAGAACACAGGTAGCTAGAGCCTGCTGCAGCCTTAGGGCAAAACGAAGGTGGTGCTTGTCAGGAACTCCTATACAGAATTCAATTGATGAAGTCTTCAGCTATTTCAGATTTCTGAGATATCAACCATATGATAAATTGAAATCATTTGGTGCTTCCATCAAGTTCCCAATCTCTAGGAACGCAGTTCATGGCTACAAGAAACTTCAAGTCATCTTAAGACAGATCATGTTGCGCCGAACAAAAGGTGATTTCTCTCATTATTAGATTTTTCCTTGATTTTGCATCACCTGTATGTTTTCTCAAGATAGTATGAGTGGAAAGGGTTCTAAGAATAGAATATGGTAGTTGATTGCTTAATCTAATTCTCATGCTGCATACAAAGCGACTGATCTGTCTATTTATATCCAATCTATAATTCCTCATATGGTTCGATTATTTTACAAGCCTTTGCATGTGTGCACTAGATCATCTAGCAAGTTACAAGCTGTAGATATGTTGTTCTGACTTGAAACTATCCGGCAGCAATCCATTCATGCGGATAGTGTTCTAACTAATATCTGCGGACACTGATTTTACTTTTTAACTATGTGGAGTGGGTGATCCTTGTGTTGGTAGCATATTTACTGTTGGTACTGTTGCGGGTGTCATCT
Organism: Osmanthus fragrans; assembly: GCA_019395295.1. Lineage (NCBI taxonomy): Eukaryota > Viridiplantae > Streptophyta > Magnoliopsida > Lamiales > Oleaceae > Osmanthus > Osmanthus fragrans. The sequence goes on from CM033353.1 coordinate 5,401,235, forward strand.
TTGTAATGATTTTTGATGTATGGTTATTACTCAGAAGTCATAGTGATCAACCAAAGATCTCTGATTGAGAATCAGTTGTTATAAAAAGCGCTGTACTGGTCACAGATTGATCTCTTTAGGTGTGAAGCATCGTGTACTTCTTGTAAAAGTACCTAGATAGTCATTGTGGCACCATCCAGTTGCAATTCTGCAATATTGATTCTAAAGCATAAGCATTAAAATCTGAAATTTGTTTGGTTGTGCTTAATAAAATTTAACAGATTGAGGAATATTGGAGAGCCCCACACGAGCAATATTATCAAATCACTATATAGCTAGATGGGCGTAACAAAATATTCAACAATTTTATGATTTATTGCTTATATAGAAATAGTTTAAATCTGACAAAGCAAAGTCAAATTGATTGTTCTTTAAATTTGATATTCAAATCTTTTTATGAATGTTTTATTAACGTTGAAAAGAACATGTTGAGTTCAGCAATTATTCACACGGTATAAGATGATTGTGTTTATGGAGTTCTGAAATATACTGAAATCATGTGGTGTTATTTGTTTCCAATTTTTCCTTCTTCCTCCCAAAATCACACTTTGCATGTGAAAAAGAGAGGGAAAAAAATGTACTTACTACAGCTTCTGTTATGTCTTTGGCATTGATAAGAAATTTAAAAGTTGTGACCACGAAATTGTAGCTTTTATGTATAAGACGTGAAGATCATCCTAAAGGATTTAAAGCAGCTGAATTTTGAAAGAGATTCTCAATCATTGACAGAAATGAGAATATCCACTTTTATGCACCAAGAAAAATGGCCTTACTTTAGTAATTAATAATGATCCTTTTCTTTGCCTGGGATATTTGTATTTCCCTTATTTTCTCTTTTTTTCGAACTCTCACAGTTTATTAGCTGTTTGTGTTTTTCCTCGTTTTTTTTTTTTTCTAAACCAGGTCTTTCTTGTGCATGATAAAGATTCTTTAACAAGTTAACATGGTTTAGAGAATGCCATTGTACCTTCTAATAATCAGATAATAACATTTGGCTATTCGCAGCAACTAATAACAACAGATAGAAATATATACAAGTTTCAGTTCACCTTTTACTTTGAAGAGCAGTTCTTTATTTGACCACTTCATCTTATGCTAGATTTGCATTCTATGCTTAAGTTTTTCTTTTCCTCACCATTTTGTTACCCTAGTAAATATAGATTATTGGTGCACTAGTGACTTTTAACAATCCTGGAATTTATTTTCTTCAAACCCAAAAGATAAAATGGAACAATAAATAGATAAATAATTTCTTTCTGAACTCCAGAATCCCGAAATTTGCATCACAAGAAGGGGAATGGGCAAAGAAGAGGCACAAGAAAAAGAAAGCACTCCTGAGTGAGTGAATGATCATGAGTTCATATTGGTGCATGAAGGGAATGGTACCTTTTAACCCTGTTAAGTTACAGGCATCAAGAATTTGATTCTTGATAGATAGTCTGCATAGGATATTATATGATTGTACTTACTTGTAAACATGAGCATCTGTATAATTGATAAAATTAGGAAAGGGGAGTAAGAGCCCAGCTAGAGAAGCATTTATTGAGTCTGGATTTTTTCCATATATTTGCTTTGTTGACTTGTTACAGTTAATAGAACTCTTTTTGTATCTTGTGATCTTTACATCTCCCGTTTCTAGAACCGTGTAGATGAAACTTTATGACAAGTTACAAACATAACTGATTTTCAGATCTAGAGAATATTTGATTGTTATGTATCTTCTTTTCATATAATTTGTTACAAATCATATGAATTTTATTTCAATCATCGCCGATGTTTATGCAATAGGTTGATCAAACGTGATCAAACATTTGTTGCAAGTCACAGTTGATGGGAATGCAGGTCCAACAATTGCATGTTCTGTGTCATAAAAAAGTATAATGCATGTGGGTTTGGGGGGATGATATAATTTGTATTCATGTGCTATGGGACATGCATTTTATCCTGCACTGCAATAAAAAGTGTTTGTGCTAATGAATACAAACTGTTTTCTCTGCTTTGTTATGATACATATTGGAAGTGTCAATTTGTTGGCTCACATTGCTGATTGGTTCCCTTAGTAAACTGATTTTATTTCTCTTCATTGACTTCTCTCATTTCCTTATTGGGTGGTGCATCAGCAGAAATTTCTTTCCTTATTGAATGTGATATGCTAACCATATACTGATTGGGAAACCGATTTATCATACATGCATAAAACACTTCTCGATTTGGCATATTTCCACCTGATCATTCATGACTTTTCTGGTTTGATTGTGGTGGACTCTAATCCACATAGTCGTATAAAGTTTACTGTATATGTTATTTTACTTCATTCAAATGATGTGTCATTATTTGGATGTGCAAAATCTGTTGAATCATTTAAATTGGCAATGCTGATTATCGTTAGCCTTTGTGGTGTAGGTACATTCATTTATGGTGAGCCTATAATAAGATTACCCCCCAAAACAACACATTTGACGCGGGTGGACTTCTCCTCAGAAGAACGAGCTTTTTATAACAGACTTGAAGCACAATCACGCTCACAGTTTAAGGTCTCTCCACCCCCACCCCCACATCCATCCATCCATCCATTCACTTTCTTATCTATAATGTACAGAATCCGCATGTATGTATGCATAGTTGAAGTTAAAATTTTGTATAAACGTAAGAGTTTTACTTTAGACATTTTCCTTGATAGAGCTGGTTGTAAGAAGAGTATCCATGTGGCTGACCCCATATAAGTGTGAGACATGGCTTAGTTAGTCTGAGTTGTGCTGACTTTATTAATGCGTCATGAAGCATCTGCATATAGCTTTATCTTGTCCGCTTTTTTAGGTGTTGTTTATCTCCTTTGTAATGACAGTTCCTTAGGTATTCTAAATTCTTAATGGGTTTTGTCTACTGTATTAATGACAGATCATTTTCATGCTAGTGCAGTAGCCTCTCAATGTTTCATTGTTATAGGAATAGAACTGGTGATGTGTTCCTTGGAACATGTACTGCTTTGAAAGTCTATGAAAAAAATCACTATGTAGAGTATTGGATAAAAATCTTATGTTCAGTTCACTGATATTTGCAAACTTGATTAACCACTAATGCAGGCTTATGCGGCTGCTGGCACTGTGAATCAAAATTATGCAAATATTCTATTGCTGCTTCTCCGTCTTCGCCAAGCTTGTGATCACCCTCTACTTGTCAAAGGACTCAGCTCTGACCCTGTTGGAAAAGAGTCTTCTGACATGGCAAAGAGACTCCCCAAGGAACTGCTGGTGAATTTACTAAAGCTTTTAGAAGCTTCGTTGGCAATATGTCTTGTATGCAAAGTATGTTATCCTTCTCAAACTCCTTCCGTATCATGATCGCTGCTTTGAGTGTTTGCATACCAGTAAACTTCTTGACATGCCAGATGTGTATTTTAACTTGTTTGACAATGCCACCAAGTCTTTGTTATGCTGTTTTCTTTTTTAAATTTAGTGAATAGATAATAAACTGATCTGTGTTGCACTGTAATTTATAAAGTAGCATACCAAGAATCTTCAGTTGTGATTCTATCTTGAGAAGCTTAGTGATGGCTTGCCACTGTGATGCTTTGTGCATCTTTCTTTGTTTTGAGCCACATAAAACTTTAAGATCAAATAGATGTTCTCTAGAAAGTGGTGAATTTTCTCTAGATTAAAGAAGAGATTAAATAAACTTCAGCTACTGTGGTGGGATTAACACTCATTTTCTCTATTTGTGGTGCCTTTTGGACCATCAGACTCCATATTTAAGCTTATTCATATTGCTGGAGGTTACGTTTTACTTGCATAAGGTCAAAGGGGACTTGGGACGCTGCCCACTAGTGTCACACATGGTCTTTCTCTGAAGGAAAGGAATGGGAAGTCTTGCGAAAGACTGGAGTTACCATCTTTGAAGCACCTTTCCTTCTTTTGGGACAGCCTTTTCTTTCATTTTCACCTGTATTTGCAATTCATAGATCACATTCTTGTGTTCTTCTCCAAAAGTTCTTTTCAAATATGATACGTTTCAAAGATAGTTTGTCTTGTAGTAGACATGCACATTTTGCATTGGGTCACATTCACATACATAGTCGATTTGTCCATCTATTGAGATGATGGATACACGGTGTGGTATTCCTGAGCAGCAATAAAATGTTTATAAGTTCCAAACATATTTTCAGATAAAAAGTTAAATGTTGTGCTTATTTCTTTTTCTGTGATTGTTTGTTCTCTTTAGCACTGGAAGTATGCTGCACAACAGTCTGGTGTGATTTTTGAATGATTTGATGTTCAACAGGATCCTCCTGAAAATGCAGTTGTAACCATGTGCGGACATGTTTTCTGCTATCAGTGTGTCAACGAGTTTTTGACAGGGGAAGACAGTACGTGCCCAGCCCCCGAATGTAAAGAACAACTTGGTGCTGATGTTGTATATTCGAAACCTACCTTATGGAGATGTATCTCTAGTGATACTGACGATGATGTCCTTGTCTCATCGGAATTTGATGAGAATTCTCTGGTTCTTGACAAGGAGTACATCTCCTCTAAAATCAGATCGGTTTTAGAGATTCTCAGGTCAGATTGCAAACCCAAGACCAGCAACGGTGCTTCATCTTCAGGTAAAGGTTACCTAGACTCAGATACCGAAGGACCTGAAAAAGCTATTGTTTTCTCCCAGTGGACTGGCATGTTGAACTTAGTTGAGGAGTCCCTGAAAGATTCTTGTATAAGTTACCGGAGGCTTGATGGTACAATGACTCTACTTGCGAGAGACAAGGCTGTCAAAGATTTTAATACCATACCTGAGGTTGGATTCCTTTCTCTTTGTTACTCGTTTTCTTTCTAGCTTTAATGAATTCAGTGTATTCGCTGCCTGGGAATTGTCACTTCTTGGTTGATGTGGATTAGTAGACTATCAATATTTTCGTCTGTATCTGCTTGGACATATAGTTGTCACTTGTCAGCTCTTAGTTAAGCATGATGTATTATCAAACCTTTGCCCTTTTTTATGTATAAGAACCTACAACGTGAACTTTATACCAAAGATATGTTTTGGTTTAATACATTCTGATAAGCTAACAAATATAGCTATTAGTCATTAAATTCTATAGCTTGGAAAATAAATCTGATTAAATGCAAAGGATTTTTCACTGTGCATCCATTGGATGAACCCGTGGTCCACTCTTTGAGTGGCAAATTACAGTATAACTTCAATGTCAGTTGCATCGGCAACATATGGGAATTTAGAGGTGTTAGACTAAGAGTAGAAGAGATCTTGTTAAATAGTTATTTATTTGCATATATAAATTCATACAGTGGTTTATGATGACTTTTACTTGGTAAGGCAATAATAAATTCTTCCATATCTCAGATATTTCGTAGTCTTAACTATTTTGAAGTGTGACAATCTTATCCTCAGCTGTATTGTTGTGTGCTTTACACAAAGTATTGCAATATTGATGATGTTGAGCTATGGAATGATAGTCATTTGTCACCCTAAGCTAATCATATGAATGGAACCTTGTTTTATCTTTACATGCAGACCAACTAATCCTTGTTCATAAAGTATTTAGGTTTTTGGTTAGTGATCCCCGTGGTCCAATCTAGGTTTACAATAAATTGCTAGTAGTAGTCAATACTCTGCGAATTCCTAAGGCTTCTATCAATTGATGAATGGTGTCCTCCGCCGCATGTTATTCGATCATAGTTTATGCACCCAAGAGTCAAGTGTCTCATTCTCAAAATTGATTTCCTTAAGTACTCTTCCCCTGAAGAGAAGTTTGGGGAAGAAAAACTTGTTTTCAGAGAGAGTGACTTCAAAGGGGAAGAACAATCTTAGACTCAAGATATAGTAACTCTAACCTTTTAGACTAGGAGAGTGTCCCAAAAAAATACATTTGATAGCCAGTGGTCTAATTTTTCCAAGATGAACGTGCGCGTGAAAAGGGAAGAATGGAAGAGTTTAGGAGGACTAGAAGTGAAGAGTTTTGTGTTGGGATAGATATGGGTGAAGGCATTAAAGGGGTTTGAAAATTTAGAATGTGGCTAGGCGACTACCCCGTGAAAATGGAGATTCCTCCCTTAATATCCAAACTCACACCACCACCACCACCACCACCACCACCAGATCTAAGCCTCCTCGACGACGGCCATAGGGCCACGTCCGGACGCCCCCAACCCACCGGCCTCACGCCACAGAAATATGGCCAATATGGCCATACAAGACACACGCAGGCGGCAGCCCTAGGTGGTAACCCTAGCGCCGCCGCTCGAAAATCTTCAGCAGCAGGAGACGCGCCGTCCTGGGGAGACAAGGAAGTGGCAGGCGCATCCAACCAGGATGGTAAAATGGGGATCGGGGCGGCGGTGAAAGAAATGAGAACAGTCGGCCACCCGCCGTTTGACCTTGCTCCGGCCAGTTTCAAACCATACGCGCCTGACCGGTCGACGGAGCAGGTCATTCCGACTCCGGTTACGATGTCCGGCGACCCACGCGCAGCTCCGGCAGCGCGTCCGCCGGCGCGTGTAACCCACGCGCCGCCGCCTGAGGGCTGCCGATCACTCCTGACGACCCCAATCCATCCCGCATATCTGTTTTACGGTCAGGTGCTTCATTGGCCCAATTTCAGGGGTCTAAATGTGTGTATGGTAAGAGGACCTTCAATTCTCGATTCAGAGTGGAGGCAAAGGAGTTTGTAGTGTCTGTTAACGAATTCGGTATTGTGAAGTTGACAGAATGGGGACAGAGGGTATCAAATGCAATTAGCATGGGGATGTTTGGTGCTCTTTGGATGGTGAATATGGTAGATAAGCTGAGAGTGGCCGGCAAGACTGATGATTTTGTTGTTAAGTATAGTGAGGCTTCCAGAGCCTTTTTGGCGCAACGATGCAAGAACCGTCGCGGAAGGTATCTGGTGATAGCACAGTATGGGGAGAGGCGGCGGAAAGGAGCTGTGATGGTGCCGGAAGGTGTGAATGGTGAGGGATGGGTGTTACTCTCACGGGTGTTTCAGGCAGTTGTTGAATTTTTGGTTGCTCGAGAGAAGGTTAAGCGTCAAGCAGTCGAAGTGAAACATCAGCAAGGGAGGACCTATGCTGAGGTTACGACAAACTTACTAGCCACCCAGACTACAAATCAATGGGCGAAGTTGCGAACTGAAAGGGAGGATTGTGGGAGTGATATTCGAGCACGACCTGATGCTCTGATCAACGAGGGCCAACAACTGGTTCCTAAGCGTAAAGAAACAAATTTCGATGTGACACATGACAGTTTTTCGAGTAATGCTGAAATAAGAGCTCGTATTCAGGCTGTGAAAGGAGAAGTGGATGAACTACTCAGGTTGGTAGGAAACGGGCCTTTAGTGGGCGCTAAGATGATCTGTTGTCATAAGTGCGGGGCGAGCATAGATGAGTATCCGATCTGCGAGCCTCAGGTGCGAATTGAAGTGGCGATTACAGGGGATGGAGAGGAGAAAGATTTAAGGGGATTGGTTAGCGATGGAAAAGATTTGGGGACCGAGGCATACCAGGAGGTGGTACATGGGTTGGAGGAAGGGGAATTGAAAACGTTGAGTTCGGAGTCGCCTGAGAAAGAGATAGAAATCGTATTGGCACAAGGAACAGATCCAGCAATTGAGGAAGAGCAAGAGACGACAGGGTCGGCGACCACGATTGTGAACACCTACAATAGGAGGTGTTATAAATCTATACAAGAAAGGGATCCAGGGACTGAAAAAGCATTGGTGGTATGGGTTGATAGCGCCAATAAAGGGAAAATAAACAATGATGCAGTACAGGTGGAGGAGGTGGAGGGACATATCGTGGATTCTCTTGGGTGTAGGAATGCAAAGGAGATAATGGATGTGAATGTGCTTGACAGTAGACCCATACCTTCGAATTGGGTTCTGCAGAAAATTGTGGATTTCAGCAAGTTGGTGGGCGTGTCATGCGATGGGTATGAAGGTAGACTAGTGCAATTATTTGAGGAGCTGGAGGCTAGTAGGGGACAGGGGATGTGTACATCAGGAGAGAAAGCAAGAAGAAAGGGTGACCGTGAGCTTAAGCGGCTCGAATGCTCGATAAATTACGACATCAAAGGAGGCGAGTTAAAGAGAGGGATACAGGGGAGGGATGAAGAAGAGTTAAAATGATCCCAAAAATCATTCGTTGGAATGTAAGGGGACTTAACGAAGTCGGGAAAAGGTTAGGTGTTCGAAATATGTTAAGGGGATGGAAGGCTGACCTTGTCTGCTTACAAGAAACAAAGCTAAAGGTTATCTCAAGGGCTGTTGTTAGTAGCTTATGGGGGGGACAGCATGTCGGTTATCAGTTCTTAGGATCATCAGGGGCATCAGGAGGTGTGCTAGTGATGTGGGACACGAGAGTGTTTGATATGGAGGAGGTTAGTGCAGGGTTATTTACTCTGTCGCTATCGTCTAGAAATATTGGAGACAGATTCCAGTGGATGTTTATAGGAGTTTATGGGCCTAACGCTGATGAGAATAGAGGAGTTATGTGGGATGAGATGAGATGTCTGGTATGATGGCTTGGTGGGATCTCCCAGTGTGCATTGGCGGTGATTTCAATGTGGTTTGATTTCCTACTGAGAGGTCGAGTGGTGGGAGGCTAACAGGGGCAATGGAAGACCTTTCAAATTTCATCAGGGACAATATGTTGGTGGATCTGCCTTTGATTGGAGGAGATTTTACTTGGTCATCTAGTCGGGACCAGCCGGTTCAATCCCGAATCGATCGGTTCTTGATTAGTGGCGAGTGGGAGGCTAAGTACTCAGATGTTGTTCAGAGGAGATTGAGGAGGGTATACTCAGATCATTTCCCAATTGCACTATCTGGGAACACAAGGGGTAGAGAAAGAAGACCTTTTAGGTTTGAGAAAATGTGGTTGAAAGTTGAAGGTTTTGGGGAGCGGGTACGGAATTGGTGGGCCTCTTATGATTTCAGGGGATCTCCTAGTTTTGTGTTGGATCAGAAATTGAAAGCCTTAAAAGGAGATTTAAAGAGGTGGAATGAAGAGGTGGTGGGAGATGTATATTATCGTAAAAATCAATATCTTTCAGAAATTGAAGAGTTGGATAGAAAGGAGGAGTGCCGAGTATTGGAGGGGGAGGAGAGGAAGAGACGTGCAGTAGTAAGAGGAGAGGTGGAGAAATTGTTGGAGATGGAGGAGATTGCTTGGCGCCAGAAATCTAGGGTCACATGGTTGAAAGAGGGTGATAAATGCACCAAGTTCTTTCACAGGGTCGCTAATTCTAATCGGCGCAACAATTCGATCACATTGTTGGAGGTAGATGGGGTTACTTATGAGGCCCCACAGGAGATTGGGACTCAACTGGTGGGTTTCTATCAGAATCTCTACCGAGAGCAATCTGAGTGGAGGCCACAGCTAGAGGGATTGGATTTTTCCACTATTACCGAGGAGGATGCCAGTTGGATAGAGAGACCATTTGAGGAGGACGAAATTAGGGAGGTGGTGTTTAGTATGAATGATGACAAGGCCCCTGGATCGGATGGTTTCTCATTCTCATTCTATAAGGCTTGCTGGGAGGTGGTGCGATCGGATATCATGAATGTGTTCACTTATTTTTTCGAGTGTGGAAAGTTCTTGAGAAGTGCTAATGCCACATTTCTTGTGCTAATTCCCAAGAAATCGGGAGCGTCTGATATCAAGGATTTTCGTCCTATAAGCTTAGTCAGCGGGATGTACAAGATCATTGCTAAAGTTCTGGCGAATAGATTAAAGGAGGTGTTGGGAAAAGTGGTGTCTAAGTTTCAGAATGCCTTTGTAAAAGGGCGTCAGATTATGGACTCAGTTCTTATAGCAAACGAATGTATTGACTCTAGAATACGTTTGGGGGTTCCAGGAATGTTATGCAAGCTGGATATCCAGAAGGCGTATGACCATGTGAACTGGGGGTTTCTTATGTATTTGCTTAGACGTTGTGGCTTTGGAGATAAGTGGTGTAAGTGGATTCATTTTTGTATCTCCACGGTGTCGTTTTCAGTTTTGGTCAACGGTACCCCCGAGGGTTATTTTCGAAGTAGCAGAGGTTTGAGGCAAGGGGACCCATTGTCCCCATTGCTGTTTGTTGTTGTAATGCAGGCATTCAGTAGGATGATTGAGAAAGCAGCAAGGGAGGGTTTGCTAAGAGGCTTTACGGTTGGTCATTTACAGGTTTCCCATTTGCTATTTGCAGATGATACGCTGTTGTTCTGTGATGCAGATGATGAGCAAATTAGAAACCTGCGTCGGTTGCTTTTGTGCTTCGAAGCAGTATCTGGATTGAAGATAAATTTGGGGAAATCTGAGGCTATTCCAGTGGGAGAGGTTGTTAACGTGGAGGAGCTGGCTGCTATATTAGACTGTGGGGTTGCGCAGTTGCCTATCTCATATCTTGGGCTCCCATTAGGTGCAAGATTTAAAAGTATACAAATATGGAATGGTATTATAGAAAGGGTGGAGAAGAGGTTAGCGGGGTGGAAGCGTATGTACCTTTCAAAAGGAGGTCGTCTTACTCTCATTAAATCCACCCTCTCTAATCTTCCTACTTATTTCCTGTCATTGTTTCCTATTCCTGTTGCAGTGGCAAATAGATTAGAGAGGATCCAAAGAGAGTTTCTTTGGGCAGGGTTGGGAGAGGAGAGAAAATTTCATTTGGTTAAATGGGGTGACGTTTGCTCGCCTATTACGGTAGGGGGTCTTGGATTGAGGAGCCTTGTACTGTTCAATAAAGCCTTGTTGGGCAAGTGGTTGTGGAGATTTGGAGTGGAGAGGGAGAGTTTTTGGAGAGAAATCATAGGGGTGAAGTATGGTGTTATGGATGGGGGTTGGTGCTCAGTTGAGGGGCGTGGTTCGTATGGGGTAAGTTTGTGGAGATATATCAAAAAAGGATGGAACGATTTTCAGAATCGATTGACTTTTGTGGTAGGGAATGGTGATAATGTCAGATTTTGGGAAGATTGTTGGTATGGAGATCAACCACTAAAGATGAGATTTCCTTCCCTGTATCGCATTGCTCTAGAACCTGTTGTTATGGTGAAAGAGGTATTGAGTATACATAATGGGAGTCCGAACTGGAACATTGTCTTCGAGAGGGGCTTACAGGATTGGGAATTGGATGAGTACGCGTTGTTTTTGACCTTCTTGCATGAGGTACACATCCGGGTAGGAGAGGACGATTGTAGCAGGTGGAGGGCAGCAGCAAATGGTATTTTCTATGTTCGCACATATTTTAGATCATTATTGGAACCTGTGGAGAATTCATTCCCTTGGAAAAGGGTGTGGCAATGTAAATTGCCTCCACGGGTAGCATTTTTACTGTGGACGGTTGTGAGGGGGCAGGTGTTAACATTGGATAATCTTCGAAGAAAAGGCTGTTATGTTACAGAGTGGTGTTATATGTGCAAGAGGGATGGGGAGACGATTGATCACTTGTTTATTCATTGTGATGGTGTGCGTTGGTTGTGGAACGATATTCTCGCTGCTCAACAGATGAATTGGGTGTTGCCAAGGCGTATAGAGGACATAGTGCAAGCATGGAGGAGAAAATTTCGAGACAAGAATAGTAAACTTGTTTGGGATCTCATTCCAGGTTGTCTTGTATGGTGTGTGTGGAGAGAAAGAAACAACCGTTGTTTCGAAGATCAAGCACGGTCAAAAGAGCAATTTAGGGAATTATTTTATTTGACATTGTATAATTGGTTCAACGCGGCGGCTACTAACCCAATAGAGGGGCTGCCTAATTTTATTCTGTTCTTATCCTGTTTAAATTGATAATGCACATTTTGTGTATTATTATTTGATTAATAAATGAATTGATTACCTATCAAAAAAAAAAAAAAAAGAATGTGGCTAGGCATGCGATTTAATCAGATAAGCTATCATAATCTTTTCTTCCCAAAATTGTTTAGATGCCCTTGTTGTAAACTCAAGGGATCATGTGAGTTCAAACACATGTCCATGTTTTCTCTTGGCAATACCATTTTGCTGGCATGTATCAACAAAAAGATGATTATTGATGAATATTTTTATTCTGTTAGAGAAAGTTACCAAGATATTAGAAAAATACTGGTTCCCATGATCATTTATAACCCTACTTCTTGCAAGTTTTTGTATGTATGTGCTTCATGCATCCATTTAGGGGATCTTGAATGAGGGTACCCCTTGCAGGGGTGGAGGTAGGGAGGGACTTGCTGGGCTGTAGTCCCCCCTCCAAGGCCCAATTTTTTTTGTTTTAGGTAGTTTTTTTTTTTTTTTTTTTTGTTTGTAAAAACTGTTTTTTTTATGTGTAATTTTTTTTCACGTATTAGTCCAGCTTGAAATTTTGCAGCCTAGTATTGGATCCAATCCTGGTTCCGCCCCTGACCCCTTGGCACATGTGCGGCATTTGTTGCATAAATTCATTTTCTAATCTAGACGGTTAATGGACTCTAATTAACAACTATATCTTATCTCGACATATTCTACTAGGCATGCTTTGAGATGCCAATAAGGTTTGCTTGGTGTACCACATCTTATTTTGATCTTGTCTTTGGACCTTGCTTTGCTGACTCCAGTGGACTGTTTCCTCACATAAAAATTGTGTTTTGTAGGTGTCGGTTATGTTGATGTCACTAAAAGCTGGAAATCTTGGTCTAAACATGGTTGCAGCTTGTCGGGTGATCCTTTTGGATCTTTGGTGGAATCCTGCAACTGAAGATCAGGCTGTTGATCGAGCCCACAGAATAGGACAGACTCGTGCGGTTACTGTATCACGGTTAACCATTAAGGATACTGTAGAAGATCGGATTCTAGCTCTTCAGGTAGTTTTATACTTCGTATGATTTACCAGTTGATCCATTTACTTGTTAGCTTCGTGCCAGTGTGGTTGTTCGAGATTATGCAAGAAGAGAAAAGTTATATTATGATAATTTTGGATTTTTCTCGTGTTCCTGATTTATATTTCATCTATCCTTGACTGATACGTCCCTCTTTGATATTCTCATTTATCGAAAGATAATCTTTTTTTCCTCTATCCAAATCATTTATATATCACAAATTAATTTTCTCACAGAGCTTATCAATTCAATTCAGCACAACTGAGCCTCACCTCCATAATTAGGCTGATCGTGTCTGTTTCTTCCATTTTGCTCTAAGTAGATTGCCTCCTATATTGCATAAAGAATTGTATTTCAATTAATAAAATTTATAATTTATTGTATTTATTTGATCATTGCATGTCTAGGGTTGCACCTTTCTTGTGCAGAATTAGTCTGCTCAATGTCTTGAAATCATCTCTATCAATTTTATTTTTGTTTATCTTCTATAGGTTTTTAACCATTTCAAGGATATGCTAATATTTATATTTTATTGTTTTCCTTTTTTTTTTTTTTTTAAGACCTGAGGTCAGTTTTGACTGGGTTTGGAACTAACTCAGCTGGAAAAATGTGATTATTAGAGTGACAGCTCGTCTTTTTTCCCTTTTGTTAAGAGGATTTTGTTAGATTTGTCCGTTAATTTGTTGGGGGCAGAAGGGGTTGGGGAAGCGGTTATTTGGTAGATTATAATCTGAGGCATATGCTAACGAAGTAGATTTTAAAGCTGTTAGAAATGAGATAAGAAGAGCCCAAATAAATGCACTCTCTCATTTATATGCCCATAGAGATGCTGCTTGTCATGTTTTAAGCTTTCCTTTATGTTCTCTTTTAAACATTACTAAATAGTTTCATCTTTACGAGTCAAGTCTTCTTTAACTGTTATGTTGTGTCTTCAGGAGGACAAGAGAAAAATGATTGCATCCGCTTTTGGTGATGATCAAAGTGGTGGCACTGCAACTCGTCTGACAGTGGAAGATCTTACATTTTTGTTCCAGGTATCTGATCAGTCAAGACGTAACAAGGATACATCTTCGGAGCACTTTCAACGTGGCTCATTATAATTGGCCTTCTGCATATCCAAGGTAACTATTCTGGTTCCCTTACCAGAAGTAATCAGTTTTGTTCTCATCGATTTAGAAATATTAGCCCAAATCCTCGTGTAAATATTTATCGTTTATGAAAATTCTAACTTGAGGTTATGAGGCCCATATCTTGGGAACATTTTCTGCTGATACTGTTCACTTAACTCGATGTGTAAGCGTGTGGTTTTCACTCATAAATCCACAGGTTTTGGACGTTGTATAGCTAGGATTTTAGTTGGTGAAGAGGCAGTGTCAAAGTTAGGTTCCTAGTATCTGTAGCTTTATTCGAAATTATAGTTGGCTGCTGTCAAGGTTTCAGTAGCTCATTTTGTACCCAATTGATTTACCGTCAAGAGCTTAAGTTGGTGGGCTGTGAATGGATATAATTAATGTGCAGCTTTTAAGTTAGTTTTGAACTTTGTTAACTGTTAGTGTTAATTATGGTATTGTGCTACCAATTTTATTCAGTTAACGTGCCTTGTTAGACTTAGTTAATCTGAACAACACTATACTAAGATTTGAATGTGAATTGGGGTTTACAGTTGCAATTACACTTCTTTGAGATGGTATAATACATTGAACATCCTGAATTACAAAAGGGTCCAAGGACATATACGTCGACATCATTGGAGCAGAGAAATAAACCTTTAATCGCAGAAAAATATATGTTTCCCGTACAAATCCAGTACAAACATGTACCTTGTCACACAACCCAATATTGTTAGCAGAGATGGTGAATGCCGAATGGAGCACGCCTAATATTTTGTGTACCAAAACATGCCTTTGATGCCCTCTGGATCGGGGTCAAAACCCTGATTCTGGTAGAATTCCACAAACTGCATAGAATGTAAGAAACAACTTTGTCTTTGAAATGGACACTAGAAACTATGATACTTATGGCATTGTATTGTTTTAGCAGAAGTCAATAAAGGGCTCGTCGAAAACAATTAGTTCTTCTCGACTGATTATTGCATGACTGTTGACCTCAAAATCCAATATTTGCGACAAATGAAGGGTCATAATCTTGTTTATGTACCATTACTATCTGCGAACAGCGAAATATTTCCAATGTCTTTGTTGCAAGAGTGCTCTTACAAGCTTCTCAATGAGGGCTTTTCCTAGCCCTTGGCCCTACGCAACCAGTAAAATTGTCAATCTACAACCTCATGATTCAACAGTAACAAGAAAAGCCAGACTATAACTAAAGCTACATTATTCGAAGGCAGAATTAACATCAATAAACATGTTAAGAAGACGAAAAGAGTGATAACGCCGGGTAGCAAAAGAATTGTATTTGAAGATTACCCATACTGATTTCTTGTCCAACAATTCCCCATCGAACTTGAGTAACGATTAGTAGGTTCTGTTTTTCTTTTAGGCCATCCATTGGGCTCTAATAAAGGATAGTTCTTCTAGAACTTCAAACCAGACTTCGTATGTTAATAGGACGTTGTCATTTGTACTTAGAGGTTGACACTTGGGATATTTGGTCCCACCCGACTCCTCACATGGATGTTTGGCCCCACGTCCAATGAATGTATGGGGTCCGACCTCCATGTGAGAGGTCGGTGGGACCGAGTAACCCGAAATGTCAACCTCCGGGTATATATAGCAAAAATCTATGTTAATAAATACAACAATTTTGTTACATGTACCCGGAGTTTGACACCCCGGATTACCTGATTCCACTTGTCCTCTCACATTGGGGGCGGGCCCCGCACATTTGTCGGAAGCGGGACCCGACCCTCATGTGAGGGCGTCGGGGGGGTCGAATAACTCGGAGTGTCAAACTCCGAGTACAAATGGCCTAATCCTAAATACAAATTGAAGCAATGAATAATAGCATGTTGACAACATGATCTTTGCAGCCAAAAACATGGAAAACTATTCCCAATGGTAAGGATCCAAAGCCATGTAATGCAAAAATTCATTTTGGGGGTGTTTGAACCATATTATTTGAAAAAAAATGTATTTTTACTGTTGATGTGATGGAGAATATATGGTTGAAAAATAAGGAAAAGTTATTGATGTGATGAAAAATGTTATTTTATTGAAAATGAGTAGAAGAATGATAATGAAAAAATTAATGTGGCTCAAACAGGGCCTTTATAAAATTTAAACAGATAGCAAGAAGCAACAATGCTTTGACCAAATGAGGATATCCATCCACATAAATTAACATGGAGTACCGGATAGGAAGGATCAATGAGAACATCCCAAATTGTTGCATTGAAAGCATGGTCTGGTGTAGCTCGAGCCATGCCTATCAGCTTCTTTTGGTTATTCCCCTCCGCCAAGTAACTTTCGCAAGTACACTAAGAATCAATTTACTAAGAACAAATCATAATAGACAGCCAGTTTGGAGGAAAGCTTATTCCAACAAGAAAAGGCTACTACTAATGCGTTCTCCAGCTGATTTCTTTACAGAATGCTAAGTAGTCACCATGTAACTATTTCTCAAAGCAGCAGCTAGCTTTGTCAGTGGCCTCCGATGCCAACCAACCTATCAAATTCAACATGGAAATAAGCGATTTATGTTTTCACACAGACAAATTAGATATAGAGTGTGTTTGATAGGTATTATTTGGGAAAAATGAATTTTGAAATAGTGATATGATGGGAAATGTGTGGTTGAAAAAGAAGGAAAAGTTATTGATGTGATAGAAAATATTATTTTATTGAAGAATGTGTGGTTGAAAATGAGTAGAAGAATGAGAATGAGAATTAAAATGAGAATCAAACAGGGCCATAATATCAAAAACCAAAACTAGCCTCAAGCAAATAATTGTTGATGGAGATCGGCTGCCAAAATATGTAAACTGACTAAACTTCCAAATGTTCACCATACTAAGATTTTGTGAATCAATTAGGATATTGGCAGCAAAGTCAATAAGTTTAATCCAGCTCAATTGCACGGGATACAAATTATTGAATGCACATTAGAATTTTCCCACCCCAGATCAGCTCTATTCAACTCAAAAAAGCTTTCTTTCCCCCCTTATCAGTATTTGACTATATTTATCCTTGTCTTCTACTCCTACGCCAAACAAAATTTAATTAAGTCATGGCTCAAATTATGAGAGAACCCCAAACCCAATCAAAGAGTTTTATGAGCGTCCAAGCTATGTGATGGGGTATTCCAAATTCCAACTGAATCTTATTGCGTCTTAACTTTTCTCAACAGGAAGAGGGTCAATTCTTCAATTCAGCTCTGTATAAAATAATTTTGTACGCCACAAATGTAAAGAAAGCTATGCTAGACTCGAATAGATTGAAATCTGAAATCTGATTCTCAGAAGTTGATATTAATATGAGAAAAGTTGTTTTTTTTAGAGAATCCGAGGTTGAAGGAGGGTAACATGCCTCTGAGATATTTAAGGGTTCCCCTTATTATTTCCTGACTCTTAGCCGTTGAATTCAATACCACAATAGACATAATTTCCAGGCTCATATCTTGGGTAAACAAGACAATTTCCTTTGCATTTGGGCTTAGCTTTTACAGTCTATTCAGGGTTTAAAGTTAATCACGATAAGGACTGTTGTCCTGAGAATGAGGGCTGTCTAAGTTCAAATTGTCTCATCAATAAAAAATGGCCTTCACATGAGACTGATATAGCATATTTTCTCGAAATAATATATTGGAGTCAAGGCACCTCAAATATAGGAATTTTTGGTGTGTTAAACTTGCAGCTACATGTTTTCTCAAAATTTGAAAACTTAAGAAAGACACTAACTTGTGCTTTAAGACTGTTATTGGGTCAAGGAGCAGTACATAGTGGTGACGGGACTAGGCTCCCTTGGGGTAACTTAGTTTCATTTCTCTAATGGAAAAATGTACTATTCAAAATGGGATTGATTTAGTCTAGAGGAATCTTGTGTTCCGGTGACCAGTGAAGATGGCTTGATTTCCATAATAAATGTTATTATACCTTTTCCATTAGTAACCTTCTTCTTGTAGAACAGAGCCATATGTTGGGTTGAGAGGGAGACAATTTTTGTCAACAGCTCAGAACTAATCAACCTAAAATGGACTAGTATGGTATCGTTTGGTTCTCTAAGATGGTAACTCTGTACTGTTGTACACTGTGTTCCTTTTGGGATATAAATAATATTTTACCTTGCTAAAAAAGCATTGTAACTTGTAAGTGCAAAATGTGTGGAAGAGAAAGGGATTAATCACCTTATCACATAAGGCTTGGAGATCATACACATCAACGTTCCCACCGGAAGAAAATATGATTTATTCAACTGTCCTGTCAGGTAGGGTACTCTCGACTAGAACAAACTCCTCAGACAAGGGCTCCTCCTCTTCTTCAGTAATGGAAGGTGGTTCTATAATTTGTATTGTTCTTCAAAATCCTTCAAGACAGAATGTTAAAGTGTTATTGCTGCTTTCCCATTTTGATTCAAATTACAGATTCGACGTTGAGATTTTTCTGTGTATCATAAACACATGCTAACTACAAAGACAATAAGGTCAATTGTTAGCCCGAAATGTGAGTGCCAAGCTTATCCAAGAAAATAATGAACACCCTTATAAAAGTTGTGATATTTGGTTAAGTTGGGCTTAGTTGACCTCGTCAATGTCTGTCATTACACTGATTGTATGCCGTAGAAGAGGACATTCAGTTGAAGTTTATGGTCACCACATCTGGAGTTTCTGGACCTCAAAAGCTTTTAATATAATGTAAATGAAAATTAAAAACGATTAGCAGACATTTCCATTTACCCCGATCTGATGGAATCCCAAAAGCCAGCCTTCAGTAGAGAAATCTTTTGGTTCCTGCTACCTGCAATGGCCATAAAATAGTTTTGCACTTATAGTGTCATTAGTAGGCCATTATGGTCAATGTCTTTGAAACTTTCTAAGCTGGAGTAGTCAAATTAAAGTTAAGGGGGATCCTATTGGGGGTGTGAACAAATACAAAACTATACAGGCGTTCATTTGAGGCTGAAAATCATAATGATCCACTGGTGTGTCTTAAAACATGACGATTTATAAATGTTACAGCTCGATCGGATTTAGCTCTCCCACAAAATAAAGAAGCCAACTTGTGGGGATAGAAAATTGATTATGTCATGCCATCTTTCCAGCAAAAATGAATAGCTCCTATATTTAATCACATTCATATCGGAAAGCAGTTCTATATGGGAAAATTTAAGAAAAAAGGGCATCCTAAGCAGTTGCTAGTATATTATCACGAACCTCTCCCCAGCCGAAAATTCAAATTGAGAGGAAACTGAAAATTAAAGAATACTTGACAGCGGCAAAAAAAGGGTCAAATATAACAAGATTATCACATAATAAGTTTCATGGATCTAAACAGCTTGGCCATTGGAACTACATACAATTTAAGCGCAGTGGGCAACACAACCGTGCTGTAATTTGGCATTTTTTGGGGTTTGATTAAAAATCAAAATTCGAAACTGCTATGTATGTAGAAATCTCTGTGATCTATACATACACTGTGCGGGTGTACGTATATATTTATTGGTGGATGAGGATGTGAAGCTAATCCAGATTCGAGGGCTTGTGATTTTGCCAGGCAAGATGAATGGTATAAGAGCTTTTTTGAATAATTAAGAGAATGCTAGTTTCTATTGTTTTTCAAAAAATGATGACACGACCATGTTTAGTATTGAATTTTGGGAGCCCTTATATATACATATATATACACTCGGTCCTTAGAATAATATGAATATCGTGCTTATTAGATAATTTTTGGGTTAATTTCAGAAATGGTCACTGAAGTTACATGAAAATTACAAAATGGTCACTGAAGTTCAAAACTTTCATGAACAGTCACTCAAGTTTCAAGTGCTTTCAGAAATGGTCACTGAAATTTAAGATTTTCACCAACGGTCACTGAAATTTAGGAGATGTTTAACTAACGGTCACTGAAGTTACAAAAAGTTTCAGGAACGGTCACTGAAGGGTTATGCATTTTTTCAGTTTTTTGGACGACTTTTTCGGCCACTTCCGACCACCAAAATCATCGGATTTTGATACCTTTGGAAAGCCCACAATCTCCTCTTCAATTACCACCCAAAATCTCTTCCAAACTCTAAACGATTCGACCCGAAAATCGCCGCAAAAGTCGCCCAAAAAATTGGAAAAATCTGCCCAAATTTTTTCAATTTTTTGGGCGACTTTGCGGTGACTTTCCGGTAACTTCCGACCACCAAAATCTCAGGATTTTGATACCGTTGGAAAGCCCACAATGTCCTCTTCAATTACCACCTAAAATCTCCCCCAAACTCCAAAAGATTCGACCGGAAAATCGCCGCAAAGTCAGCAAGAAAAATATGGGCAGATTTTCGACATTTTTGGGTAGCTGACTTTGCGGTGATTTTTCGGTCGAATCTTTTGGAATTTGGGGGAGATTTTGGGTGGTAATTGAAGAGGACATTGTGGGCTTTCCAACGGTATCAAAATTCGGCGATTTTGGTGGTCGAAAGTTGCCGGAAAGTCGCCGCAAAAGTCGCCCAAAAAATTGAGAAAATCTGGGCAGATTTTTCCAATTTTTTGGGCGACTTTTGCGGCAATTTTTCGGTCGAATCGTTTGAAGTTTGGGGGAGATTTTGGGTGGTAATTGAAGAGGAGATTGTGGGCTTTCCAAAGGTATCAAAATCCGACGGTTTTGGTGGTCGGAAGTGGCCGAAAAAGTCGTCCAAAAAACTGAAAAAATGCATGACCCTTCAGTGACCGTTCCTGAAACTTTTTGTAATTTCAGTGACCGTTAGTGAAACATCTCCTAAACTTCAGTGACCGTTGGTGAAAATCTTAAACTTCAGTGACCATTTTCGAAAGCACTTGAAACTTGAGTGACCGTTCATGAAAGTTTTGAACTTCAGTGACCATTTTGTAATTTTCATGTAACTTCAGTGACAATTTCTGAAATTAACCCGATAATTTTTTATCCATTCTTAAAAAGAAAATTTTATTTTTGATCTTATGTAAATTTACTTAAATAGACATATATAAAAAATAAATAAAAATATATCACTCTAAATTCATCCATTAAAAAAAAGATTGAAAATGAACTAAATCAAATATCTAAATAATTATGACCGTTATCAATCACATTCAGCCACCATTTTTTACTTTCTATCTCTTGTGTGGGACCCATAACGATTATATTTTTCATTCTCATTTTACAAAGAATGATAATCAAACGGGGTAAGACCATCTCTATTGAAATTCTTAAATTTCTAAAAAATACTATTCTCATCCACATTATATTTCAATATTGTCCTTATTAAATTTATTCATTTAAACACTATACATCCACACTATTTTTATATATCTATCTCATCATATGTTATGTCGAGTTAGCATCATATTTTGTATTGAGGACAGTGAGTAATTTTTGTGTATATTTATAGATTATGGGATGTGGGATTGAACTTTGTCAGTTGAACAATCATTTATATAAATTATACCCCGTTTGATTCTCATTCTTTGTAGAATGAGAATGAAAAATATAATCGTTATGAACTCCACACAAAAGATAGAAAGTAAAAAAATGGTGGCTGAATGTGATTGATAACAGTCATATTTTTCATTTTTATGGAAAAAAAAAAATGGGTACCAAAGGGAGCTGAGTGAGATAGATATATAACTTCTATGAATTTAAATAGCTATTCCTTTAATTTTTTATTTATACATTCTATTTTTCAAATAAACAAATTTTTAGAATAAATAATATTTAGCCCCTGTTTGAAAATCATTATTTTATATACTCGTTTTTAATCACACATTTACGCAATAAGGTATTTTGCACTTAAATATAAAACTTTTTTCTACTTTTTAACTAAACATTATTCAAAAATTCACTATTCAAAATATTGTTTTTCCCAAATAAATTTCATCGAACAAGAGCTATAATATTTTGCATGTAAACCATAATTTTTTTTCTTACTTTTTAAACATATTCTCCTAAAATTCACTATTTAAAACTTTACTTTTACTAAATAATAACCATCAAACAGGGCCTTAGATTATAGTTATTGGATTTGTGTCGGATGATGACTCGAACAAAGCATTCAGATGATCTCTTCCACCTATAAATACTTGGCTCTCTCTCTCTCTCTTTCTCTCTCTCTCTCTCTCACACACTCAAATGTAATCTTATGCTTGTAATCAAAATTTTGGTAATTTCTCCCTTATAATTTCGGAATGTGTTAGCTAAATTCAGCACTTATATTTTCATTCATTGGGTCTTTCTCACACTTAGATATTATTCTTTGTCTGACTTGAGTATTGAAGTGCATGTGATCGTCGCATCCCGTCGTAGCTACGATCTTGTGTAGTTTAACGTGATATCCAAATGTGGATTAAACATACACGAGGACAAGAGAGAGTTGAGATATGTTGATTGGATCTTACCGGATTCAGTGGTCAAGAGAGCTAAAAAGGAAGGATAATATACTAAAGAGTTACCCATCAAATGTATTTCAAACTTGTAACAACACAAAACTCCTCCATCAATAATAGTTTCCTATTTCTAGGCCGCTCCACCTCCATTAATAGCATTTTGTGTAAATGTTGAAGCAGAAGATGGATTTCATTTAGTTCTAGTTAGTAACCAAACTTGGTAATACTAAATAACAATTTCTATACATTAATCATTTTCACGTTCAAACTTATAATTATATCGTGTTGTGTAGGGTGCAAACACCGTTGTTCTCGTTCCAAGCCTATCGCTGGGATGTATGCTGTAATCCCAATCCTGAACTTGGAGGGAAAGAAAAAAAAAAAATATATATATATATATATATGTGTATGTATATGTTGCACATCCACGAATCCATTAAAGATTATGTTACACGTATGTTATGTGGCAAATGATGTGTAAACTTTATAGCACGAATTGTCACTTAATCTAACACATGAACATGTCACATAATCTATCGTTACATTTCACTTATCAAATTATAACATTTTATGGTACAAAAGTTCACTGCACATGGTCACAATCACATTGTTGAAAAATATTGGGTTAAATTTATTAATGATCACCCAACTTTGTAGTTAGTGTCACCATGGTCACCTAATTTGATTTGTTTAATCATGGTCACTCAACTTTATATTTAGTGTCACCGTGACTACCCAATTTAATTTTATTTCTCCACGGTCACCCAATTTCATATAACATTTCACAATTTTCACTAATTTTAAAAGGGGTAAAATGATAATTTTGCATTATATATAAAAAATTAAATTAAAAAAAAACAAAAATAATTTTTTTAATTTAAAAAACCTCTTTTTTAAAAATAAGTTTCTATTTTTCTAAATAACTTTTTTTAAAATAACTTTTTATTTATTTTAAAAACCTTTTTTTTTAAATAAGTTTTTATTTTTTTTATTTTTTTTCACGTAACATTTTAAAAAAAAATAAGTTTTCATTTAATTTAATTTTATTTCTTTAAGTAACGTTTTCTTTGTAAATAAGTTTTTATTTAATTTTTTTCAAAAAAAGTTTTATTTTATATATATTATGCAAAGTTATCGTTTTACCCTTTTAAAATTAGTGAAAATGGTGAAAAGAAGTTGAGTGATTATAGTGAAACTTTATATGAAATTGAGCGATTGTGATGAAACGTTATATGCAATTGGATAGTTATGGTGAAATAAAATCAAATTGACTGGTGACGGTGATACTAAGAATAAAATTTGGTGACCACAGTGAAACAACATCAAATGGGGTTGTCATTGGGACACTACGTATAATTTTAGGTGACGATGCGTGGATTTAACCGAAAAATATCATATATTACAAACTAGTATTGAATTGTAGTTTAACAAATTATGTTACATAAGGGCTATTTGCAGAGTTTCTATTTTTGCTTTTGTTTCTTATAGAATTACTCTAAGAAAATTAAAAATTACTTAAGTTAGACAAAAAAACTTCTAAAAAATTATTCAAACATGTTCAAAAGTAACTTTAAATTTTGACTGTTCAACAGTCATGCCAAATATACCACAACATGTCATACAATTAACAATAGCAATTAAAGTTTATGCCACCGAAGAAAATCATGAATTTTTTTAAAAAAAAAAAAAAAAAAAAAAGGAAGGAAGAAGAAGACAAAGAAGAAAAAGTGACTGATAAAGATTTAACCAAGTAAACGAGTATTTTTTTACAAACCAAAGTTGCTAATAATAGGTAATTCATTAAAGAATTAGGAATTAAGCTATTTGAATACAATCATACTACAAGTACAATATTGATTGACAATCACTCACATGGGAGGGGGACCTACGATGAATAAAAAAATTGTGGATCCCTTCATGTGAGATGATTGTCAACCAATGTTGTCAATAAATGTTGTACAAGTAACAAAATTCATTTGAATAATTCTTGTTCACTATTGTCAAAATTCAAGCCGTTGTTTTAAAAAATATTTTTAAAAGTAGATGAATATAATGCTGTTTAGTATGAAATAATCAATTAAGATGATACAAGACTACAAGTAGCGATTCAAGAATTAGATCAAAGATACGCGAGAAGCTCGGGATATCAGATTGATTAGTTGGGCTCCTTCTCCTTCAAATAACTTCCGGCCCACAAACCTGAGCCCACTGCGATTTCCTCTGCAACAGGTTAAAGACAAACAAGCAGCAAGCAAAGAGAGAACCAAAATCGAAAGCAAGCAAAAGGCAAAATCCTATAATGGCAGCTTCAGCGATGGTACTGGATCCGAAACCCGTATCCTCATCCGACCCGCCTCTGGCACTCCCCACCGTCGCCGCTTCTAAATACAGTGAATCCTCCGATGACGGTGATTTATACGGCCGACTCAAATCCCTCCAGCGGCAACTGGAGTTCATCGACATTCAAGAGGAGTACGTGAAGGACGAATTGAAAAACCTGAAGCGAGAGCTTCTACGGTCTCAGGAGGAGGTCAAGAGGATCCAGTCGGTGCCATTAGTCATTGGCCAGTTCATGGAAATGGTTGACCAGAACAACGGCATCGTGGGCTCCACCACCGGGTCGAATTATTATGTCCGGATTCTAAGTACCATTAATCGCGAGCTCCTCAAGCCTGCCGCATCCGTGGCTCTCCACCGCCACTCCAATGCCCTCGTCGATGTCTTGCCCCCTGAAGCCGACTCCAGTATTTCGCTCCTCAGCCAATCGGAAAAACCTGATGTCACCTACAATGTGAGTTAGTTCAAATATATATGTATAATTTTTGGTTTAAAATTTTGGTGGATGTATGTTATTATCTTATGACTGAAAAGGAAATTAAGACTTTATAGGAAATATGCCCTAGATTGAGGTGATTTTTTTCTTGATGGCTTATCCTTACCTGATAGAGGCTTTTTGGATTTGACTATAAAGAAGTGAACTTTGCTATCTTGTGCTTTTAGATAGGTTTTGAAGAGTTAGCGGTATTAGTTCTCGTATATTGAGCTTCCGTACTACTTATAGGATGATTTTGTAGGCGTCTTTTTTATTTTATTTGCATTTAAGAATCATGTATCAGAACTCTTATAGTGGTTAGGGAATGTGGACTTGATTATCACTATTTAATTGAAAATTTTGATTTGGGAAGTTAACTCTACTCTTTCCAGTTGCATAGCTTTCCCTTTTTGAAGGGGGTCTTTTTCCTTTAAGACCTGTGTTCAATCATCAATGATCGAGTTAGAATTTTATTGAGCAAAATAACTGTAATATTGGTATGCAAGAATAAATTGCTCGGTGATTTCTTCCATCCAAGAACTGTAGAACCGTAGAGGTTGGAAGTGGATGTGTGATCAAAACATTAACACAAATGAAGGATAAACTTCATTCTCCAAATCTGGTTTTGCTAACCGTCAAGAAATTTTTGGACTTTTTTTATCTTCAAAATTACCCTATTTCATCAGTTGGGGTTTTTATTACTATAGGTGGGCCCTCAACTTTTTGCACAGCTTAATCAACAGTTAAAGTGGCATTGGCTGCTGCGAGAACCAGAAAAGCCGTTCTTGTGGTTTTACTAACCGAACTAACATTAGAGGGTAGAACACGAAGGTGTTATTAACAGATTATGGAATTTTCTTTGATATTACCTTTTAATACCCTCTTTCCACCCCTTCTGTTATCGCGAGATCATGCACCTTTGTTTCCTTGTTATAAAGGAAAAAGGTCCAGAATTGGCGTGTTCGTGGAAGCAAACCAAAGGAAGAGCAAAAGGAAGGTAGGGTGCTTGTGAGGACTGCAACTTTGGAAGGTTTAAAAGCAAATCTTGAACAATTTTACAGTTTTGGACAGCCTCCAATAATGGATATTCCTCACCACATCCATATTTCACCAAGCATTCTCCACAACTGAGGCACACTTGTGGAGGATTCTATGTAACTGACAAATAAAATAACTTGTTATAGAGCATCATGACTTCCACACACACCAAGCACAAAAGCTTGAAACATTGTGATATTTCCGTTTCCTATATTAAAATTAAAATTTTGATGATTTTTCCCATACATTCAAGATATTATTCTCTTATGATCCAATGCAGAATTTGATTCTGGTTAACAAAACAAAGAACATTGAAGGGAATATGCCGATGATGGATGGACATAGATTTAAAATATCAAATAGGCTATGAATAAACAATTTTGAGAATGCTCTTGGATTCCATGAATTGGACCCCAAATGATAAAAGAAAAAATCTGACCCAATGATTTAAAAATTTCAGATTTATATATAAATAATAAATACTATGACGTGGATGCAGTTGGCTGCTTCAGGCTATGATTTATGTCCAAATAAGCCTTATCAGTCCAGAATAACCCACTTTGTCTTTGCCTGTTCTAGACTTCTAGTACAACCGTACCTTTTATTGCTTTCATCAATCTCTCTTGTGTGGAGAAAACTTGCCTTCGATTTTTTAAAGCTTTGCAAATGCAACCGATGCTTTGAATGAAGGACTTGAAAGTTTTCCTCCTCCATCGTTTACATCAATGAGAATGGTTTTGGAAATTCTTCTCCGCGTTTGAACAAATCCTTCGTTTCTGAATACTGTAGATACTTGTGATTGAAGAATTTTATTTTACTTTTAAATACTCGACACCATTAGTTAATATTCCATGCCCATTCTTTATGGTTAACCAAGCTGCAATGTTGACCTTCTGATATCATGCGACCTCTTTATTATCTCTTTTCAGGATATCGGTGGATGTGATATTCAGAAGCAGGAAATTCGTGAAGCTGTTGAATTACCACTCACACACCATGAACTGTACAAGCAGATTGGTATTGACCCTCCCCGTGGGGTGTTGCTTTATGGTCCACCTGGTACAGGTAAAACCATGCTTGCCAAGGCTGTGGCAAACCACACAACTGCAGCTTTCATTAGGGTGGTGGGTTCAGAATTTGTGCAGAAATATCTGGGTGAGGTATGCTTCAGAAGCTCTAATCTTTGCTTGTGATGGGTTCTGATTCTTTGTTAGATAACATTTGGAATCGCTTTTGTGTACTATGTCAAGATAAGTTGTGAATATCCAATTGTCTAAATATTATTGCTGCTGGGTATGTAAAGGGTCCTAGAATGGTCCGTGATGTCTTTCGTCTTGCCAAAGAGAACGCACCTGCAATTATCTTTATTGATGAAGTAGATGCAATTGCAACTGCTCGATTTGATGCCCAAACTGGAGCTGATAGAGAGGTTCAAAGAATACTCATGGAACTATTGAATCAGGTATAATATGTAGAATTAGGAATTTAGGGGTACAATCAGACTACAGATTGCAGATGCATACTTTCATACCTTTGATAAATACTAAGAGGATTGTTAGATGCTGTAGAGAGAGGAAAATCCATTTTATGAGCTTTCTCTATGCTCATGTTTTTGCTATAATGCTTATTATTGGAATGATATGACAGATGGATGGATTTGATCAAACTGTGAATGTGAAGGTCATCATGGCCACTAACCGTGCAGACACGCTGGACCCCGCACTTATACGTCCTGGTAGACTTGATCGTAAAATTGAGTTTCCTTTGCCTGATAGACGGCAAAAGAGGCTGGTTTTTCAGGTAATTGTTTAGTGAATATACCTGAAGCGTCTTATTTCTCAGCTTTCCATTTGCTTCAACTGATAGGAATTTTTTCATCTCCTACGAATTGAATGGCAACACTCTTATCAAATGCGAAGTTACTTTGTGGAGCAGAGTGTTTTCTTTCTTTGGATCCACATAAATCTGTGAACTGATTCTGCATGATTTTTTCTGGGGATTCGTGATTGTTGCTTGTCCATGAGCAGGTTTGCACGGCTAAGATGAACTTAGGTGATGAAGTTGATTTAGAGGACTATGTTTCTCGACCTGATAAAATAAGTGCCGCTGAGGTTTGTTTTTGTAACTAATTTTTTATACAAGATATTATTTTGAGTATCTGACTATGTTCCCTTCCTCTCATAAGCTTCATTAATCTTGCATTTTCATTATAAGTTTATATTGTAGATTAGTCTGTGCATTCGTTATGCACCTTTTCATGGGTTAAAAGTTTTCCAGTAACAAAGTATTCATTTAATTGCACTTCATTGATTAAGGAAGCAAAGTCAAAAATAATTCATGAGATGGAACATAATCGGGTAATATTTCTGAAGATCCCGGGTAATGAACAGTCTGTGTCACACACAAAAGAGACAAAAAGGTAATAAAAAAACAACTAGCATCTCAGCTAGCAGATTTTTAATACAACTAAGAAGCCAATGTTGTTTGGATATTAAAAGTTTAGTGAGTAGTTTACTAAAAAGAGCTCGTGAGGAAATTATCACATCACATCTGTTCTTTGGTTGGAAATTTCCTAGCGTGCTTTTTATGCATCATTCACACAGCCGTCCGTTCAATTCACTTTTTGACATATGATGCAACCCAACAAAACATTGGAATTATAGGAGAGGGGGAATGGGAGAAAAGAAGAGAAAGGAGGGGGAAAAGAGGAGAAGAGGGGGAGATAGAAAGATGGAGATAAAATAGAAGAACTAGCAGACGGAAGAGAAATCGAAGGAGAAAATATCAATTTTTGTTCATATCAAAGTTGTGTCTATTATAGTGCAAAAGCCCATATATATAGGGTTTAAACTAATCTAATTTAGGTAAGAACTAACAAAATACTAGAGAATCTATCAAATTTAGTTAAGAAACATACAACAAAATACTAGAGAATATATTAAAATTCTAGAGAATTTAAAACCCTAATTATGTATCCTATATGGAAAGTCTTCTATATAATATATCCCCATCACTTTCCTTGAGTGTCTATTATATTTAGTAAAGGTGCTATATCATTTCTGATATAAATGCCAAATTGTACAGTTTCTGGATGCTGGTCATGATTTTGGTTCCTGGTTTTGGTAGACAGCTTAATTACTGATTTTTTATTTATTTATATATTAAATCATATATAGTATGACCTTATATGAATTAACTACCACTAAAATATAATAAAATTTTCCAATCTGGACTTGGGCTTATGGAATACTTCTATAGACGTTTATATGAATCTGTGGTCCCTTTCATTCCCTAAATTAATAATTTGCTAAATAATACAACTATAATTGACTGTTATATTTTCTTGAAATAAAACTCCATTGTTGCGTTCTTTTTTTTTCTTGAAATTTCTAGTTGGCTCTAATCTCTAATTTTCCTTAATGTACTTAGAAATTGTGGGTTGAATTTTTTGTAACAAAAAAAATTATGAAATACTATTGATGCTTCGACGGCTTCTTAGTAGAATGTAATTAATATTTAGTTGGTTAAATGTATGTGTATTGGATCATAAATGGACTGTGAATTAATAGATTTTGCAGAGTACCTACATTATTTGTTTATTAAGGTTATTCTGTACATTTTGACTTGTGTCATTTTTTTGTGCCAGTGACTTTTACACTGCGATGAGTGTTTTGTTTTGCACTTTGGTCTAGCTGCGACAGCGTAAAGTTTGACCTATAGCTACATTTATCCTTAGTCAATAGTTAGAAGTATTAGCTCTGGTATGACAAATAATTTATCTAATGGCCATCAACAATTCCTAATGATATTTTTATAACTTGGCGGCCACCTAAATTTCTTTGTAGAAATGATGAATACTATAAATATGAAGTTCAAATGATCGACTTGGCCTGTTGCACTAGCCTAGCCACCGTGTCTTGACATGAAAAGACGATGTCCTAACCACGTCAAAGTCTCTTTTTCGTTTTCGAGAACTTCGGTATGAGAAATTTGTTGCCATAGTTATGCATAATCATTTACATAAATTACAAGCTTGTTAAAAAATTTATTTTAAATCCTATGCATCCATGGGAAATACACTTCAAGAATTGACAAGCATCTCTCTTGTATGAAATGGGCGAGATGGGGATAGGAACCAAAATACCTCTAGGTCAAACCCTTGGGACTTGGCTACCTTAGTTTCTTTTCATTAGCATTTCTATATTTTCTTATTACGAACGAGGTTTAGTTATTTTGTTGTATCACGTCGTCTTGTTCCAATATAATTTTTATTTTTAGAACTTTTAGGGCATTCCTGGAATCTATCCTTGGTGGTGGTGCCCTTCATGGGCTAAAATTTAAGTGGTGAAAGCTGGAATTTGTTTTTGATTAACTGCGTTGGTGGTTTTGTGCAGATTACCGCCATATGCCAGGAAGCGGGCATGCATGCTGTCCGCAAAAATCGGTATGTTATACTTCCAAAGGACTTTGAGAAGGGATACCGGAGCAATGTCAAGAAACCAGACACTGATTTTGAATTTTACAAGTAATCACATTTTTCATATTTGGGAAATTGTATGTTCCTTAATGCTTCCGAGTTCATGTGGATTTACTTTGATATCTTGTCCTTTGACGAGTAGATTTTTGTTTTTAGGTTGATGATACTCTGCACTTTATCTATACCAAATTGATTTATCTGTAGTCTGTACAATGAATGTACAGATTGATTCACTCTTGATCAAAATGATAAATGAGTGAGAATCATGCTATGTGTACAGACAATTTTGCCAGGTTGGTTCACAAGGGGACACTTGACATTATTTCATTGGACATTGGCCAAAAAAAAATTAATTTTTTTTTTCCAATTGCAGCACCTATACACTCCCCATACAAAATTCTTTGTACACAGGGAATAACTCAACGAGGGAATAATAGTTGTGAGTCCTACTTAAAATAAAAGATTGACGTTGATATTTAAATTATAATGATGTTATAATTAAAACAAACTGTGGATTGGCTGAACTATGAGTGGATTGTTGAACTAGAGGGTTGAGTTTATTGGTATAGTATGCTATTGTGGGTTTGCGTCAACCAGTATGGTAATATAGAACATAAACTTTGAGGAAAAAGAGATTATTTTTCACATTATCTCAAGAAATCACTATTGCAAAACTTAATTCTTTCAAATAATGCACAAGTTTTATGAGTGAAAATGTGTGTGTATATATATATATATATATATATATATATATATATTTATCAACGTTGTAACGAAGTCATCTATTGCAAATAAGAATATTTATTCAATAATACCAATTGTTCTAATTATTTACTAGGCATTCATTTGGTATTGATTCATTAACTTTCATTTTTCTTCAAATTTATTTTTAATCACACTTTAAAAAAAAAAATCAATTCTAAAAAATTGTAAATTGTTGGGTATTCATATTATTATATTTTGATGTGATAAAATAATATTATAATGTTATTTATTTATTATTAAGCAAGCGAATTAAAGTATTTATAATCACTTCCAATAATATAAGTTTGATGTTTGTATTGAGAAATACAGTTTGATATAACTTATATTTTTAATCATAAATATTTTTATCACGATCAATGTAAAAGGGTTAGCACCTTGTACATGAATGTTGTAGTGTTGATTTATTCACTATTTGGGTTTGCACTTTGTCCATATCACAATAATAGTTAAAAGTGACACTAGTATGACAGCTCTTGTACTCTAGTCTACTGATACACATCTCACGATTTACCTCATCTACAATGCTCTAGGGACGGGATGGGACGGTGGAGGACTCTCAAGGTTGGGGTTCAACCTTTTTCAAAGTGACACTAGTATACTTGGAGTGTATTGAACTAATCGATTTTAATTTTTAACATGATCTTGCGGAGATTTAATTTTCACTTGATCGTCAATTATTTTTAAATTCCTCGACAAATTTGTGTATATATTTCGTGAGTTTAATGATTTTTTTATTCACTAATGAGTGAGATCAATTTGATTAGTCAAATATTCGATGAGTTGAGAGCTTGAGAACGAGTAAAGTATAAACACATGAATTTGTGTCAAAAATCGTTGTTCTGAAAAATGGGTAGAATTATGTATTTCTATTGAACGATTGAAATTGAACTCAACGTTTAGTGACGACTAAATTTCGACATCTGTGATTGATTCACATGACATTTGAAGAAAATGAAAATTAAGTTAGTGAGAATAAATAGATAGACAAAATGATCATTTGTGCTTGTAGCTATATCAGATATGATAATATACATATACAACAGGTCAGATAAAAATATTACAAATTTATTTGCTTTTGTAATCTTATATATTTCAAGAGTGCAGTCTTTTACTTTTAGTGAAAATAGCAAAAAATAATAATTAGATTGAATGATTTATGATCGACTAGATAGAATTTAACTATTGAAACTTGGAGTATATATGTCTGATTAGATCCCTATGGTAATTCTAAAAAATATTTAGTCTTAATTATAATTACTGTAAAAGTTTTGGACTTATTGTAATTACTATAAAAATTCAGGACTTGCACTATTTGAGTTTTGAAACTTCTATTTATGGTTCAATTGGGACTTCTATTCGAATCTTGTCTGAAATCCTTATTTTACATGAATTGAATTTTTTTAATAAATATAAATAAATATTTGACGGCGTAAAAAAGTTGACGAAGAAAGGCTTCCGTGACTGACTGACTCCATTCCCGGGGTACTTTTAAAAATAGCATAGTCAAAGTACCTAACTTGGCCAAATGATAAAAAGTCTATATTACCCTTAATGAAAAGAATTATAAATTGCAAAACATATCCTATCTTTTAGAATCAGTTTACAAACTAATTTTTATTTTCTATCTTGAATTTCAAAATATAAATCTATTCTTTGATCTAATAAATTAGAATAATCTATAACATATTCTTCATATTTTTCTTTAAATCTATTATATTCTTCTGATAATGTATTTAAATTTTCTAATTGAGAAGTAATATTAGTTATTTTATCTAACAATTTTTATAATAAATTATCTAATCTTTCAATAGTATATCCCGGTATAAAACTACAAATATAAAAAATAATTTTAGCGATTTAAAATTTCTAATAACAGTAATTAAAATATCATAAATAGCAGAAAAACAAATATTAATGCAAGAATATAACGTAAATAAGAAAGATCTTACAGTATTGGAGTAGAAAGTAAAAGCAGATTAATATCAACGAAATTTCCCTCGAGTTTGCACCCATATGTTTGTATACTCAGATATAAGTTATTGGTGTTATTTGAATTTAAGAAAGTATGTTATGATCCAACATGACTTCCGCACACTCATTGATTTTCTCTTTGACTCTTTTACATGTCTCACAATGGATCACACAGAATCACAGTTTTTCTTTCAACTCCTTGTCAAAACGTCACCATGAATGGTAATATGGTTCTAATGGCTTTCTCAAACAACGCCAAAAAGGGCAATACATCAACAAGAAAATGCACAAACCATCAAGGCTTTCACCGTTGGAGTGTAAGTAAAATAAAAGTTTTTAGAGAAAATAATAAGGATGAAAAAGAAATATTTTGGAACAACTTTAATTTCATAAACACGTCACACTAATATCTCTTACATAAGAGTATACATACATACTTCGGCTACACTCTTGGCACTCTCTCTAAGGAAATTAGAACTTCATAAAGATTACTTTATTACACGCTTGACTTCAAAGAGAGAAACTGAAATTGCTACAAGACTCGAAATACTATATAGAGCGATAAATTTTTGTTTTACAACTCATGCCTTACTTTTGAGAATTCGTTTTCAATTTATGGACTGAAAAAATTCTACAGTAGTCCTTCATTATTGTTGCTTTAACTGTGTATAGTCGTGAGAATCTTACTGTAGCATAAAGTTCTTTGTCTTAGCATGAAAAATTATTGGGGTAAACCCACAGTTTTTCTCTATCAGAGTGAATCTAATAAAGTAGTGATAAAGGGGTCCACTATTTTTCCATGTGTGATTCAAACCATTCATCCGAAAATTCATCTGGATGAAGGAAAATTGGTGAGATGTCGCCTTCATTGCTACATCATTCGCACTTGTGATTAGGATAATGTCAAAACTGTTTGCACAGTTTATATTTTGTTTTCTGTGTTCCACTAGCATGTCTTTCAAATATATGGTCACACCATGTGTCAAGATAGTGTCAATCTTCCTGTTTGGTGGGTGCTACAGTTTTACTGTAGATCGTGTGATCCTGTGACTCGTACACCCATATGTTTTGTTTTTCTTCAATAATTTTCTGAATATGCTCAAATTGCTCCTTGTATCCCTTTGCTCTACGGAAAGCAATCATGTTGATTATTTCTTCTGGCGTAGATTCAATAACTTCACTCTTTTCAGGCTGAAGATGCTTGGTAGTAGTGGCCATTCTTATGACATGAC
Organism: Osmanthus fragrans; assembly: GCA_019395295.1. Classification (NCBI taxonomy): domain Eukaryota; kingdom Viridiplantae; phylum Streptophyta; class Magnoliopsida; order Lamiales; family Oleaceae; genus Osmanthus; species Osmanthus fragrans. Next base: position 5,435,881 of record CM033353.1, read on the forward strand.
TTGCTGGGAGCAACCTATCTTCTTCATTATCTCATTCAAGTCTGGTTGTGAAAAATCTAATATATATGTTCTTATATTTAAGAACTTGACAATATCGTTCAATAGCTCAGACTACATCTTTTGGTAGCATAGAAATTTCTTTTAATGATTCTGATGGGTAAATACAAATTATATTTCTCATCTCATAAAGAGTACGAACCCAATATGCTGGAGCTCCTAGATAAATATTAACTTTGTTAGAAGTTCCATATGTAAAGAGTTTTCATCCACCCTCCAATACTGGTGAACCAGCAGTTGGCAAGATTGAACAATACATATGTTAAAACAAAATTGTTTTTATTCTTGATATCCATAACACCAGGGGTGTTACAGGCCTTGATAATATTTGAGCGATTGAGCTCTGGTATAGAAATACTATCCTTTGTAAAAAAATTATCCTATGAGGAGACAAAGTAGTATTCTCTTTGACATATAGTTTATGAAGCTTTAATGCTTCTTGTTCAATATTGACGTTAAGGCCTTCAGATCTATTGGTACTAGGACCTTTAGATAATACAACATCGTTGGCTTTCTCAGATATTGGCTTAGCAAAAGTCTTCTCCATCAGTGCTATCTTGAATTCTATTGCAGCAACCTTCACACTCATCTCAAACTTCAATGTTTCGAGTTCCTTCTTGATTTGCTCCATTCCTGATTAAAAAATCTGGAATAAAATTGCTTTTCCCTTTAATATGGACAATATCAAAATTAAATGGCGCAAACCACATTTGCATTCTAATGAGTGGCCTTTCAGCTGCACTGGTTCCAAGTTTATTTGTTAACAGTGATTTTACCTAAGTATTATCCGTTCTAATAAGAAACTTTTTAGGTAACAAATAATGTTCAAATTTTGATTCTCCTTTCTTGACAGCTAAACATTCTTTTCGATTAATATCGTATCTTGTTTCTGCATCTTTGAAAGCACCTACAGTATAAGCAACAAGCTATTCTGGGCATTTACACAATGGATTACAAATAAATTCTTTATGATTTTCTTTTCTTTTTAGGATTGCTCCCCAGTGTAATAGAGAAGCATTAGTTGCTAAAATATAGAAATCATTTTTATTTAGAATATTTAATTCGGGTAGATTTTTACATACTTTCTTTATTTTGTTTACCATTTCGATATTTTCTTCTATCCATTCCCAATCAACACCTTTTCTAAATTTTTTGGTAAAGTGGACTTTGTATTTAGAGCAATTTTTGATAAATTTTTCAGAGTAATTTAATAATCCAATAAAGCTTTGCAACTCTTTTTTATCTTTAATTACTTCTGAAAATTCGATAATCTTCTTACCAATATGAGGTTGTTGGAATATTTTTTTCTTCTGTAAAAATATATCATAAGAATTCGATTTCAGTTTTAACTATTTCTACTTTTCTTTCAGATAGGGTTAATCCATATTTTTTGACAATATAATTGAATTTTTTAAAATGTTCGATATGCTCTTTTAAATTTTTACTATGAATAAAGATATCATCTACATAAGTAATGCAGAAATTTTGTATTGGCTTGATTATCTTATCCATCATTTGTTGAAATATTGCTGGAGCATTCATTAATCCAAATGACATAACATTCTACTCGAATTGTCCTAATGGATTAGGGGTGGTAAAACTAGTTAAAGGTTTAGATACTTCATCTAATTTTATTTGCCAATATCTTGATTTACAATTAAATTTAGAGTATATTTTATTTCCTTGTATTTGTTTTATTAACAAATCTTTCATTGGTAATTTATACCTATTAGGTATAGTTCTAGAATTTAGGTCTCTATAATCAATTACCATTCTAGCTTTTCCTCTTTTAATTTCATTATGGTTTCTAACCATAAATGCAAGACTGTTATATGGACTAGTTGATTCTCTTATCACTCTTAATTCTAATAGTTCTTTAATTTGTATTTTAAATTCTTTTTTATCTTCTTCGCTATACGTAAATTGTTTTCCAGATATCTTAGCGTCTGGACTTTTTAGTTCAATGGTTGCAATATGTTTATCTTTGTCCCAATTGGTTAAGGGATGTTTATGATAACATTCTTTTAATTCTAATTTAATTTTTTCTAACTCTTCTTCTAAATTGTCAATTCTTAATGCATGTATTTTTTTGTCTTTGATTGATTTCAGTATAACATCCACCACGATTACCTGCAGAACTCTGATATCTAGGCTTATGGTGTATTGGTTGATGTGTAATTCCAATTGCTTTATAAATTTTTGGTGTTTTAATTTTGTGATTACAAGGTGTAGTAAATTCAAAACTATCTTTATATTGCGTAAATGTGCTATAATATGTATAAATAAAATTTTCTCCTAAAAGGATATCACATCCAATTTTATCTGTTGCATATATCCTAGGAATAAAACATTCTCTATTTCCTATAATTATAGGAACATTTTCTACAAAATCTCTATAAATTTCAACAATATCACTGACAGTTTGGCCATAAGTCGTTTTCTTATAGTCTTTTTTATAATAATGTTCAGGAAATACATTTCTTTTACATAGGCAAATTTCAGATCCAGTATCAAGTATATCATGAAATTTTATCATACAATAGTCTGGTAAATTGAGAATTATCTCAATATATGGACTAAGTATACTAGTTTTGATAGATCTAATTCCTTGTATCATATAAATTGGTTCTTTGATTTTATTAACTTTAGGAAGTATTTTCTGTTTATCCTCTATAGTTATTTGTACGGTGTTTTTCTGGATAACATATGGTGATACCTTTTCAAGAAAATTCATTCCAAGTAATATTGGGTTAGTATCTTTTCCTTTTCTATAATCTTTTTGGATTTTAATGTTTAATTTAAATTGTTCTCCTTCTATATTAGTAAAACTTAGTTCAAAATTAACAAATGTTCTGATTTCATATTTAATTCCATGATAATCCGTAAGAGTTATTCCTTGTGGTAGGTTTTCTTCAGATAAATGATCCACAAAGTCTGCTCTTATATGGCTGGTACTAGCTCCTGTATTGACAAGGGCTATGATTTCTTCGTAGTTATTTTGATTATTGATATATTTTGTTAAGATAAAGAAATTATATTCCTCACACTCTTTAGGTCAATATCAATACTATTTTTAAGTAATGTTGAGTAGTTTCTATTAGTAGATGGTCTACTAGAACTTGCGAGTTCTCTAGTACTGATACTTCTTTCTATTCTTCTACTAGGCATTCTGACTACAAGTTGTTCAGAGGTACTCAAAGTGGCAAATCTTTGGTTTCCTACGTTATTGTCTATTCTTTTAGCTCGTTGATGAAAATCAAGCAATATATCTTGTGGTATGGAAATATTATTGTTACTTAGCATTCTTGGTGGCGTAAATTGTACTTGATTTCTAACGTTTTCATGAATTTCTATAAATTCTCCTGAAATTTTATTGATTTTTTTCTTGTTTGTAGTTGTAAAAACATACAAAGCTTTACAATGTAAAGTTACGGCTTTTACTTCTAGGTGGCATAATTAATCTATCAATTTTGTGATATAAATTTAGTACTAAACTTAAGTTTTCATCTGATAAAGACATGACAAATCCAGGTCTTATGGTAAATATAATTTTCTTATAAACAAGATTTATAGAGACCATTCCTAATAGGGTATCCATAGGATCATGAAGTATTCTATTATCCATCAAGTATATCTGTATAGGAATATCCATTCATTCTCTAAAATATCTTTTGATCATAATTTGGATCCCCCCAATAACAATATTCTTTAATCTATCTCTAATAGATTTTTTAATATTTGTTAATTCTCTATTAACTCATTCTCTTGTTATAAGAGGTATAATAGTATTGCCTTTAACATTTTCAATATTAATAGGTACTTCGTCATACTTGGCAATGTATATTGTTTTGTTAAACCAAGATAGTATAGGTCTTATAAAAACATCTTTATCTCTTAAAGATATTTGTTTTTCTTTTATAACTCCATATTTTTCTTCATCAAACACAATAGTTTGCGAAATTCCTTCTTCATTATCTAAATTGGTCTCAATAGTATCAATAATTTCGTATAGATCTATTCGTATTTCGGTTCTTCAATTTCTTCTATATCTAGTGCATAGATTGAGTCAGTCTCAGATAATTCGTCTAAATTTTCAATTATCTCATATTCTGAGTCAGATTCTATTTCTTCCATTAATCTAATGGACTTAACATTTTCTCTTCTATTTTTATTAGGACAATTTGGAGATATATGTCCTATTTCGTTACATGTAAAATATTTACATTTTTTATAAAATTATTCCTTAGATTTTTTTTGGGGTTTCTTATGTTGATTAAATTCCATTTTCCAATATTTTTTCTTCTTAAAATATTTCTTGTGACTCTTAAATCCTCTATTTTTCTTCCAAAATTTAAGATATTTATTAAATTTCCTTTTATAAAATGGTTGATGACAACCAAATTGTGGTACTGCTGCAATTTCTCTATAACAGCATAAACTAGCTTTCTTACCATATTTTCTAAATAGGTGTTGGTATATAGATTTTTGCACCATTCAGATATTTTTCTCTTAGCGAATGAAGTTCTTATTCCTAGAGTATCAGTCTTTTAATTAGGATCTTTCCATTCTATTTTCTTCCAATAAATTAGGTACTCCTCAAATAATTTCTGACCCCATGGCCAGGGCAGTTTAAGGAAATATTTATTTAATAATTTTTTATCCTCTTCAGATATATTCCATTCTTTTATGGATTTAGATGCTTTGGTATATATTTTTTCGAATTTCTTAGTATATTCATTTAATTCACACATATCACAGATTTTTAATAATTCTATTTCTCTTTCAGTTTGTAAGGTTTCTTGAGTAATTATATCAATTTTAGTTTCAGGTATAACTTCTCCTAAGAGTAGACGTCTAAAGAAATTTTCTATTCGTTTTAAAATTTCTTTAAAATTTTCAACGTCTAAATTTTCATTACTATCTATGGTAGTTGTAGATTTTTCTCTATATTTGATTTGATTTTTGGTTTTTTCAGAAGTTCTTCTCCAGATATCTGAAGTAATTCATCTAAAAGTGTGGATTATAAAGTTATAAGCTTGAGTAGTATTCCATTTATGAAAAGCAACAGCTAAATCAGTAGCTTTTGCTCAAGAATCAATAACTTCGCTTTTATTATTGCTATCATCAATATCTAACCATATTCCTATTGTAGGAATTGGTTCAGTAAGTAATCTAACAAGATTATTATCCCTAAGATGTATAGACTTGGTCACAATAGTTTTTGGACCTTTTCTAAAATTATAACCTTCTCGCTCATTAGTTATTCCATGTTCTCTTATCCATTCTAAATTCCAGTCATCAGATTCATCTTGAATCCAATCAGTAGTAACATTAGTTCCACTAGTTTCTCTGACTAACGGCTCAACTTGTTCATTTAAAGGTGGAGTATTAATTTCAATAGTCTCCTCTTTAGGTAGAGGATCATTCATATATATATATATATATTCTCAGTTTGGATGGCTAATTGTTCTAGACTTTGTTTATAAACTTCTAATTCCTCTCCAGTAGTTTCAAAGAATTTAATTTCTAATTCTTCTATAACATATGCTGTTAAAGGTGATTCAATTGAAGTATAAGAATTATTTTTAAGTTTTAAAGGGATAATAATCTTGTTAGATTACTTATTGAACCAAAAATCATATCAAATCTATATTAACGCTTTCGTCTTTTCACAAAATTATTAACCAAAAATCGATATTAAGATTAGACCAAAAATCATATCAAATTTAGAAATTGGTATAATCTTAATATTATCATTTACAATTTTTATATTTGATTCAATATTTTTCACATGAGTTATGATGTCTTGATTTATCATATCGATTTTTTCTAAAGGTAAAGTATAAGTATCATATTGTTCTAAAAATTGATTTATAATAATATATTCTTCTTCATATTCGGGAGATTCATCTACTAAAATTTGTAATGCTTTATTTTTTACTTCAGTTAACTGTTGAGAATTATTTATTTGTTTTATCTCTTCACTTAAATATTTAAATTTACTGCTTAAATTTGTCGCTAACTCTTGTAATTTAATTCTATTAGTATTAGTTAAAATAACAACATTTTGTAATTCTTCTAAAATTAATTTATCTTTTCTATCTATTCTAGAAAATATTTCTAAAGTTCTAAAAATTTTCTTCAGGTTCGTTACTAGACTTTGATACCAATTTTATGAAAAGACAAAAGCGTTAATAATTTTATGAAAAGACGAAAGCGTTAATATAGATCAAAAATATTTTGAGAACTAAATTGAAAATCTATTATATTAAGATGATAACGGGTACACTTTTTATGTTTGGGGATAATTTAGATAAATAATAATGTAAAAAATAGCCAATGGCCATTTTGAAAAATTGACCGAGTGAACCGACTATTTGCCACTTATTCCTCCTCCATTCCCATCTCCATTTTTCTTTCAGCTCACTCATTACATGCTTCTACTCATTATGATAATAGCGTCTTATTTTTACAAAAATACTAGATGAATTCCAGTTCAATGATCGGCTGCGATCGGAATATTCCGCTCCAGCAACGCCGGCGACTTAGCCATAGTGGAGTCTCAAATTCTATTAAACGTAATTCCCAAATTAGGCAGATTATTTACTTATTACTGAATTGTATGTATTTAATTATTTCCTTTCCTATTTTAGATTACACGATGTATATATAAACTGGATGTATATTCATTAAGAATTAATGAGAATTATTTCATTCCAATATCTAAACCTAACATGTATCAGAGCTTCTAGGTTAAAGAACTCGTACCTGTTCCATGGCTGAAAATAATCCGGCCCCTGCTGCGAAACCTTCCACAGATGTTGGTTCTCCTTACTTCCTACAGTCTTCAGACCTACCGAACCAATCTCTCGTAAATATGGTATCCGATGGTGCGTAATAAATTTTGTTTTTCTTTCTGATTTTGCTGTTATTTTATAAATCTAGCCACCAGTTACAAATAACTGTAGCAGATGCGGGGACAAATAATTTGTAGTGATTTAAAGACAAATCGGTTCGAAAACGACGGTTATTTTTGGGCAATATCAGGTAGGAATAATGTGTTAATTGTATAAAACAACTACGTGGATGCAATTTGCGTTGCAGCTGTTTTAACTAGCAATGCTATCCAGCTGTTTTATCCATTTCTTTAATAGCAATTTTACCTCTGTTCTTCTTTTGGTATTAATTCCTTATTTGTTTTATTTCCTGAATTTGATGAATCGCGAGTTTAGTATTCGAGAAATTGGGGAGACTCTCAATTGAATCAGCAAAACAGGGGGAAAATGGACTGGATGATCTGTTGTCATCAACTGATGGCGGAAAGCATGACTACGATTGGTAAATCCTGAAAATATTTTCCTACATCTTCTTTTCCACTTTTAGTATGGACAGCTTCAGAGATACCAGGCACTTAAATAGCTAATTGTCTCAGATTATTGTGTAGACTGTAGATTGTAATCAAACAATCTATTAACTCTTGATTTGTTACATAATCATCTTTAGTGAGGTCTTACAGTTATTTAGGTCACATAAAATAAACAGGTATAGTGTTACTATTTTAAGTTTGGAGATAATTGTAAGTAAGATACAGCTTTAGTCTTCTCATGAATGCCTTCAGCATAAATTATGGAAGTTTAAGAATAACCAATTTTAGTAATCATTATCCAACAATATTCAGATGCACTGAGAAAGCCTATATTAAAAGTGATTTATCTGAAGCAGTAATGGAACGTGTTATTTGTCTCTGCCTATGCTTACAAACCTTAATATGTAACAGGCTTCTTACTCCTCCTGGAACTCCTCTTGTTCCTTCATTGGATGGAAATGAACCTAAATCCACTCCTGTGGCTCCAAGAAGCAGTCCATCAATCAGATCAATCTCTCCAATCAAGGCCTCAAGAGTATGCCAAACCTGTTTACTGTAGTTGACTATACACTCTATTCAGATAAATTGCTTGTTGTTCCTGTATTTAGCCCAGATATTAGCACAATAATTAATCCATTCAATCATATCATTCTATATCTTGAAAAACCTAGACTGGTTTTTCCTTGTTCTCTTGTTTGCCTTTTCTTAAATGAACAAGATTCTTCATAAATCATTGTCAATAGATATATAGTTGAGCATTGCAATGTTTTAGTTTATGATACTATTTATGGCATGAATTTTCTTATTTCAGCTTTCAGCAAGTAGCCATGCTGCAAGACCAACACGAAGCAGTTCAGCAACTCGCCCCTCTGTCTCTAGTTCCCAATATAGTATCAATTCGAACAAATCGAACTCCATCCTTAATACAAGCTCTGCATCATTGTCATCCTATATTAGGTCTTCCACTCCTACCAGCCGCTCTTCATCTATTACAAGATCTTCAACCCCTTCTGTCCGTCCAAAGCCAAAGGTGTCAATATCTTCAACTCCTTGTAAAGTCCATCCTGCCCCAGAGACATGCATTTCATTGAGAAACCGAGACCATCCCATAACTCAAGACCTTCTACTCCAATTTCCAGGCCAAAGATCTCTGCAAACTTGAACTCTATTGGTAGTCGATCAATATCAAGGCCTACAACACCTACTCGTCGAAACCCAGGACCATCTATATCTCCTGTAAAAGGAACTTCAGCCTCAGAAGGGCGTACTCTTGCAAGGCAGAACCTTGCTTCAGTTTCCTGTCCAAGCTCCCCTGGTCTACGAGTTCGACCGCAACCACAGCTGATTGTTCCTCCAGATTTTCCACTCGAAACACCACCAAACCTGCGAAGAACTTTACCAGACAGGCCCCCATCTGCCGGGAGGTCAAGGCCTGGTGTGTCTCTTACTTTGAAAGGGAACTTACAAACTACAAGTTCTACTGCTTTGCCAAGGAGACAGTCATCGCCCATGGTTGTCCGGGAAAGAATCACGGAATCCATTGGAAGAGGTCGGATCCATGCAAATGGGCAGCTCAGTGATACAACTGACTCTGGCGGAGAGTTATCAACACGAAAACCTGTTAAGACATCAACAGAAAGCACAGGATTTAGCCTGACTATCTCAAAAAAATCTCTGGATGTGGCTATCAAAAATATGGTAAATATACCCTCAACTTAATTTTTCTCTGTTTCTTTTCTGCTTTTAGCAATGTGTGGTTTAAATGTCGCATTATCAAATGAGTATCTTTTTTGTCATTCATAGTCAGCAACATCAGTGATCACCATATGTGGCATCTTACGTAGCACAACATTATTAAAAGTTCCTTTTTTTTAAATTATTAAAATTATGCCACGTAGGATGACTATTGCAGCCGTTGACTATGAATAACATTATTGTAAAAGAAACGACCTCGAGTATTCATTTAGCAGTTGAAAAACTAATCTTTCCATTTAAAGTGGGACTATCAATGGTTAGAATAAACTTAATTATCATTCACGACATTATACAAATAGAGTTTAGGCCATGTTTATTTCTAAAACCAGGAGTATCTTTGTATCTAGTGGAGCCTATCCACATCAATTTATGAGAATGGACTTTCATGTCAATAAAGCTAATCTGTCATGCTTCGAGCTCAACAATTTCCATTCTATGGCAGGATAGGAAAAATGGTGCCAACATTACTCGTCCACTTACAGGCTCAAACCTTTTCCCTCAAAGTATTCGATCCACTAACCGGAAAAGCCAACCTGCTCAATCTTCAAGTACAGCAGCATCTGTCAATGGAAGCCTGCCTTTCGGCAAGCATTGTGCCATTGCCGAAAACAGGAATCTTATTAACAGGTCTTCCGAAAGTGGTGATGAAGACGATAAATATTCAGCTAAACTATCAAATGTCGATATTTATGAAAGCTCCCGTTATGACATGATTCTCATCGAAGAGGATTTGAATTGGCTTCACAGTATGGAAGACAAGTTTAACCAAGAACCAATTTTTGATAATGGACTAGAACCATTACCAGAACCTTTTAGCCCTTTATAACGTCTTTGAGGTGGTCACTTATCTTTCATTTCTTATAATTTTTCTTTTTATATGAAAAAGGGGGAATTAAAATTGTTACATAAAATGAGCATATGATATGATATTATGGATAAATCTTGATTAAATTTCTTATTCTCCTGAATCTCCTCCATACGAAAGAATCGACTAAACATTTTCTTCCGTTTGTTCCATTTCAGCTTCGTTTGGCAAAATTTATGAATAAAATATATGTGATTTCTAACTATATATTTTATTGGATACACAAGAATTATTTATCACTCATTTCTAGCTATTTATAAATTATTTCTGGCTTAATAATTTAAATATGCATTTTGTTTTAGTTACCTCCTTCCTACCTTTTCTGTTTTGTTTTCTATTTATTTTGCTGTCTTTACTCTCTCTTTTATTTCTTATATTTTTTTTTATTAAAACTAAACGTTTACTCATTTTACCTCTTAAAATGCAAGACGTGACATTCATGTACCATTTTAACCCCTAAAATATGAACTTATTCCGGGCATGTGGCTTTCCTGCTATCAATAATTCTACTTATACAAAATAGGTATACAAAAAGGGGAATGCACAAATGATGTGGCGGCACCTTATTGGAGTTCTCAATGCTGTGATAATAGTGTTCACAAATTGAGCTTCGTTTAGGTTTTAAGTCTGAACATATTTTTTAATTGATAATTTCAAAAATTCACATAATTTTTGAAACTCTTCAGTGTTATACAATAAAATATAAAGCTATAATAAAATTGTGCTCTAATGTTTTCGTCAATTAAAATCCATATTCAACAATAAAATTTAATTTAAATTACAAGAAAAGAGATATTCAAATGAAGTATATTATAATGAATTAGAGGTCTAACTGATATTACAAACATTTTAACTGAAATATCATTTATAAATATATTTTTAATGTGATGTTAAATATTTTTATTCACAAGTTCAGATACTTAAAAAATTCAGGAAGTCCTTGAGAATTTGGAAGTACAAATGCGTGAACCTTCTAACAGTCTAATATCAATTTTATTTTTGTACGATTCAACTTGTGTCCATAGAATGAACAATAAAGTAAAAATAATCTTTAACATCAAATGCAAATTATTCATATTAATGTTTTTAAGGTCTATAGCTTTCAGCAGAAGATAACTTAATCTTCGTATGAAGTCTTTTTGCTCAGCCATACAGCAAATAACTCGAGTGGCGACTTGGTCGATGATATTTCGGTAAGTTTTAATTGATGACAGGTCAAGAAATCCAACACCACCAATCGATCATGCAGTATAAGCATAAATCAAACAGCATACATTCTCTGAAGAACAATGACTTCCGAAAGAAAGAATCTTCTGTTCAATCCAACATATCAAGTCGAACGTACTATAGTAACTGAATAACTCCGCTAAATCAGAGCTAAAATTACTTCAAACTAAATTTTTTCTACAAAAACAGATACCACAAGACATGGGGACCCACAAGAGGTCGATAGCTTCAAGAATAATGTTTTTCCCAGGTTCTGGGAGGCTTCTATCTGCCTGTTAAAAACAATGGCTTTATGTCTCATCATATCTGTGGTGTCAATCTGTGTCTACAACACGGTAAACTTATAACGCGAAGCTAGGATGTTATATAGCTGAGCTTCCAGAGTTCTCATCGACTAAATCGGCACCACTTACATATCTAGCAAAATAGGATATTAAACGGAATGGCGCACCGATCAAAGGAGCTTCTGAAAATGGGACATCGATTTTCTCGTCATTTTGTCCCGCCTCTAAATCAGATGCATCCATGACTTCGTTCTCATCCAATGGAATTTGCACAATTTCACTGGACTCCAAGTCCGAAGAGTTTGAGAGTGCATTACCATCTTTGTCTTTGATGATGACATCTTCCAGGGACTCGGTCCTCTCACTCGATATAAACGTCATCTTACCAGCTTCAGATGAGGAATCGGTTGCTTGTGCAGTTCCACGTCTATGGGCAGCTCCAACAGTTGGATCCAGCGCAAGAGCTGAGTTATCGGCAACATTAGCTGATTGAGGAATCACATCCTTTGGATCAGAGACAACAGAGGAAGAGATTTCCAGTTTTGCACCCCTTTGCTCAAGCTCAGAATGCAACTCATTCACCTGAAACAAAATAAAAATAACCTTAATTCTTGTGCAGATTGGATTAAAAAAAAAACTTTCACCAGAAAAGGGAACTTTTCTCTTATTCTAGTTGGTTGATTACAATTAGCAGTAACCACTACCGGTAGTTTTTTTATATGGATATGAATGTTACTCTTCCAAACACAAGTGAACAGTAATAAGTTAGGAGGGGAAGAAGAGAAAGGCCAAGTGATAAGCAGGTGCTAGTAAAAATATGACCACAAAATAATACAACTTGTGCATCAGCTACCACAGCTTCTGCCTACCGTTCCACAATATGATACCTTACCTTTCCAACAAGATCTGCATTTTCTCTAATCAAATTCTCAACCATTGGATGTTCAGCTTCTATCTGATAGTCTGCATCCCCTTTTTCAGAGGTGAGCTACATCAAAAAGAAAAATTCTCATTAAAATGTTGACCATTGGATAAGTGATATAAAAAAAAATTAATAGATTCAATCCCTTAAAAGCAGAAGAACATTTCCTTTCTTAAAAATTAGAAGCTCAAAAACAGCTGCAAGTATGAAAAGTTGGAAGGAAGATACAAGAAAACCAAAAAAAACCAACCACATCGTTCTCAACAGAGTGAGAAAAAGCAGCACTGCTCTCAAGTTTGTTGATCTGTGACTGAAGACTAAATATGTTGTGTGTCAAAAGATGATTTTCTTGTAAGAGACTCCTCCTCTTCGACTCTACCAACTCCATCACCTGCCAGAATTCAGTTTTAACTTCCAATTTCCATAGCAGAATAAATAGAGAAGCTTGTCTTAAATAGGGCCCACTGAGAGGTATCATGTGCACAATGCCATGGCATTCTTTTCATCTCTAGGAATTACTAGGATGTATCTGCCAAGAGGCAGAGCCTTACAAGAACTAAACATGGGGAATGGAGGTCATGTCATGGGAAAATATGAATGAATTACAAGGATCCAATACCTCCCAAACCCCTAAAGTACTTAATATAAGCGACTTCTAAATCATGAAGTGTACGGATCTTAGGCCCTGTTTGATAGGGCATTATTTTCCTAGGAAGTTGGAAAATAAATTCCAACTTCCACCTTTTGCTTGTTTGATTTGCCAAATTTTCCATAAAAAATGTTTTCCACCTTTTTCTCTTTTCCCATTTTTCATGGAAGTTTTTTTTTTTTTTTTTTTTTTTGAGGCAATTGGAACAAATTCTAAACCCAATGGTAAAAATATTTATCCCTTTATTAGACAATTTTCATAGAAAACAAAGCCAAATTAATGGTATTCGATATTTTTTTTTATTTTTTTTAGCAATTAGAACAAATTCTAGAGTCAATTGTAGAAGAAAATTATCCCTTTAAAGGACAGTTTCCATGAAAAACAAACCCAAACGAATACCAAAAGATCTAAACTTACTTTTATTTCCAGGTGAAATTATATCAATCAAACACTATTAATCGTCAATTCCCGGTAAAACAAGTTCTAGGCAATTCAATTCCTTATAATTCGTTTTCTTCCCACCCAAATTTCATTTTGCAATCAAATGAACCCTTAGTTTCCATTGAGCATGAAATACTAAAAAACAAGAAACTAAGCGGGGACAAAAATGAAAAAAAATGTCTCTAAGCCTTTTCCGCCATCTGTCCAACAAGAAAACTTAAAATTGTTTTAAACACAAGATACCAATATGTAACAGCCTTATATTAGCAAGTAATTTCTGACCATAACAATACACTATATCAAGGGCTTATTATTTTATTTTTTTACAATCAAGCTATATTGCAAGACATCATAACGTGTAACGTAGTTCGATGTGTTTATCTTCATACTAGTAGAAGAAATAACCAACAAAGCAATAGATACAAGTTGAAAGATAAAGACATCCAGGCAGGTAGACAAACTAAGTTCAGCTATTAAATGATGATTGTTCAGGTAGCTGGACTCAATACCTCAGCTCGTAATTTTGTGTTATCATTTTCAAGTGTGGCAATTGCTTCCTCTGTTGAATTCTGTCACAGATAAAAAAAAAAAAGGATCAAGAAATTAGAGCCTTTATTATTATCTCTATTCATAATTGAAGAAGGCAAGATTGTTTGAGGTGAATTCCAACTTCTCTCCAGATTAACGTAATGATCATGAACAAAAAAATGTGTTAATTGGTTTAAAATTCTACTTCTACTGCCTTTCTAGGTTTCAAACCTTCTATATACTTGGGTGAGAATAAGTAAATTATATTAGACATACTTATTCTTTTTTTCTTTAGTCTTCTGAAGATAAAACTAAACTGATACTAGAGATTACAACATGTAGCCCCTATTTGATAGGGATTAAAATCCAGATTTTAATCTAATTCAAAGTTAACAATTAATTTTATCACATAGTTCATGGGCCCACAACTTTTCAGCTATGCATTTCATCAATTCTTATCAAAATCTACTAAAAATCTGATTTTTATCCCTGCCAAAGAGGGGCTTAAAACTTGAAACAAGCATATGTACGAGACAAAACGAACTTTTACCTGCTTTTGGACCCAGAAATCTCTTTCTTTTTCCATATGTTTTATCCTTTCATCCAAGCTCGCCTGTGCTTCAAGGTCTTAAGTTAATATACTGAACCATTCAAATCTTCAGGAATTGACGGAACAGAGTACTGATTCGATCATGCCGAAAAAAGCTTTGGAAGTTTAGTGATATTAAGGGGAAAATCAAATTCAAACTATTAAATCAATTACCCCTTTTAAATTCAGAATGCCCACTTCATTCTCCAGCTGATTAGTTTTCTCCTCGAAACCAACCTGCAAGAGACAAGATATTAGACTACAACACTGAAAAAAGTTCGGGAGAACTTCAAAATACCTGATTTCAACTAGAGAAAATGTCTCTTGTTGAAAAATTATATAGCTAATCAAAGAACACTGCAACTCAAACGTCTCCAATGAGGCTGGCAACTTAAAATTGCTCTTGAGAATACAGAGTTCTAAGATCCAAAATTTCAACGAAAAGTTGATAATTCTAAAAGAGTCACCTCTTTCTTGAGCCACATATCCTTCTCACTCTCTAGTTGTAGGATTTTCATCTCTAGATCAGCCTGAAAATTTATTTATAATATATGAAGACTGAAATTAGATTACAAGAAACGCAAAAAGCGTAACAAGGACGGATGGAAAAGTGAATAAATAGAACGTGTCCTTGGGATTGCCGCAGCTGCATAACCTTCTACAGTCAGAACAGTGAAATTAAGTTAGAATTACCTCTTTTTGCAAATATGCATCCTTGCCCTTTTGCAATTGTTTAATTATCTCTTCTATACTATCCTGTAGCAGACAAGTAATCGTTAGATCGTTTCCAGAAAAAAGAAATATATATATATATATATATATAGTATAACATATAGAAGATTATAGAATTTGCTTATGAACACAAACTTTAGGCAATCAAAGATCTTACTTAACCTAGGATTTGAAACATCCAGCCCTCGTGTATTTAGATAAAATTTAAAAATCTTTGAATCCTACTTAACCTAGGATTTGTACTTATTACAATATATCTACTTTTATTTATTATTACACCAAAGCCCCTCAATTAAGTAACATCTATACTTTAGCCCGGCTCTTCTTATAATTTGCATGTAACTCCTAAAAAGATCTAACTTACTAACATTCAAGTCTAACTGGGTTCTCGACCTTACAATGACTAGACATAGCAATTCATCAAAATCACTAAATTGATGCCTACAAGAATGTTTGAAGTTTAGGGGTTTTCAACAAGAACGTGCTTGTCTATTCTCTACTTCCATGTGATTAACGCGACCAAAGAGAACTTTAAGATTTCCAAATCTTGTGTAGATACCTTAAAAGAACTCTCGTTTGCAGGGCCTGTTTTCCTAAACAAAAGCAACTGCAAGTGAGAAGTTTCGAGGTGAATTTTGACTTCTCTAGATTAATGTGATGATCATGAACAAAAACTGTGTTAAGAGGATTAAAATTCTATATCCACAGCATTTCTAGGTTTCAAACCTTCTACATGCAGGTGAGAATAAGCAAATTATATTAGACATACTTCCATACTCTTTTTCTATCTCTGGTCTTCTGACGATAAAACTAAACTTATTCTTGAGACTACAACATTTACAACTAAAAACAAGCATACTTGTTGAGACAGAAGCACCTTTTACCTGCTTTTGGACCCAGGAATCCCTTTCTTTTTCCATATGTTTTATCCTCTCGTCTAAGCTCGCCTGTGTTTCAAGGTGTAAGTTAATATATTGAACCACTCGAATCGTCAGGAAGTAACTGAACAGGGTACTGATTGATCATGATGGAAAAAACACCGGAAGTTTAGCTATAATAAGGGGAAAAAACAAATTATAACTATTAAATCAATTACCCCTTTTAAATTTAGAACGGCCACTTCATTTCCCAGTTGATTAATTATCTCTTCAAAACCAACCTGCAAGAGATAGGTTATTAGACGACAAGCTAGAAAATAGTTTTGGAAGAACTTCAACATACAAGATTTCAACTAGAGAAAATTTCTTTTCATCAACTCAAAGAATACTGTAAACTCAAATATATCCAATGAGGCTGGGTTGGAAATATAGAGTTCTAAGATCCAAGATTTCAACAAAAAGTTGGTAATTCAATAAGAGTGACCTCTTTCTTGAGCCACATATCTTTCTCACTCTCTAGTCGTAGGATTTTCCTCTCTAGATCAGCCTGAAAATTTTGCATAGCAATCATATCACGAAGATTGAAATTATAGGAAACCTAAAAAGCGTAACAAGAGCAGATGGAAAAAATTTCCTAAAGTGTGAATAAATTGAATGTGTCCACAGGATTGCAGCAGTTGCATAACCTTCTACCGTCAGAAATAGTGAAATTAAGTTAGAATTACCTCTTTTTGCAAGTAGGCATTCTTGTCCTTTTGCAATTGTTCAATTTTCTCTTCTAGACTATCCTGTAGCAACAAGGAATCATTAGCTGGCTTCTAGAAAAGTAAGAATATAAATAGCGAGAGACAAATGATCTACTAAACACCGTTGCTTACTAACAGACACATGGGAACATCAAATAATTGGTGTTGGGTCCCAGGTATTAAATAACGCGTTTGTTTCCGCTTATGGACTTGAACTTAGGTTAGCTATCCATGAATGAGATGAAGTTTGGGTGAAACTAAGTGCAGGTCTAAATCGGCCGATGTTGAAGAATCAGTGGATAAATTGTGGTTAGGGGTGAAATACCACTCGAATCAAGACATTTGTTGAATTGACGTGTCATGTCATTGTTACTTAACATAAATCATCTCTGTGTGTGTGTGTGGGGGGGGGGGGGGGGGCGTGTAGATATATAGATAAAGGAATAACATGTAGAAAGATAAATAGAATTGCATACGAAGAGAAACTTCGGGCAATCAAAGATCTCATCCTTAAACTCTATATAAAAATTTATTATACAAAATGTTCAAGACGACTAGTCGCATATTATACTATGTTATATATTACATGTGAGTATCAGTTGTCTTTCATTTTCAATGGATACTAGTTCTTCTTCTATCAATAGCATTAATCAGCCAACAGAGTCAGAAATTGCTTCTAGATACAATATATATTGCTTTTACAAGTATGAGAAGAGAAAAGCGTTGAGAAATTAATCACATGCACAAAATCACCATACCAGTATTGAATGCCACTTCTCCGAAAAGTTAAAACTGACATTACCTCTTTCTGCATGCATGCATCCTTTTCATTTTGTAACTGTGTGATTTTCTCTTCTTGGCTAGCCTGCAAAAGTCAAAAAGTCTTTTGATCTAATAAAAGAATAAAATAAATGTTAAAAATTGATAATATTGTGAAAAATGAATTAAGCCAATTACAACACTTATGGCACAATATTCGGGTTTATTAAATTAAGCTTCAGTTACCTCCTTCTGTAAATTTTCATCTCTTTCCTTCAGCAACTGTTTCATTTTCTCCTCGAGGATAGCCTGTAAGAGTAAAACCAGGTATAAAAACAAACAAGGGATACACACTCGTGTAGCAATGTTTTTTATTATATAATTAATGTATGTACAAATATAATATATAAACAAATTACTAACAGAAAGAGAAAAGGCCAATAAGAAAAAATAGAACGAAGTAGATTATTACTGGACTATAAAATAGAAGCCAAATCATGTTTCCGTTACCTCTTTATTTATGCTTGCATCTTTTTCAGTCTCCAATTGTTTAATTTTCTCTTGCAAGCTGGCCTATATAAACATTAAAGTCAGTATGATTGCAAAACATATGTTAAAACCGTGAATATCAGATCATAAAATACTAGTTTACAGTATTAGATTATCAAGCAAGTAATGAATTTGTTATCACCTCTCTGTCAAGACAATACTGTTCCTCAGTTTCGGATAAAGTTGTCTGTAAACAACAATGTGGAAAATATTGGAAAAAGTAGAAATCCAAAAGTTCAAGAAGAAAACAACATGAACTTGTAAAAAAATCTGGAAGTTTGATTCATCCAATGCGTTTTTTATGTAAATCAAAATAGTCTATGCTACTACACATTGATTCCCTATAAGCCCACTTAAAATAAATAAATAAAGCAAAAGAAAAAATTGACACTAGCGCATTGATAAGACCTACTATACAAAATAATAGTTAATGCATTCCAGCTGCAAGGAGAACAAAATTTTGTTCAGGATAAATGACCAAAAAAAAAAAAAAGTTCTAATGCAGCTATGCACAATTTACAATAAGAGCCACAAGTTTTCACGGGCCTCAGTAAAGATGTTCACACATCATACTTTCAGAGAATATACTATGTAAGAAAGTCATCAACATGCAAAGGCTGCTCTGCACCTGGCTCAGGTTATCTGAAGTTTCTGTCTATTGAACAGAAAGATAGCCCGCACAAATAGAAATGTAAGTCTAAACAAGCCAGTTTCAAATCAAGAACTTCATGCAAACAAACAGACAAAACCAACTGTATATCACAATAGCAGTAAAAGAGAGCAGCATCGGAGATGATGTATATAACAACCATTTTCAAGAAACATAGGCAATCCTCAATTTAATTCAGAAAATGACCCAGTAACCGGGGCAATAAGTCATTTTCATTCAACAAAAAGTCAACTTTACTTGCTATAACGATACATGGAAACACACAAAAACACAGATGAACTTACACCTTCAGTGCCATTAGCAAGACTTCTGTCCATATCAACATCTATTTTCTGACCAACATCATTTTGTAACACTGGAATCCCCAAAACTTGAACATTATCATCTGGCGCCATCTCAGAAACATAGCTCTGATTGTCAGGAGTTGATTCCGTGGCACATTCTGTCAGTTTAGTAGCCTGCATATTCTTCTTCTTCTTGTTTTTCTTCTTCTTCTTCTTATCTTCCTCCATTTGTTGAGAAGTTCAAATACGAAACTTAAAAAGGCTGCTTGCACCAAACACTAACTGTTGAATCATGAGTGCAGTAAGAGTCTCAAACCAAGTACTTTTTCCATAGATAGATCCCATTTTTCTTCGTAGTTGACAGGTTTTAAGATTTTCTTAAATCAATTAAAGATGCAAAAAAGAATTGACTCGATAAGAGTTTGGAAATTTAAATCAGGACAGTTTGTTTGGGTTATAAAAGGTACAAATGAACGGTATCTTCATCTTCCTACTCTTATATCAAAATCAACATAAAATTAAGCAAAACGCAAATAATAAAAATCTGCAATCGTGATTTTTAAACACACTCACCTTTTAATACAGTTAATTTCTATACTAAATTGTACAGCTTAAGGCCTACTCGCCGCCTATCTCAATTCAAATTCAGATCTTTCAGACTAGCTGTGACGAATGATTGATTTTATTAATGAACCTAAAGCTAAAAGAAAATCAGATCAACAACAAGCTTTCATAACAAATCCACATAGCCTAAACAAAATTCAAAACTGCGATTACGTGAATCTCCGAATTGATCGTCGAAAATAAACATCCAAACCGATTCATACCCAGAACCGAACCACGTTCGTATATGCTCGTACACATTGATAAATAAATTCTTTACAAGTAAAAACTAGAAAGAAAAAAAAACTGTAAAAAGATTGCATTGGAAGAGAATGGAAATAGTAAGGAGCTGAAAGATGTACGTACATTGGAATCCAAATGCGTTTGAAGATTCAAAAGAAATGCGAGGTTAGTTTATACTTGAAATCGAAGGATTTGTGATTCAGGAAATTATAGTAGGGGTGGATTGGGGGAAATGAAGAATGTAACGGAATTTGTGTGGGGGCTTTTTGGGGTATTCACTTCCTGCGTTATTTTTGTAGCTTTGCTTGTATGAATGCTTAAATAACACGTTGCAATTCTGCTATTAAAATAGGATTTTGTCAATGCCAAGTACACCTTATTTTTATTAGTTAGGTCAGTTATATATGAATTTTTCCCTTTCTTTTGGTTACAATTTTCAATAACTTAATGCTATTCAGTATCATTAATGTCGAGCACCAATCTATATGATAATTATATGACAATAAATGATAAATTTACTTGAATATAACATTAAGAGGCGGATTTAAGGTCCAACCCAGCCCTCCAGCCCAAATTCTAATAAAAAAAAATTTAATTTTTAAAATTTTTTTGTGTAGTTCTTTTTTTTTTTTTTCCATATTCATTCGTGCCAAAAAAAAAAATCCCATATTAACCCGTACAAAATTTATTCCTGGATCCGTCCCTGATAATATTATATGATTCATTTTAATCAAATCTGACCACCTATATTAGTGCTCTAACATTACTTATGTTACATAGCATTATTCTTATCCAATATACTGGCCAATGGGCATGGAAAACATCATTATTTTCATTTTTCATATTCACATTTTTTTTTATATTTTTCTTCCATGGCTCATTTCTCAAGATGATCTTCCTATTAAGTGTTTGTTTGGTTCCCATTAATCAAGAAGAAAATGAGTTTTAAATAGTATTTTTCGGAGAATATGTGGTTAAAAAGTAAAAAAATATTTTGAGAGAACGTGTAGAATATTTTATTGTGTAAATGTATGATTGAAAACGATCCTATAGCAAATCATAAAATAAGTTAATGAGACTCAAACATACCCTAAAGTAAATCAAAAGTAAGAAATGTCAAAGAATGACAAATCATACTCTTAATTTTTTGTTCATTATTATTTTATTTTATTTATGAAATAAATCGTTTATAAATTCTTTCCAACCAAAAAAAGGCTCAAATTCAGACGAATGAAAATGAGTGTATCGATGTATTGAAGTCGATCAACTACTTACTCTTCGACCCCAATAGTTCCATCATAACAAAAACACAAATTTCAAGATATTGTTTTTAAGTACCCGCAACAGCAATTTGCCTTACAGTGGTGATTTGCATGCAACTCGATTCAATATGATGCCTCGACATTTGATTTTAGATCTCTTCAAGGTTGAGATGAATATCGTTCTTTGCAAAAATGGACTTGCGTAAAGTTCGATGTCTGTGTTTCATACGTGCATAAAGATTTATTGAGTGTAGAGTACATTTATCACAGTTGTTCATGGTTCTCTAATCAGAAGGTGGTTTGAACTTTGATGCGTCACAACACTATGGCTGCATTCTTATTATCTTTTTATCAATCCTGAGTCAAATTGTCTTTGGATTCTTGCTCGTATCGGACCATGCAATTATCAAAATGGTTACAAATACAAATCATCAAAATTTATGCAGAAATCTCACCAAACTAACCAACACACACTTTTGTGACACTCCCCAATGAATATGGGTTCATTTTCCAATAACCATTGGATATTATCCAATAAAATGAGCAAGATTCAAGAAAACACGATAACAATCTTATCCATCAAATCATCCTAGCACAAGGGACTATCATAAACTATTAGATGTTATCCAATAAAATGAGCAAGATTCAAGAAAACACAATGACAATATCGTGCAACAAATCCATTCTAGCACGAGGGATCATCTCTTTGGAGAAAGGGGGAAGCAGGCCTCACATAGGTGAAACCCAGGAAAAGGTTTCCATCAACTTTAGGACTTGAAACTGGAGAATCTGAGACTGGCATTTCTGTGTACTGCTTATCAAAGTTAGCAATGCAATGTTTCCCTGCAACTTCGGGCCGAAAACTTGGTTGTATTGCCCTATCTTCCAATTTCTTCCAGTTGATCAACTTGAACCATTTATGCCTCTTTATTTCATCACTTCCCTTGGGTCCACTACCAAGCCGCTTACTCGGATCCTTTTGCAGCAGCTGCAACATAAGAAAAAACTTGCAAGTATAAGAGAACAGATGGAAGATGATGATGAAATTCCTTCTCATGATCCCAAAATCAAACAATATTTAGGACATGTTAGGTACAAGGTAGTATCTTCGACCAGAGAGTACTATAAAATGATTTTTACTTCCTTTTCTTCTTAGTGTCAAGTTACCAAACAAACCATTAGTATTGCAGACACCCATGAAAGGAATCACAAAAATGGACACTTGCGAAGTTGGATATTGAGAAAAGACACAGACGAAATAAATTGTTCTTGTATGCAAAAACAGATTTACATTTAGAGGGTGTTTGGTGGGATTAAAATCAGATTTTTTAGTAGATCGTGTTAGAAGTTTTTGAAATGTGTGGTTGAAAAGTTATGGGACTCATGAATGATGTAGTTAATATTGATTGTTTGACTTTGACTTAGATTAAAATCAAATTTTAATCCAAACCAAATGGCCCTTTAATGGAGAAGGAACAGGTTGCTTAATGGGATAAAACTGGGTAAAAAGTAAGACGGATAGAAAAGATTACCCCTTTCAACAGAGAATGTGCCTCACTTGACAGAAATGCTGGCAGCTTAATTTTATCCTTAATAACCTTTTGTTGAATTTTGTCTCGCTTACCACCAATGAAGGGAGGCTGCACAAAGAAGAACAAGCCATCGATGCGTAACATATAATCAACTCAACGATTCAAGAAAACATTTTTCCAATGTATCGTAGGCCATAAATTTTCTAATTACTATTCATTTCCAGCAATAGACAACTGGTATAGAACATGCTCAATTCACAATATCAAGCCTAAAACTTGTTATATAAAGCTAACCTTCCCAGTAAGCATCTCGAATAACAGAATTCCAACACTCCACCAATCAGCAGCCTTATCATGGCCCTTACCAAGAATAATTTCTGGTGACATGTATTCTACAGTTCCACACATAGAGTTTGATCTTGCATTCTCTTCTAATTGTTTCGCTAATCCAAAATCAGTGAGTATCGCCTACAATAACAACGAGAACAAGATTAAGAGGATATGGTAGTTCATCACTGTGTGCACAAGATGAATCCTGCACATAAAGATTTGAAAGTGCAAAATGTAAATACACACACAGAGGAAACGTACATGGCCATCTGCATCCAGTAGAATATTCTCAGGTTTGAGATCCCTGTGCATTATGCCCTTAGAATGAAGGTGAGACACCGCCAAAACGATTTCTGCTGTGTAGACACGTGCCAGATCTTCTCTGAAATGTAATGAATCAATTTAGAGAGCCAGACTCCAGCTATAATAAGAAAGCATCCAAAGCAGAATCAAATAAAATACCTGAAAAGGCCATGATGATATAGTTGAAAGAAAAGGTGTCCACCATTAATGAAGTCTAGCACCAGGTAAAGTCTATATTTTGTCTGCAGATCAGAAAGGACCAAAAGTTGCATTCTTAAACTATAGCTCCAAATGATGAAAGAGCTGACTCAATTTTTATCTCATACAACAAAGCAATTACAATGTGTTTTCATTTACATAAACCGTATCACTCAAGGATCTAACTCCAGGAAAAAGAATTACCTGGAATGAGTATCTGAGTTGAACAATGAAGGGATGATCTATCTCTGTTAAGATATCCCTCTCTGCTTTCATATATTCAGCATGGTTTTTCTCCATGATCTTATCCTTCCTCATGACCTTCATTGCGTAAATTTCTGATGTGCCCTTTTTTCTTACTTGATACACTTTTCCAAATGCACCCTGTCCAACAACTTTGAAAACCTCAAAATCCTCAAGGCCCACAGTCTGGACCTTTGTCAAATCATCAGGAACCTCCTCAGCAACAGAATCAATCTCTGAGAGTTCTTGATCTTCTTTGATTGTCTTGTTGATAACACAATCATCAATTTCAATTTGATCCTCTTTCTCGTGTATGGTGAGTCCACTAAGTTTCAGAGATTGACTAACACAAGCAGAAGGACCAACCAAAGAATGTGATCGGTTGTAAATAACTTCAGGATCATCATACACAAGTTCATTCACATCTGCTGTTCCAGATTTTCCATTACTCAAATCAGAGGAAGCTTGAATTGGCAGTGGGCCAAATACATCAGAAAAGTCTAACTCAACCTGCTCAGAAGAAACAACATCAGGAGGATTCACAGGTAAGAGTATCTGGAACTGAACAGGCTTGCATGTACGAGCTTTTGGTCGAGAAGGTAGATGAGAAGAAACCATGCTGCCAAACACTAATTGAGGGATGCAGATGACCAATTATCAAACACTCCTAAAACTGGATACAAGTGGATCACTTCCACAGTGCAAATTAACTAAAGGAGTCTAACAATAGCGTTAATTAAAGAATCATTCAAGTACAAGGCGCGAGTTTTAAAGAACTTTGAGAGCAAGCAAACGAGAATCCAGAAAACGAAGTCGCCCTTGTTTCCCGCTTTACAGGAAACTACAGATGCCACAGTGGTTCTCGAATTCATGAAGTTGTGGTAGTCAAATCTGCCAACAAATTAGAAAAGATGTCCAAAATTAGAAGTATGGCTCCAATAGATTATATATACTTATCTAACTAACAGCATTTCCAAAATATTCCGCAATGCTCGATAGCAACAATTTTCGCAACAAATTCAGAATTTTAGGAATAAAACGAGGGTAGATAACATGAAGCAACCAATTTAAATTTTCCGAAGTATTTGTGGTCAATCTAACTTTCTGACTGATTAGGATGTGCCAAAGGGTATTATTTATTAAAAAGAACACAAAATACACAAGCAATAACTATAAAAAGAGTGCTATCACTAAGAATACTCAAATTGAACTGAGTCGCCCGGGGATAAATAATTTAGTCTCCTATTTTGATTAAGTTAATTTTGGTGTGTTTCTTGTCAGGGAGGTAGAAACATACAGCAAATTACACCCACCCAAACAAGTACGAAATAAATTCTGGTAAGATATATTGTACACACCTTTCTCAACAGTTCTATAAAGTTCTGAAACTACAAAAAGGGAATATTGGGAGGAAACAAGAGAAAGGGTATGTTCAAGCAATGAAGCAAATACCAAGTTTACCAAATTTAGAAAGATTCCTAGGTAATGCAAGTTGCTTTGAAACTTAAATTCAATTGAACTAGTAGTTTTTGTACTTCAAAATGAAATCTTGATAGAGAAAGAACAGCAGTTAATTAAACACTTTATTACTTGTCCATGATTACATAAATCTTTTATTTGAATGCAAACTAAAATCATAATAAATTTATCGGTAATGCATTATATCGAATATCTAGAAATTAATACTTCAAATACTTGTATCAGAGCCTCAAAATTTCTTCTTGAATTTTTCATAAATTTTATGAATTAGGAGACTTCGCACGAAGATATGTATTTAACCATCAGCAGACACAATATATATCAGACCCCAAAGCAAAATCCCATTTTCCAGTATAGCTAGACACCGCATGAGAAAACCCTAAAAAATTACATCATAAGTTTGGAATTTCTAACAAAATCATTAGCGGTCATCACAAATTTGGCCAAGAAGATTTAAAACGTGGGTTCCCAGCGAATCCTACAAAAACCCACCGAGAAATCCTTTGAATTCTCCAATTGTATAATTCTAACAGATCCATACGAAATAAAAATCCACCGAAAACTAGATTGAGATCTGAGCAAGCAAATTATATTTATTAATACAAGTGTCCAGGTCATTTGTACACTTCAAAAACACCAAATCATCCCAAAATAAGATTAGGATTCAAACTTTAAAAGCAAACAAAGAAGAACTCATAAAACGGAGGCAAATCAAATTAGTTAATGAATGAATATGTACCTTGGGAGGGTTGTAGAAGGCGAGAAAGGAAAACTTATTGGAACGTAATTTGAAGAAAAACGTCCGCGTTTTGCTGATTAAATGGTGGTAGATCATCCAATTAAACGAGCCAAAATAATATTCTTGAAATTGATGCTCATCCAATTTTGACTCGTGACACGTGGATTGTGACTATTGGTTGAGGGAGTCCAATTTGAACGGCTGTTATTGGTTGGAGAAGTTATAACAAAAATGATTTATTCTTCTTGGCCAGGGCCATGAAGATTAGCCCCATATTGGACCTACAACGGAATATGCCATTTTTTAAAAAAAAAAATTATTTCTAAGAATTTTAGAATATGCTTTTCTTCGTTTTGATTGGATTTACAAAATTGTGGTTGGTTTTTAATTGCATAATTATTAGGGGAATAATTCTACCCAAATAGGTGTCTTGACAGACCCTGTGATAAGGTGTCATCCTATTATTTTTATTTCTATTTACACTTTTCACTCATAATTATGTTCATAGTTTCCAAATCAATAACGATTGGGCAAGAGAAGAAAAAATTAGTTTGATGATCTTTTCGGTTTTGACACTTTGTCTTATAAGAAACATGTAAAATCATTGGACCTTTGGTATTTCTTGTCTTTTTTTTTTTTGTGCATTCCTAGTTGGTATATGGAAAGTACAATACTCGAAATTTTTGAGTTGTGAAGTGTACAATTTGGCACTTATTGTTTTGATAAAATTCAGACAAATTCAATCATTTTCATGACTCGAATCTCATTTTAGTGACAAACTTCGAGATCAAGTTGACATGAATTCACTATTTATTATTATTATTATTATTATTTTATCTATACCTTATTTAGTGGGAATTAAAATTTAAATTAAAATTTAAATCAAAGTCAATAATGAAATTTAATCACATGTTTCAATAGTCCCACAATTTTTTAAGGGTAATTGGCGCAAAACGTCCATACTTTTGAAGGTTTTTGTGAAAACGTCCTTAACTTTCGTTTTTTGGCGAATAACGCCCTACCTTTACCTTCTTGCGCAAAACATCCTTCCATCCATCTCTCGTTAGAATGTACCATTAAATTAAAAAAATGAGAATTTTATTTTCCAAACATAAGGGTAAAGCCGTCCAAACCCCATTTTCACTTCAAAATCGTCTCTTCGTTACGCACAAGCCATTCTCTAGCTACGAAAGGAGACAACTTGGGTTTCTTTCTATCACGCTCAACCTGTCTCTTCAAACTCCATTCACCGCCATCTTCGCTTCCTTTACCGCCTCGTCGTTCACCGCAAAGTTGAAGCCTACAGTGAGACGAGTTGACGAGAGCGACAGTAAGAAAAATCTGGAAATTGGTGTATATGATTTCTGAAATGTCTTTATATTTTTAGCTTGATTGAATGTTTTTATTTAGTTTTCTAGTGGTTTATCACCGTTATGCAGGTATATACTCGAAGCACTTAGCCCTGCACTGAACATGCTTCCTCCAGTTTTGAGGGACCCAAGAAATGATCCACCCATTTACGATATTGTCTTCAATCTACTAAATTTCTACGTGCATTTAACCCAAGAAGTGATGTTGATTCAGTTTCTCAGTTGTGTGTGAAATTTCAACGTGCTTCCTCCGATTTTTTGCTTGATTGAAAATTTTGTTTATGCTGATTCTGTTTCTGAGTAGTGTGTGAAATTTCTACGTGCTTACTTCGATTTTTGTCTTGATTGAAAATTTGTTGATGTTGATTCAATTTCTGAGTGGGGTGTGAAATTGGGGGTTTTCTATTTCAATTTATTGCTGGATATTTGTTTTTGAATTTCCTACTGTTTGCATGCAGGTGGCAATTCTCCATATTTCACCGTTGAAGTACATCATGGAGGCAATTTTTGTGAGAAGCCAAACAATTTGGTGTATGAAAAGGGGTTTGTGCTTTTCATCGATTATTTCCAAGCTGCATGGTTCACGAAAGAGAATTTGATGAAATTCTTACGTGTGGTTGGAAATGAAATGGTGTTGGAGTTCTATTATAAAAAGAAAATGATGAGTTTAGGAAAGGGTTTGATGAGATTGGCAAGTGAAAGGGATATTGAGGGCATGCTTATGGATAGGGAGGGTCATTCGTTGTTACAAATATATATCGTAGCCCCAATGCAATCATATGCATTGTTGTTGCATGCGCATGA
This sequence comes from Osmanthus fragrans, assembly GCA_019395295.1. Taxonomy (NCBI): domain Eukaryota; kingdom Viridiplantae; phylum Streptophyta; class Magnoliopsida; order Lamiales; family Oleaceae; genus Osmanthus; species Osmanthus fragrans. The sequence continues at coordinate 5,464,288 of CM033353.1, forward strand.
AGTTGATGTATCATTTGAAGATTATTATGTACTAATTGTTGAAGAGAACCAATGAGCGGATGCTGAAGTTACTTGGGCAGGCCAATTTTTTTAGGAAAATATTGAATAATTGTGGTCACAGCACGAGGAAAGCTTAAAATACCATTACGGTGAGGATGCAAATGTGGGTGATATGAGTGCGGGAATGGATGAAGTTGTGGTTGAAGATGTCACTGAAGAACAAAGTGGGAGAGATGAAGTAGAAGGGTTGGTGGAATCTGATTACGAGATGGAGCACGAGCCTGCAGCTACTGGTGAAGCAGGAAGTCAAAGGGTTAATTTTGATTTTGGATTTGGTGCAGTGGATGCGCAGTAGGTAAAGGATTCAGATACCAACTATGGAGACTCCGATGATTTAAGAAGCATTCAGAGTGAAGAGGATAAAGGTACAACGCCAAGAAGCCGGGCTTCTAGTGATGCTTTCAATGTAACGACGAATATGGAGGATCTAGTATTTAGAATAGGTTAGTTGAAGATTTTCTTAAGTGCAAAATAAACATATTCTCAAAATTCTTTTATGGATTCAAAGTCCATAATAATTTGTTTACGTTATGCAGGCTTGGTATTTGAGTCTAAGGTCATCCTAAAGGCTGCAATCACTGAAATTCGGTTTGTAGAAATCGAGAGATCAAATACAAGAAGGACGACACCACCAGACTGAGAGCCATATGTAAGGGGGATTGTCCATGGTTGTTATATGCTACCAAAGAACATAAGAAGACAAGCTTCGCGATTAAAACTTTTATCGAAGAGCATACTTGCCCTATGGTGTATAGGAATTTCAGAGTGAGCTCAACCTATCTAGCCCATATGTATCTATCTGATTGGAGGGCTGAACCAAACATGTCAGTTAGTACATTCATGGAGAGTGTGAAAAGGGATGGTTTGGGTGATATATCAGCTTGGCAAGTGTACAGAACAAAGGAGAGGACACTAGAAAATATTCGATGTAGTGTGTCTGAGCATTACAGAATACTATGAGATTATTGCGAGGAGTTGAAGAGGACAAACATCGGAACAACTGCTTTGGTTGAGGGGTATGCAGGTGATTTCAAACGGTTGTACATTTGCCTAGGAGCATTGAAGGAAGGTTTTATTAGGGGCTGTAGAAGGTTAATTGGGGTAGATGGGTACTTCCTGAAGATGGAGCATGGTAGACATTTGTTATCTGCAGTTGGTGTGGACGTTAATAATGGTATATATCCAGTGGCGTATGCAGTTGTCGAGGTTGAGAATGGGGGATAACTGGAGATGGTTTCTGGGGTTGTTGAAAGATGATTTACACAGGCACAATAGTCAACATTGGACATTTATTTCCGATAAACAAAAGGGGTTAGTTAATGCAATTGAGACCTTGTTTGAGAATGCGGAACACAGAACATGTGTTAGACATTTATACAACAATTTCAGTGCTTCACACAATGAACTGTCTTTGAAGAATTATTTGTGGGATGCGGCCAAAGCAGCTACTGTGGTACAGTGGCTTCAACACATGCAACAAATGTTGGATTTAGACTAGGCTGCGTATAAATGGCTTGAATTAAAACATGTATCTCATTGGAGTAAATCCCATTTCAGAGAAGGGAATAAATGTGACATGCTTCTAAACAATTTATGCGAATCATTTAATAGCACAATTGTCAGTGCAAGAGAGAAGCCCATTTTGACCATGTTAGAGGAGATTCAAATTTATTTGATGAAGAGGATTGTTGCCCGTAGAGAGTCCTCTGATCGGTGGACAGCATCAGTAGGCTCCAGAATTGAGAAAATTATAGACAAGAACTGTGTACTTGCAAGGGTGGAGTGGGCTAAATATGTAGGAAATGAAAGGTTTCAAGTTCGACACAATGCAGACACTGTACTACATGATGTGGACTTAAGGGCAAGAACATGCACATGTCGCGCTTGACAATTGTCAGGAATTCGTTGTTGCCGTGTGATTGCCTCAGTTGCATCAAGGGGCCTTAATGTAATGGAGTATGTAGATGACATCTATAAGAATGAGGCATACCTCGTGACTTATACTCAATCCATCTTCCCCATCATAGGCTCGGACTCATGGCCTAATCCATGTCTCAACCCTCTCGATCCACCAGTGTACACGAAAAGGGATGGGAGGCAAAAAAAATAAAAAAAAATAGAAGAAAAGAGCCAATTGAAGTGGCTTCAAGTCAATCAAAGAGGTCTAGGAAGGTTTCTTCAAGTCAGTCAACTACATGAGCCACATCAGGTCCAAGGAAAATAGCAGGGCTGATAATGACATGCAGAAAATGTGGTGAACAATGACACAATAGCAGGGGCTGCAAAGGTGCATCACCACCAGCACGAAATTAATATGATTATGCCAGATGCTTTAGCTTTTGAATTTTTTTTTTTTTTTTTTTTTTGGTTCAATGAATCACTGCGCATGAATTGTATATGGTTAAGGTTCATTCCCTACAATAGTAATTGAAGTAGGATATGTTGAATTGTATATGTTTTTTTGATATTTTTGAACTGGACAGAAAGCCTATTGATTTTTGCTTCATTCATTGCAATTGTATATGCCTTTTGCTATTGTGTTTCTAAGTTTGATTATTGAGTTTGGTCGTTGAGTATTGTAATTGCTAGGTTTGGTTATTGAGCTTGGTTGTTGAGTATTGGTTTTGCTGTGTTCGAAATGGTTGTTAGGGACAGTGAGCTACAATGCACATAAACAGGGTTGTTGGTTGTATTTAGCAGGGACGTTTTGCACATTTTTTTACAAAGGTATGGATGTTTAACGCAAAGATAGTGTAAATGTAGAGATGTTTTACACCAATACAATGTAAAGGTAGGGATGTTTCTCTCAAAAATAGTGTAAAGGTAGGGATGTTTCTCGCGAAGATAAAGTGAAGGTATGAATGTTTTTCGCAAAGATAATTTCATGCTAAATTGGGAAGAAGACCCATTCAAGTTCATCATCTTCTCCATTCTTACTCGAAACCTCAATCACAGAAGCACATTTTAATTGTTCTTCTCACTTTATCCCTTATTTACACCCTTCGTAAGCACAATGGGGATGAACATCTTAATTTTATCGATCACTTTCAATCTCTTCGTATACCTTTAACAGTTTTTTATTTTTTTAAAGATTTACGACATTCATGATGAAGTTCAACCAGAAATACAATGATTTTCGTCATTTTTCCTTATTGTTTACAACATCATCCAAATTAATTTTCATATTACTTATACTTTTTAGTTAGCATAACATTTGAAGAAGAAAGCGGGATAAAAGTGAAGCACTGTGAAGTTATGTAGTTTGGATGATTTTACCCTTATGTTTGGAAAATAAAAATCTCATTTTTTTTATTTAACAGTGCATTCTAACGAGAGGTTGACGGAAGGACTTTTTTCGCAAGAACAGGTAAATGTAGGGACTTTATTCGTCAAAAAACGAAATGTATGGACATTTTTCACAAAAACATTAAAAGGTATGGACGTTTTTCGCTTATTACACTTGGAAAAAATACATAACTATCAATCTTTAAATATACACTTTTAAATTTGACAAACTTGTGGAATTCTTTCAGGTGGTACTAATTAAATAGATTTCATTAATTGAATATGTAATTAAATATGTGAACGTCACAATAGCATATATTTTTATGATTACAGTTACATACCAATCACAATTATCAAAATTACAAATTTTATAGACCACAACTTATTTATCGGTCACAAATTATCAAATTAATTTATCACGACTTATTTCTTGTACACATATAACAAATTTTATAGGTAATAACTTATTTATCAGTTATAAATTATCAAATTAATTAATCAAAAAATATTTTTTCGGGGAATGTATTCAATTGAGATTTTTAAAAACTTTTATGTACTTTTATTAAGTGATGATTTTTGTGGATTTCATGAATTTTTTATGGAACTAAATTAATGAAAGTCTTTCATAAATTTTTAGACTTTCATTTTAGAACTTTTATAAATATTTTGTAGAGTTTAAAAGACTTTTGAAGATTTTCATTTAAAATAGAATTAACGTGGGTCTATAACAACAATACGAATTAACGTGTATTTAGTTTGGATTTTTAAAGACTTTTTTTAAGTGAGATTTTTGTGGATTTTATGGATTTTTTATGAATTTGTATGAAATTAATGGAAGTCTTTCGTAGACTTTTATAGAATTTCATTTTAAAACTTTTTATAAACTTTTGTAGAGTTTTGAAGACTTTAATTTAAAATAGAATTGACGTGGGTCTAGAACAACCGTATGAAATTCTCACATAAGAGGTGGTGATTCCAACATTTCTCTTTCCTATCTCCATATAATAAACAAAAATATTTTTCAAAGAATAAAAATATAAGTCACCTTAATTAAATAAATAATAATCAATATAGTGTACATTTAAAGAGTAAACAAGAAATCAATATATTTTAAATTTAATTATAAATTAATATTTTTATATAAAATCTTATAATTTTACAAATAGGTGTTTTTCATAAAAATGATAAAAAAAATAAAAAAAAGTTATAAGAATCTTTAATTATAATTTAGTTTTTTTTTTTGTAGAAAATTGAGAGGAAAAATAATTTTTAATCACGACGCTTATGTTCGTAGAAGAGAAAAGGAAAATGAAAGAGAAATATTGAAAGAAATAAAAAATATATCTTTTTTTTTAGTGAAAGTCTCCCAAAATCTTGGAATAAATTAGAGACAAATTTTGAGATTTTATTTTAATACTTTTTACTTAAAAAATTTATACTCTAAGTTCAAAAGTCATTAACAATTTGAATACTCTAGGAAGCGCCGACACGTTGCCGGAGACAACGTATCGGACATCGATACGCCTCCGACATGTCGTTGACGTGTGTCGGAGTTGGGTGCAGCGGGTCAGAGATTTTGGGGAAGGAAGTCGACGAAATTCGGGTGGTCGGGAAGGAAGAAAAAAAGAAGAGGAAGAGGTTGCTGACCTGTTGAACCGAGGCTGCTGGCCTGTGGAAGAGAAGAAACAGCTGAAAAAATGAAACTATGGAGCAAATTTTCTGGGGAAGGAAAGAAAACAGATGAAGAAGGAAAGAAGACAGGAGAAAAGGAAGAAACAATTGAACTGTGGAATCAACTTTCTAGGAAAAGGAAAGAAGAGGAAGAAATGCTGAAAAATAATGAAAAGTTTTCATATTGTAGGGCCCACTTAGTATGGTTTTATCACGTTTAGTATCTGTTAGTGTATTTCCATCTTTTCTCTACAGTTGTAATTTGTATAAAATAATATTATGTTTGGATGGATGGATTTGTACCATTTTACCAAAGAATCAAACTTATAACAACTCAAATTCAGCAACTTATGAAAATTTCAGAAAATCCATTTTCCTTTGTTATTTCAACAATTCACATGTGGAGAATCATTTGCAAGATCAAGTTTGATTTCTATTTATCATTATACATATGATTCAATAAGTATAAAAAATTATTACTTTAGACTATAAAATTAAAAATAAATAAATAAAAATTTAATCAACGTGTCAGAACTTTTTTAAAAAATCGCGTATCGGCGTGTCCGCGTCGGTGCTTCTTAGTGAATACCTCAAAATTTATAGAGACTTCTAAAAAGTTTTAAAAGAATACATCGTGACTTTTAAAGATTTTTTAAAAGTCTATAAAAATCTCGACTGAATATACCAATACTTTTAAGAAAAAAATTATATTGAATACCTCTAAACTTTTTAAATCTCAAAAAGTCTTTAAAAATCTCAATTCAATAAACGATTACAAATAATCAGATTAATTGATCGCAATTATCCAATTAAATGATCCCAAATTACCCTTCATTTCCCTACCCATCCCGTTCCACCATAGCCGGCACAACCGAAAATGTGTCGTCGCTGCCTCAAATCCACAACTTACCACCACTTTAGGTAATCACAGGCTTGCCCCTTTCAGATGCAGGATCTTCATTGAGTTATTCTTATCCTGAGCAGCAACGTGAATTTCTTAAAAGTGTTCTTATTCCTATCCTCATTTATTAGTTTTAGACAAAAGTATTACCTATAGAAGAAATGAGAATGTCTCGCGTGGAATGCCGATAGTCTTTTCTTTCTTTCCAGACTGGTGCTAAGTCAAGGTGACGATGCAATTGGTCTGGAGCGACTAAAAGAAGACGCGGATGATGTTGCCCTTCAGAAAGCCCTTAGCTTTTATCATCGTAGCCTTTATCATCTAAATCCCTAAAAGCATTGCTTTTCTCTTCACATAATATGCAAGGCCATTACTGAATTAATCTTCATCCTGCTAAGGATTCATGTTTGATTGATTTCTGAGGATCCCTCATCCCTATATCCATCCATTTTAGATGGTTATTGCACAATAGATGTGGTTGGTGGTGGAGCCAAAATGGTTGTAGTTTATATCAGTTTGTTAATTTGCACAAGGCAGGCACATTCTTCTTGGATGCAGTCTTAGCATCTTATATATTTTATGTCATGACTTGTAACGTGATGACAAAAGTTTTGCTTCTTTATGGAGACATTATTAAATAAAAATTGTACTATTTTATGTTAAATCATGTGTGGCAATCTCCTGATCTAAGTTAGGTTATTTAAAATATTTGTATAAATACTTGTGTTTCTTGATTAGCTAAATGGTACTACTTTTAATCTTCCCCTGCTAATTATTCTCTATAGCCAATGCTAGGGATTTTGAGATGTCCAGAATGTGATATGATTTTTATAGTTTCAGGCCCTGTATGCATAGTTTTCTCCTTCCACTGCTCTCTCCTTTTCTTTTTATTCTTGTAGTTTCTTCATTGGAAGGGAATTAAGTTCTTTGAGTTATTCTATCAGCCAAATTGGATGGAGATTCAAAACAGTGTCAGGATTGCAAGCATTTTTAACCTACAAATTCAAATTTGACCAATTTCTCTGACATCAAAAGGTCAAAACTATGAACTGTGCATGATATCATGAACATGAAGCAGAGAGAGAGAGAGAGAGAGAGAGAGAGACTCTATTAGATGGTTGCTTTTGAACATTGAAAAAGTAGAAAAACAGGAAGAAAGTGATAAAAAAAAAAAAAACATGAAATGGCCCATGCAGGTCTCGAACCTGCGACCTTCGCGTTATTAGCACGACGCTCTAACCAACTGAGCTAATGGGCCATTTGCATGAGAAATTAGAATTCATATTAATAATATTTTATTGGAAAAGCTTCTCCTCACAATGCACGTGGGACCCGCTTGGATTAAAAATTCAGAAAAAAAGTGGACCCCTCAATTTGTGAGTATTCTGTCATGTAGCATGTCAAATTTTTTTTGGTAGAGTAGCTTGGTTTTATTTTATTTTGGAACTTGAGCTTCAAACTTTACCTGATTTAGTACAGAACAGAGGAACTTTACCAAACACGTGCCACTCACTCACTCACTCACTCACCGATTGCAAATAGAATAGTAGCCGTTAGTCTTCTGCTCCTTTTCAGATTCAAATTTACTCATCAGTCCCAAATTCTTAAAAACAATTATTCTTCTTCCCCAACAGCCCACCCACTAACATGTTAGCAGCTCAAACTCCACTCTCCGGCCACCAGTCCATTCCACCGCCAAAAATTGGCCGGAAACCACTACAACCCAAAAATGCACTGACCACTCCAATCACTCCCATTGAAAAGCCAAAGCAAGATCCTGAGTGGATTAAAATTTCACTGGATGACCACTCCAACAAGGAGAATATTGCTCCTTCTAACTATGCCACCCCCATCAAGGCCGAGTGTTTTCCAGTTGAATCCTTTGATGCTTCGCTAGCAGAGGAGCTAAGTTCCATACGAGAAAAGCTCGAGAGACTGAGAATAGATAAGGAAAAGACTGAGAAGATGCTGAGAGAAAGGGACTTGATACTGGATATGAAAATGAAAGAGGTTGTACAAAGAGGAGAAGTGCAGCAGCAGCTTGAAATTGAAGTTAATAGATTATATCGATTAAATGAGATCAAATTATCTTACACAGTAAGATTCTTGTTTATTAACTCTTTTTTATGTGGGAAATTTAGAGAACTCAAGATTTTTAATTTGATTCTTTTGGTAATGTCTGTATTATAGAGGATATCTCCACTTCGATCATTAAGAGAGAAGGAAGGAGAAAGTAAGACAAATGAAGATCAAACCAAGGCAAGTATTTACATTTTTTTTCATTTTTTGTTCTTTCTTTTTTTTCTGTCAATGTTTAATAATGTAATGAATAATGATATTTGTTTTGTTTATTTTATTGAAAAAAGAGGGACGAACAAAATTGTGAAAGCCCATTGCAGAGTTCGAATTCAGAACAAGAAACAGAGAATAGAAGTTGATTTCTTATAGGAGGGAAACTGAGGGATTTGTAGAATATTTGTTGCTTCGCAATGAAGAGATTTTTTTTTTCCTCCTTTTTCCACGTTGTGATTGGAGTTAGAAGATAGGTAGATATTTTGAGTAATCCTAGTAATGATTTGAATGGAAAGACAAAAAAATATTCAACTTTCTTGGAGCAAATCTTTTAATTTGATGTTGTTACAAATGTTACTCTCGGGGTTACTTTTCGAAGTAACATGATGAATTTATACACATTTTGATGTATTCAATAAAAGGATTAATATATACATCGGTTTACTAAATGTTGTACTCCCTCTCCAAGGCAGGGAGGGTCCTGGACCCCCCATTTTGATGACAATTTTTTTTTTTTTTTTAAATTGAAATGATTGAAGAATTGTAACTTCTCTTTTATTACAAATGAACTTAAGAAAAAAACTAATCTTATTTCCTCCACTTATTTTAGGTTAATTATCAGCTTATTAGCAATGTCTATACTGATACAATATACACAGAGAAGATAAATGACTCAATTAGTGAGCTTTTATTTCCTCTCCTTTTTGTGATTTTCTTCAAAAAAAAAAATTCAGGGGCAACGGGCCCCACCCCTTCACCTATGTATTTTCAAATTTGGATCCCCCACTTTCAAGAAGTTGGCTCCGCTACTACTCCCTCTCACATAAAATGCGGATCAACTTGAATTTAAAAATATCAGCTGTGTGGTCTCCACCCCCTATTGTGTATAGTGAGTAAATCATTTTGTAAAAATGTGTGAGTACATGTAGTATGGTCCTCAATAAAAAGATAATTAGTACATTGTTATAAAATAAAGAAGAAGAAGAAGAAGAGAGAATTAAGTCAATAGACTTGTGTGTATTTTATTAATGACCAAAGCCCTATATTTATAGGTAAGAATCAGGGATACAATGGTAATAATTTCTAGGGATACAGGGGTATAATTGTCATTCACTACAAACCCTAATAAACTTTCCTTTTACAACACTCCCCCTTGAATGACACATTACAAAATATCTGCCTCGTTAAAATCTTGTTTGATAAAAATTCAATGGGACAAAAAAATCAAACGAAGGAAAAAGATTACAGTTATTTTGGAGTATTAAAAATAAATCCTGCCTCATTAAAACCTTGCTAGGAAAATCCAGTGGGATAAAACCTAAGCGAAAGAAAAAGAGTACAGCTACTCCCCCTAATGTTGATCACTGCAAATCTTTGAGTCGACGCATTCCAATCCCATGGACTAACTTATTGAATGTAGATGTTGGCAGTGCTTTTGTGAATAAATCGGTCAAATTGTCACTTGAGCGAATTTGTTGAACATCGATGTCGCCATTCTTCTGAAACTCGTGTATATGAAAGAATTTTGGAGAAATATGCTTCGTCGTATCGCCTTTGATATAGCCTCCTTTGAGTTGTGCAATACAAGTTGCATTGTTCTCATACAAAATTGTTGGATTATCTTTTGTTGAAGTTAACCTGCATGATACTTGGATATGATGGGTCATGTTCCTCAACCATACACATTCTCGTCATGCTTCATGGATTGCAATAATTTCAGAATGATCTGAGGGTGTTGCTGTCAAGGATTGCTTCACAGATCTCCATGATATAGCTGTTCCTCCACGTGTAAACACATATCCTGTTTATGATTTAGCTTTATGTGGGTCAGATAGATAACCTGCATCTGCATATCCCACTAAAGTAGATCTCGACTTTGGGGAGTAAAATAATCACAAATCAATCGTACCCTTTAGGTAACGAAAAATCTGTTTAACACCATTCCAATGTTTTTGACTTGGTGTAGAGCTATATCTTGCAAGGAGATTTACAGAAAAAACTATGTCGGGTCGAGTGCAATTTGCAAGATATATTAATGCTCAAATTGCATTAAGGTATGGTACTTCAGGACCAAGAACTTTTTCTTCATCTTCAAGTGGACGAAATGGGTCATTTCTCACATCAAGTGATCGAACAATCATAGGTGATGCCAATGGATGTGCATTATCCATATAAAACTGTTTTAAGACTTTTTCTGTATATGTAGATTGATAAACAAACAATCCTTCTAGGAAGTGTTCAATCTGCAACCCGAGACAAAATTTGATTTTTCTTAAATCATTCATCTCAAGTTCATTTTTCAAATAATTAGCAATTTTGTTGAGCTCTTCAGGAGTTCCAATTAAATTTAAATCATCAACATAAACTGCCACAATTGCAAATCCAATGTTTGTTTTCTTTATGAAAACACATGGGCAGATATCGTCATTTCTATAGCATTCTTTCAACAAATATTCGCTAAGGTGACTCTATCGCACGCTTCCGGATTGTTTCAATTCATATAATGATCTTTGCAATTTAATTGAGAACATGGTTCTCGGACATGCATCATTTAAGTTATGCTTCAGGCATATTAAATATTTTCAGAGATAACATTAATAGTCATGACATATGAGTTGACTATCACATATTTCTAATTTCATGTATCGTCAAGATATAGACTCGTAATTTCATTCACGACGATCTTTGAGAAAAATCACTTTGTTGTGAGTCATACATTATACATCACGACTTTATTTTTCTCATTTTCTTTTTGCATAAATATATATATCTTTAGATTTTTGGACTACAGGTCCAAAAATATCATGTTTCTCTAGTAAATTCAATTTAGTATTGCGTCTTTTTTATTTGGCCAAATATTACTTCGATCGATATATTTTTGACGCATATATTTTGATTCTCACGATTCATATATGATGCAGCAACATCATGTACAAAATTGTTGTCGACAACTTTTCGTTTTTCGATTCTATTTCTTACTCCATAACGACATAACTTATCGAGATATCTCAAATTCAATATATCAGGTACCTGAACCTCTTCAGGGGTTTTATAATTTGTTATGTCTAAATACTCATTAAAAGTATATGCCTCCTTAATGACACTATCTTTGCTAATTGTTCCATTTTTGTTCAAAGATTTTTGTATTAGAATATAACACATCACGCTTCAGGCGTGCCATAGATATATCAAATATAATGATATCAAATTGTCCTCTTAGGACATCAATTCATACTGGAGCACTTTGATCATTTTGATCAGTAAATGCATCTAAATAAATTTTCTTTCGAACTTCTGGTTCGAGTGATCTTTTGCGAGAATTTAGATAATGATGCATTTGTACATTATTTTCAACTTCTTAATTCCTCCCCCTAATGCTGAAAGAATTGTCCAGTTAATTTGACAATAATTTTTTTCAGCATTATAAAATATCACCTATTTGGGATAAGGGTTCAAACTATGCATTTATTCTCAGCATTCTTTATTTTTCATCTCAGTGCATTGTGGTGGGTTGATTTTGCACATACTGCACTATCAAAATAATTAGATGAAAAATTAGGCTCTGACCATAAGTCAATTGTAATAGGGAGAACTATGATGTTGACAATGATGCGTAATAGAATTACCCAAACAAAAAGGGAAAATCATTTTGTTTTCAATTAAATTAATTGAAGGCATGCATTTAACAAACTATAGTGTTAAATCACTTATCGACATCCCAACTAACACGTATTCAAATATTGAGATTTATGCCCACTAGCATTAATAAGACACGGTCTTGATTATATAATTTGAAAATTATGCTCATAACTTGAGCAACAATTTCGCAAACTTCAGATTGCGAACATTATGCAATCATCTAATATTTGTATCAAATCTATTAGATACAAATAATATTTAGTTGGTCAACGTGGTGGGTGACGGGGCCCTATATATCACCCTAATTAATTTTAAAAAATATAGGAAATTCATTTCCTATTTTAGCTAGTGATGTTTAATGATCAATTATCGATTAAGAGAACAAATGATATATAGAAATTTATTGGATTGAAGAATCTTCTGGTTCTTCATTGAATATCCATTTAAAATTTTTAATTTCGCATAATTATTTATCCAATAATGATCTATCTAATAATGCCAAATAATAAAACCAAATTGAACTTCTGGTTCAATATAAGATATAATTCAATTAGTTAATTTCGAAGAATGCGATTAAACATTATATAGTCATATATCATTCAAGTAGTCAAACTAATCAATGTTCTCGTAACATTAGTTATATATTTTCCTTCAGAGATAAACACGAATTCAAAATGATATATTCTTCGAAAATGTGATACTTCGAGAACACATTATTTTTAATTATAAATTTTTCAAGAGCAATAGATCAATATTCTTCCTGAATATTGGAATCGTAGTATCATACTCTTCAAGGACAACAACATATTATTATTTGAAATAATAAATTGGATAAAAATTTACTCTTTCGAGAGTAAAAATAGAATTTTTTTTTTAATTATGCTATTTGAGAGCAAATAAAATATAACTAGAATATCAATATATAAATCCTAATGTAGAAGAATGGACACGTAAATGAATTTAATAATTTAATTTGTGATTTCACATAGAAATCAATTAATATTCTTCTGGAATATTGAAATTGTAATATCATGCTCTTCTGGAGCAAATAATATTATTTTAGAATATCAATATAATGTTGTGCTAATTCATAAGCAACAAAATATTTGTAATATACAGATCTATAAATAACATTCTTCTGGACTATTGAATTGGAGTGTTTTGCTCTTCAGGAGCAATAACGTATTTTTGTTTGAAATAATAAATTGCATAAGAATTTACTCTTCGAGAGTAAAGACATAATTTTTAATTATCATTTTCGAGAGCAAGTAAAATATTATTAAAATATAAATAATAGTGTGCTACTTCAGGAGCAATGAATTATTACTTAGAAAATATTAACTCTTCAGGAGTCGTGTATTATTTGTAGAGATGAGCTTCTTCAGGAGCAACAACATTATATTCATTTATGATATCGATCTAGAAAATTTCTCAAATCGTGAAATAAACTAGATCTCATAAAGTTCGCTATTTTAGCGCAAGCAATATTCTCATAGAATATTAACATCATATGAAATTTAATATACATAAATTTTGGATTATTCAAGAATTACAAAATATTCTTCATGGACATTAATAAGTATAGATATGGAGAAAGAAAAGAAATTAAACTTGGTATGTGGTGTGACACGTGAAACGGATGATGACGTTGATTTATCACAGACGATGACTTTGATTTCTTCCCATCAATTTATCAATGATTATTATTGCATAGCCATGGTGACTGCCGATTAGTGTATGCTAGGCACAACATAACATGACAATATTTATGATATTGATTTTCCATTGATTTAAGCTGCTGCCTCTGGTTGTTGAAGAAAAATCTATACTAGATAAGTTACATGTTTTTCTTCAGGAATTTGTTCTTCGAAATATGTACTACTTCGGGAGCACATTGTATTTTACTATTGCTTCTTCAAGATCAATATATAAATATTCTTCTGAAATATTGAAAATTATAATTTATACTCTTCAAGAGCAAGTAATATTCTTCAAGAATATTAATTATAATATTGTGGTACTTCAAAAGCAACAATATAATAGAATATTAATTTAAAATTTAAAATAGAACATCACAAATTTTAATCAAGAATATTAATTACCATACAAACAAAAAATGATGTAAAAATTATTTACCAAATAGATAGATATGAATTTATATTTAAAATTTAATTACCAAACATGTATTAGGAAATAAAATCTTCATATATAGAAGTTAACAAAATTGACAAAATTTTATTGACTAAATCTTTTACCAACATGTATTAATAAGAAAAAAATGCCAAAAGTGCACATGAATTTCATAAAGAAATTATTATTATTGCTATTATTTAATGGCATTATCACGTGAATTGACTAATATTAAGGGAACATGAATTAATTGCAGCCAGGAACATGAAATAATTATAGAAAAAGTGAATGACGTGAAATAATTGCAGAAAAAAATGAATGACATGAACATGCAGAATTCAATAGAAACAATCAGAATTCTTGCACAATGTATTAAATCCATCCAAAATTGAGATGGGTGTCTGACCCAAGGCATGTAATGATAATGCTTATAAGAATTATGGTGAGGAATCAACAGTAGACATCAATCATTATGGAAAAAAAATTGAGCAAATCTAATCGATTGGTTGTTGGAATTTACTTTATCAAAAAAATCATATTGATAGATGAACAAGAGTAATAAACATGTAATCGGTATGTATAATTCACATGTAACCAAATTAATTTTGGTACACGTGATGAATGATTATACTTAAAAAATTACTACCTTCACTAGATTTTAAAAATTAAGCGTTCGTGCTGATAACGTGTTATAAAATAGAGAAGAAGAAGAAGAGAGAATTAAGTCAATAGACTTGTGTGTATTTTATTAATGACCAAATCCCTATATTTATAGGTAAGAATCAGGGATACAATGGTAATATTTTTTAGGGATACAGGGGTATAATTGTCATTCACTACAAACCCTAATAAACTTTCCTTTTACAACATACATAATGTTCTTACCTTTCACTATTATTGTACAAAACGTCTATGCCTTTCTTTTTTGATATTTTCACCCATAATTACACATTTAATTACACAAAACGTCCTTCTTCTTCTTCTTTTTTTTTTTTTTTTCATTCACCATTTCCGTTAAATGAACACGTGCAATCAATTTGTTTTTTCAAAAAATGGGAGGGTATTGTTGTCTTAAAACATTTTATTCCTTTCCCCATCTTCTTCTCCATCCTCCCCCGTCCCCCATCATCTTCTTCGTCAAGCTTGCACGATATCATTCTGACCACTAAATTTGTCTTCCCAAGTCCGTACAAATTGTTATCATTTTCACTTCTTATTGTTAACAAAAAGACGCGTTCTCGTATTTATATCATGGTCATCTGGATAATATGCATAATTCAATTATAATTTTCTTTTGAATATATGAATTGCACTAAAGATTCAAAACTTTGACTATCATCAATCATTTCTTTTCTCTCTCTTACCTTGTATGATAAATTGGATATTTCTAGAGATATCAAGTTTCTCACAATTCTGCTACATGTACAGGCTCGATTGACATTTTTTTGACATATTACCAATTGTCAGGATTTAATTGGATGTTAGACAAAAAAAATTGTTCAAGTTGCCACCCGCACATCTGTGAAAACCCTGTAAATATTATTTGTACAAAAAACTTAATTCTTCTATTTAATATGTGAATACACGACATATATTAATAATAACTTTATCTTTATATTTCTCATTATTAGTTTAGATTAAAATACACAAAAGCTACTTTTATGTAAAGGAAAAAACTTCTTTATTATCTACTTTTAAGCAAAGCCATACATGCAATATCCCCGGTTATATTGAGCACAAATTCAGTACACCGTTTGACCATTTCAGGTTTCTGTTACACCTGGCAATCGCATACATGCAATGCAAACAACGTAGGAATAATCCAAAATGAACTCATTGGACCCCACTTCACCCCCACAGACTTTTCACCAGCAACCATCTACAATTAAGGGTCCATTTGGCAAAACGAGTGAGTCTCAAAATGCACGCCAAATCGACCCTAAATCATGGCCAATAAATCTGTCGGTCCGGGCTCATGAACTAAAATCTTAAATTCCTTGCATCTTCCATTCACTGCATAATTAAAGATCATGTTTATCCCTCGTGAAATGATCGAGTTGAGGGAATAGGTGAGCACGAATACCTTTGATCACGAGTTCGATTTTTCCTACCAACATTTTTTTGATCGAGTCTATCGTACTGAATCTGTCTAGTGTGATTAACTTGACTAGCATGATTTGCACGTTATTGCATCAGTCCAAGAGTCTATTTAGTGCACACTTAGAGGATAGCGATTATGAATTTTTTGTCATAAAAAATAAATAAAAAATAGCACTTTTTAGTTTTTACATATACTTTGATATTGAAAAGAAATGGTCCTTTTAGCTGATTAGGACTTGATCGACGGTCGGTTTAGAGTCTCATACAACACGTTTTACAAATTACTATCCAAACACTTATCCCTTGTTTTGTCCAATTTTCTTCGACTTTTTGTTTTATTGTGAATTCAGTTCAATAATAGACTGTGCCATCAATAAAAGTGATATTGTTGGTTTTATCATCTGGGTTTTCATCAATCAGACGAAAATATTTCGTAAAACTTTGGTGGAATTTTGGGTATTGACAAGTGGGTTTTGGGAAGAAGGCTTTGGATTTGAATATCTGATCTGGGACTGGCCGTTATTGAATGAAAATGAATGAACATATTGGATTTTTGGTATGTGTTTGGTTTCTTCTATCTGGGTCTTGTTTGGGGAGATTTGTTGTGGAGAAGAACAGCTTGAAGGTGACGTCACCGGACTCACTCAAGGATGTTTATGAGTGTGCAATTGGAAACTTTGGGGTGCCTCAGTATGGAGGGACTATGGTAGGTACTGTGGTCTACCCAGCAGCCAATCAAAAGGCATGCAAGAGTTTTAAAGATGTTGATATCTCCTTCAAGACTAAGCCTGGGGGCATGCCTGTCTTTCTTCTTACTGACAGAGGGGGTAAAGTTTCTTAATTTCTCTGTCCCTTTTTTTTTGGAAATTTATCTTCTTCTTTTCCGAAGTGTTAAATTTGTATGAAGAGGAAGTTCATTGTGTTATTTTGTCAGTTGGGATCACTAGTTTAACTTGACTGTATGCATGCCTTTAAAGAAAAGGATGATCCTTGTTGATGTAATGTATGAATTACTTGCAAGTGATTACTGTTTAATGTTAATTATACTTCCAGTTAACTTGGTGAAACCCCTAGTATGGAATTCCCAAATGACGAAAAATAAGGTTTGAATTGAGCCTCGATCTTTACTGTAGAGAGAAATTTGGAGTTCATAGTCCCCCGTTCCTTTTTAGCATTATTTTCTTAATTACTTCAGACACTCATTTTGTTCTCAACTTGCATCCCTTAATAAATGTTTGCATTGGCTTATATTAAAGTGCAGACAAGCAGTTCAGATACTTGCCTTTAATTATCTTCAAAAACTACACCAACGCATACATTAGGCATTTACGTATTTGTGAAATCAAAGTATCTGAATGTACCTCTATGTGTGGCAGATTGCTATTTCACGTTGAAGGCATGGAATGCGCAGAATGCTGGAGCAGCAGCTATTCTTGTTGCGGATGATAGGGTTGAGCCTCTAATTACCATGGATACCCCAGAAGAAGAGGATGCTCGGGCAGATTATCTGCAAAACATAAATATCCCATCAGCACTTATCAACAAGGATCTTGGGGATAAAATCAAGAAAGAATTATCGAAAGGAAATATGGTAAACATAAATCTTGATTGGAGGGAGGCACTTCCACATCCGGATGAACGGGTCGAGTACGAGTTCTGGACAAATAGTAATGATGAGTGTGGTCCCAAGTGCGAAAGCCAGATAGAGTTCGTAAAAAATTTCAAAGGAGCTGCCCAAATACTTGAGCAGAAAGGCTACACTCAGTTCACTCCACGTTATATAACTTGGTACTGTCCCGAGTCTTTTATTTTGAGCAAACAGTGCATGTCACAGTGCATCAACCATGGGAGGTATTGTGCACCGGATCCTGAACAGGATTTCAGTAGGGGATATGACGGGAAGGACGTTGTAGTGCAAAATCTACGCCAAGCTTGCTTCTTTAATGTAGCAAATGAAAGTGGAAAGCCATGGTTGTGGTGGGACTATGTTACAGATTTTTCAATTCGCTGTCCAATGAAAGAGAAGAAGTACACTAAAGAGTGTGCAGATCAAGTAATCCAGTCCCTAGGTAGGTTAAATTTTTTCTACCTGTGTTTAGTGAGTAGTGGTTTAGATCTGTACTATATAGTAAGCTCATGCATGAATCTGACATTCTTTTTTCGATACGTTATTGATGATTACAACATCTTAACACTGATGGATTTAGGGGAAGCCCAGGCCACCCCCAACCCATTTCAATTTGTCATGTGTTAAAAAAAGTTTTGTTTAATTTTTTTTTTACATATTAGCCTGTCTTAAAAAAAATTGACTGGTCGTGGATCTGCCCCCCCACGTCTACGCAGAGAAGCTGAGAGGAACAATAATCGGCTTTTATTATCATGAACTGTCTTTCAAGTCATGTCCCATTTGAATATATACAGTTTCTTTGTGAAGTGTTTTGTGATTTCTTTTATAGCTTATCTGTATGTTTGCAATCTTACTTTCCGTTTGGATCTATTACTTATGGATGCCTTAGTGCAAATTCTGCTTGTATATTGTTGCAACAGCTGTCAATGCGATCAAAAGAGATTGCCAACAGAGATCACGAAGATCGATGAAGATTATGAAGATTGTCAAAGATTATGACTTACCAAATATTTCCCGTTTAAAATAATTCTATGTATACTTGTATTTAGTTTATAGTTACACTTGCCATATTAAGATTATATTGATTCCTATATAATGCAAGGAATCCTTACGAAAAAATCATTCAGTCAAAAGTTTGTTATGGTATCAAAGCCTGGTAGACTTTTACTGAATCCTTAGTTTTATTTGGTCATAACTTAGCCTCTCAAGTATGGGTTTCTCGTGGTTGTTCACGGTTGACAAAATTTTTTGTCAACGTGCGATTCTTGTGTGTTTCTTGTGGTGGTTAACGATTGACATAATTTTCATTAACGTATGACTCTTTAGTACATTGAGGAGGATTATCCTTGAGTTTTTGGTGTAGGCTATTAGGTGGGATTTCTTCCAACTGCAGCATCAAGGTCAGCAATATATTGTTGGTATTTTTGTCGGTGCATTGGTCGTTAGAGCTTTTGTTGGAACACGAGTAGTTGACACACTTTGTGAATTTCTTTTGGAAATTCTTCTTGGGATGTGAGTTTTCTAGAGTGGATTTGGAGTGTTCTTGGAGTGGTTCTTGACAATGTCTGCACTATTTCTTGGGTCCCTCGTCATCACTTTTTCATAGATGGTTGTTGTGATTTGGGTATCTTCTATGTAGGAACGTGTTCTTGATTGCAAATTATTGCTTTTACCATCATCAACTTGAGGGAGAACGTCAAAAAGATCAAAAGAGATCGTCAACAAAGATCATGGATATTGACGAAGATCACGTAAATCGATGAAGTTTATGAAGATTGTCAAAGATTACGACTTACCAAAAATTGCCCGTTTAACATAATTCTATATATAATTGTATTTAGGTTATAATTACATGTAACGCCCCAATTTCAATAATAACTCGAGGCGCTACTTAAGTCAAAATAGCCTGTAAATAAATATTTTCAAAAGTCGCCACAATACGAAGGCAAACATATACTTTTAAAAATCCATAGCAATTTAACACAAAACGCGGAAACATCACTTCTAAAATAATTTCTCACATTCAAGAGTTAATACCAAATATGATTGGCAAAACCAACATTTGCAAAATACCGAAATTCAATATTTAAGTATCAAAATGGAAATCAACTATTTAAAACTTCTTGTTTCAAAACTTGAAATTTAAAAGTTCTATTATTAAATA
This sequence comes from Osmanthus fragrans, assembly GCA_019395295.1. Lineage (NCBI taxonomy): Eukaryota > Viridiplantae > Streptophyta > Magnoliopsida > Lamiales > Oleaceae > Osmanthus > Osmanthus fragrans. The sequence continues at coordinate 5,484,157 of CM033353.1, forward strand.
AAGATTGCCCCGCTCGTTGCCTTGCCCTGCCCAGCTCCTTAACCTGAAAGGTTGAAAAAATAGTGGGGTGAGCATAACGAATTATACTCAGTGGAGATACAGCAATCAGTCCAAATTAAGTCAAAATATGCAATCAAGTGGTGAACATAATATCCATACAACATACTATAGAATATGTACTGTGGGCATTCCCAAGGACCCAATTTCGATCCCGGACCTATTTACGGTCCCTGACAACATGGCATAAGCTTAGCAAATTTTAGCACTGTGGGCATTCCCAAGGACCCGATTTCGATCCCGGACCTATTTACGGTCCCTGGCAACATTTTCATATGTATAAACATCATATCACAATCAAAATCACACATCGAGAATTAACATGGACAAATAACCACAATTGCTTAAAAGTAAACCCCACCTCGAAGTCTTGAAAACTTTCTTGAAAATTGAACAATTTGTAATGTTACCGTGCTTCACACTTTGCCCGCGAACTCGTCTAGCAAGAACAAAATTAATTTAATTTAAGATACTAAGTTTAATTAAAACTTTAAAAACTTTAGGGACTAAATTGAAAGGGTATTAAAACTGAATTTAAAAGTTTAAAGGGCTGAAATAACATTTTTGAAAAATTGTGGACTAATTTTAAAAGTAACTAAAATATAGGGCTGAATTAAAACAATTTGAAAAACTTTGAAATTGAAAATAATAAACATTTAAAACTTTGGGCTAAATTGAAGGACTTTTAAAAGTTAGGGATTAAAGGAGTAATTTTCGAAAAAACCAAAAATATACAATATCATATATCTATAATCTCTCTCTCGCTCTCACACTCTCACTCGACGGGGACGGCGACTGGGCGGAGGAGGCGAGGTGAAGTGGGGACCGGCGACGGCGACGGCGACGGCGACGGCGGTGATGGGGGCCAAAATCAGTAGCGCCGGCAGGAGAGTCGATTGAGGGGGATTTTTGGGTTCGAACCGAGGTCAAGACTGAGGCAAAACTTCGGATTTCTTGGTTGTTTCCGGCGGGAAGTCCGGCCAAAATGTGGGTGAAGTCGAGGTAAGTGAATGGGTTTTGTGATTTCTTGGTTTTGTGGTTGTTTGGGGTTGATTTTGGACGAGATGGGGGGTCGATTTTCGGGGGAAACGGAGCTGCCGTGTTTGGGTAATGGTGGTGACGGCTTGTTGGTGGTCCGGCGGTGGTGTAATGGGTGCGTGAAGGTGGCTCAACTGGGTTGGAGGTTGGATTTTGGGTGAATGGAGGCGGCTGCAACTCGTGCGTGGCTGGGGTTCATGGGCGTTGGTGGTTTGACGTGGGATGGTGAGGTTGAATGAATTTGTCAAATTTTCCATCGATTGTTAAGCAGAATTTGAAGGAAGAAGATGGTGAATTTCTTACCTGCTTCTGGCTGCACTGTTGAGAGGCTTGGAGGTGTTGGAGAAGTGGAGAGAAACGGGATGGTAAATAGTGAATGTAGGGCACGCAAAACGAGGCAGTGGATTGGGTCTAGAGTTCGTGCTGGAAAGTAATTCTTTGAGTAATAGGATTTAATAAAATTGGATTAAAAGATGAAAAATTGGGTTTAACGAAATTGGATATTAAATAGAATATCGAACATCAAAATTGGATTTAAATCGATAAGAAATTAATACTTTTAAAATTGTTCGAAATTGAATTCGATAAGTATATATTAAAATTTTAAGATTAAAATCGTTTTCGAAATCCTTAAATTAATTGTTTTTTTTTGCTAGACAATTCGACGAACGTAAAATAAATTCTAAACTTTGACGGAATGTCGTAGCGATATAATAACTTATGAAATTTGTATTTTGAAAATTCAGGTCGCTACATTACACTTGCCATATTAAGATTGTATTGATTTCTATATAATGCAAGGAATCTTTAAGGAAAAATCATTCAATCAAAAGTTGGTCAACAACTTCTTTTCATACTTCATGAATAATTACCTTGACATAAGTTGACGCGAACCCGATTAGTACGAACGCTATCGAACCCACAGGAGAATAAATCGGATCCCAAGAACGTCCAAATACGACCAAGGTTTAGGATTTAACCTCTAAACGTTGAACCAAGCAACCAAAGGTATATTAAACCAATGACCTCTTGATCACAAAGTCTCGAAATCTCACCCGGATAGTTTTGGATTTTGAACCCAACAAGATGAAACAAGTAACTCAAAGATAACGACGATGCAATGAACCCCTTGCTCACAAATTGAAAAACCCACGACCCGATATTTTGAATGCCACAAAGATTACTCATCTTTAATAAGTTCGATAAGGATTGTCCATGGAAGAACAAAGGAGAAAAGCAAAAGCTTTATTTTAATTCATATCAAAAGATTCTTTTTCACAGTGAAGAATATAAATCCTATTTATACTAAAACAATAAACCCTAAGAAATATGGAAAATACCATATCAAAGAGTCCTAAAATAACAAACTTGCCAAAAATAAGAATTCTAGCTAAAATAAAATATTTTCTGAAAAAATGAAAGTTTTTTCTAATTATGGCATGTGCCAGATCATATCATAAGTGTTTGTAGTTCCTTAACGTAATATCTTGACTTGGACTCCATTTGTGCATTTTATTAACATTTGATAAAATTCTTGCTTGTGAAGCATCAATGACTCGAACCTGTGTGAATCATCAATGATCTAAATCTATGTCGAATAGATTTGTAGAGAGACTATATTCATAAAATAGTATGACTGTCCTCATATAAGACACTATGATGACCTTAAGTCAAATAATCAATTTTACTACTTAACGTTATAAATTAACCACTGACACTCAGATAGTTATTCATGTGGAATCTTTCCAGCGATTCTCCAATATTTTGTTTTATAACAAAACATCCACGTGTTCATTTAAGTGTTACTACACTTTAACTTGTAAGATCAATTACTTACTTTACAAGTGAGAAATATCACACGTGATGATCTATCCGTAATAACGATATTCGTATCTCGTTATTATTTACGATCATAGATGATTCAAGATTTAGTTATCTGTAATTTGTATCTCACAATCATAACTCTTTGTGATTAAAAAATTACTAAGATTTGAATTTACGGACTCTATTATTTAATTTAATTGAATAACTATAAAATTGCATCAATTATATATTAAAAGTGTTTATGTCCAAAGTTGATTGGATTTAGAACATAACACTTACAAGAGGATCAGTTGATGTTACTTGAACAATATTTATAATATCATAAGGATAAATCTATAGAAATGTGACAACTCCAGCAATGTTTAGCCCTCTCATTCTTCAAAAACTCATTTTCAACCACACATTAAAATAATTTTACACATAAAACCAAATTTTTATCTACTTTTTAACCACACATTCTCCCAAAGTCACTATTTCAAAACCTATTTTCCCCAAAATGGGATTCAAACACACCCTTATACCCTTAATGTTTAGAAATTATGACGTATACATAAACCAAGTGTAGTTGAGAGACGAATGTTGAGATAGATTTCTAAGAATACAAGAACATCAGAATAAGAAATGACAATATTTTTGAATTGGTTAAGTTCGAGCCCATTGAGTATATATCATGGGAAAGTTTATTGAGATGGTTTGATAATATTCAATGAAGACCACTAGATGCGCTGTTTAGGAAAAGTAACACAGTAGTGTATCAACTAGTAGGCGAAGAAGTCAGCCTAAAATCAATGAGTCAAAGCAACAAAAATGATCTGAAACTTTATGGTTTCACTTTGGAGATGACTCTTGGCATATTGGTGTTGGAGAAGAAGATCCATCTACCCAACAATAATAAGGTGATGCAGATAGAAATATAGTTTAGATAGGAATTTAAAACAGAGTTTAATTTCAATTGGTTGTTCTATAAATAGAGGACTTATTTATTGTAATAGTCATTGTTGATTATTTGAATAATTTTATTTCTCTTTGTCGTCAATTTTTCTTCTCTTCTTGGATCCCCTTTCTTTCTTGTTCCATTACTGGTTCATTGTCAAATTAGTACCCTCCTGCATCGTAAGGTTTAATTGAGTCAGATTGCTTGTGATGCATGCCATCTATGACTTTAAGCTCAATGAACAAAAGAATTTCTGGAGATGAAGGCTAATTTAGTTCTCCAACATAATCTCTCCCTCGTTATTGCTTATAATTTGAATCTTGGAACTTGGGATTTAATAGCTTGTTTTCCATCGAGAACTTTTATTTTCTTCACCTGCTATTCACTGTGTCATAAACAAATACTCTCTCATTGTTCTACTTATTGACTAATGATTCTTTTCAGGAATTGATATTCAGCAGATAGACAAATGTGTAGGAGATACAGAAGCAGATGCAGACAACCCAATTCTGAAAGCTGAACAAGATGCTCAGGTTTTACCAACTGAAAGGCCTTTATTACTTTTATTACAGCAATTTGGTAACTGTTGCTGTAAGAGTTGATAACTTGTGATGATAATATCAGATAGGTAAGGGCTCCCGTGGAGATGTGACTATACTGCCAACTCTGGTTATAAATAACCGACAATACAGAGGTACAAACTTTCAGAAGCTAAATAGCCAGCACCTTCCTGGATTGCATTTCATTGAGAAATAAATAATATAAATGATCCTAATTTTTAGGCAAGCTGGACAAAGGAGCAGTTCTTAAGGCCATATGTTCAGGTTTTGAGGAGTCTACTGAGCCTTCCATTTGTTTGACCGAAGGTCCACTCTCCATCTCTATCTTCTAATGTTACAGCTCTCTATTATTATGTATCTGGGCTCTTCTCTTTGCTAAACAAAAATTGAAAGAAGGAATATCTTGAATATCTTACTGAATGTGATTTGAAAGACGTATTTCAAAATAAGCACTATGCAACTCAATCTTGCGTCATATTTGCACAGTAGACACAGTCTGACTTTCCCAACTTGTTTTTATGTATCTTTATAGACATAGAAACAAATGAGTGTTTGCTAAACAATGGTGGATGCTGGCAGGACAAGGCTGCTAACATTACTGCATGCAGGGTACTCTAATCTTTTGACGTTTGCTTTAATCTTTTGGCTGCTGATCCTCTTCTGATGCGCACAAAAATTGTCTTACAGGACACTTTCCGAGGGAGAGTGTGTGAGTGCCCCGTTCTGAACGGAGTTAAATTTGTTGGTGATGGTTATACTCATTGTGAAGGTAATTATTGCAGCTGCTACCATGCCTGAAATAATTCCCGCAACAATTTAATTTTTCAGGCATTGTCACTTTGTGTAATAGTTCGTTTCATTTTAATAGAACAAAAACTCGTAAAAGTTATTTTCTTCACTTTATGTAATTATTCTTCCCTGGACCCAACAAACTTGCTCAAGTGATTTGAGTTTCTGTGGTCATTCATCTTGAGTTCATTCCTTGAAACTCTATAATCAACATTAAGTATTACCCCAGGCCTATGGGAAGGAGGGGATTACTAAGAGCTGCATGCTTAGTTTTATCATTCATGACTTTTTTTTTTTCTGGTATGACAGCTTCTGGAGTATTAAGATGTGAAATAAGTAATGGAGGCTGTTGGAAGGGAACCAAGGGCGGAAGGACGTATTCTGCATGCATTGTGAGTTTCTGACTTTTTGTAGCGCATATGTTTCCTTCTCTTACTTTTTCCTCCTCGTCAAAGTTCCCTTTTCCCTCTTCATTTTGTCACATGAGAAATCATTTTGGCTGTTGATCTAAATATATTCAGTTTGATCTATATTCTTCAGGATGACCATACAAAAGGTTGCAAATGCCCACCAGGATTCAGGGGCGATGGAGTTAATAGTTGTGAAGGTATAACATTTTCTAGATTTTCTATTGATGTGAATATAACTAATACTAGCATTTTTTGGCATGGATTTTGAGAATATCTATTTTAGCTGATGGAGACTAACGTTCATATTTCCTGATAGATTAACTTGTGTTCTTCAATTTTGATGGCTTTTAGATATTGATGAGTGCAAGGAAAAGCTGGCCTGCCAATGTCCAGAGTGCAAATGCAAGGATACTTGGGGAAGTTACGAATGCAGTTGCCATGGAAACTTACTATACATGCACGAACACGACACATGTATAAGTAAGTGTAAAAATATCTTAGTCAATACACAGCATATAATATACGTGCTTGCTTCAGAAAACTCAGTTATCTGAGAATTCTAGTTGAAAAGAAGACCTCCTCAAACTCATCTAAATTCTAGTGGAACGTGAAATTAGTATTCATTTTAGAGTTTCCACTCGGTTATGGTTGACATTTGAAGATCAGCTTCCACTGCAGGGTCAAATGGGATATTCTCTTCTTATGACTTGCATTAAAAGAATTCAAATCTGGGATGTAATCTGTGCACCTCTTGATTTTTGATGTACTTTTGACAAGTTTGATCTTTTTTTAGCTATTCATTTTCAATGCTACTTAGATATATAGTTATCAGTTTTTTCTACCTTTAATTCGTCATTTTAAACTGGACATACAGGTAAAGCTGTTAATACAGAATTTAGCTGGGGCTTTTTGTGGGTGATCATTCTTGGTATGTCTGTCGCTGGAGTTGGGGGATATGCTCTGTACAAGTACAGGATCCGGGTATGTCTCAGTTGATTTACCTAGACTGCTGTACATTTCCTCTCTCTTAAATCTTAGCTGAACTTATAAATTTATAAGGACAACAAAGGTTCGTCCTTTTACCAGTGTTTTTGGTTATGGCTTTGTTTGGTTTTTTTGTATCTGGGATGGGGAGAATGGAAGCTCAATCGCTTTGGCCACCGTTCTTTTTAATTTCAAGCATTGGTAGGTCTAAAAAGTGATTTACTAATGAAACATGTGAACCAGTTTGGGCTGCAAAAGAGATTATTTTAGATCTATTAATTGAAACTCATCTGGACAAGAAATTATTGAAAAATGCTTATAATCAAGATCGAAAGAGTTACAATTTTTATTGTATGGTTCCATTTGGCTTACCTACCACATTGGGTCGTGGTCCCAGGAAAGCAAAGTTTTATATCTTATGTCATTTATTCAGATGTGTTATTCTGATGCATTTGATTCATGTGCAGCACTACATGGACTCCGAGATTCGGGCCATCATGGCACAGTACATGCCCTTGGATAATCAAGGAGAGGTACCTAATCACATTCCCCATGGGAATGTCTGAGATTGGAACAATAGAGCATACCGGTTAAGAATGGCGAACATTTCTGTACTCTACGCCGCCAGTAGTTATACAGTAACGTTTTATTGCCCTGATGCTGCTTCCTGCATCTTCATGGCTCACTCGTCGTAAACTAGATCTTGTTCATGTTTTATGTAAATTCTGGATGCTTTTAATAAACTCCCAATCGTTTGGGAATTTTCCCTGGATGGTGTATGTAAAATGGCATGTTTGTTCTTTGCTGGCAATTTTTAATATTTCTATTCACGGATCAAGCATTTACTAGGGGTGTAAGCGGTCCGATTTTATCGATTTTTGACAGATTTTCAAACCAAACCGTTTACACCGGTTTGAGAAAAACCCAAACCTAAACCAAACCATTTTGAATGGTTTGAAAAAAACTCAAACCTAAACCTAACGGTTTGGTCCGATTTTAAATCGCCGGTTTCGTCGTATATCTTTTTTTTTGCCTATCGTCTGATTTTAAACTGTCGATTTCGTCGTATATTTTTTTGACTGTCTACTTTTATGCCATTAATTTAGGAGTAAACCTTTTTTTTCCACAACCGGTGGAATCAGACCGAAACCATTTAGAACCAGTCGATTCTGTTTCAGATCTTCTAAAAAATAATTTAATTTTGGGACAAATTATTAAGAACCAATCGATTCCTGTCCAGTTCCCAGTTCTAGTATGGGGACCGGACGGTTCTTATAGGATTTTTTTTTTTTTTTTTTTGATAAAATATATGATTAAATCTCCAATCACTTTTATAAAAAATAATGGGGCTCCTTTATTTTTCTACCCAGCACTTTCCTTTTTTCCTTTTATTCTTTTATTCTCTCTTCTTATAATTCTTTAATTAACTAATTCTCAAACCAAATTAGAATATTGGGTAAATTTATACCTAAATAAATTTATTTACAATATATAATTTCATTTCTAAGATCCGAAATTTTTATTTTATTTTCACTTTGATTACATAATTGTTGATCCGATCAAAACTTTTCATCTAAATTTCTATAAATTATAATCGACAAAATCAAAAGTTGCAATAATTTTTTAAAGGATGTCAAATTCAATGTAGAATTTTGATTTTGATTGAAATTTGTTTAATTATTGGAGTACTGTGCAATTTATATAAATTGATGATTGTTTGATGATAGTAATTTATACGGAATACAACGTGAGATTGCTTGATTAATCGTTTCAGACTTTCAATTTAGGAGCCTATAAAATATATGAGTTTCATTTAAAAATAAATAAAAAGCCCAACACAAAAGTCTTGCAAGTTACAATTTAGAAAATTTTATTTATTTTATTTATTTTATTTTTATATATTTTTTAACCGGTCTAGTTTGATTTTAAACCGCAATAAAATTTCTCAAACCTAAACCAAACCGTTTGATTTGGTTCAAAACCATTTCATTGACGGGTCCACGTGACACCAAATTGAAGGTTTCCAAAATACGATTTCGACTTGATTTTCCAGTTCAACGATTTTTGCTTACAACACTAGCATTTACTATGGAAAGAATTATGGATTTAAAGGTGGCAAGTGAAGTTCATAAAAATTGGTAGAAAGGATACAAAGTAGATTCAGAGGCAAATCAATAACTAAAAACAGATGACCTTCGATAAGGGAAAAGCAGAGGCAACAATTGATTTTTAGTACAAAGATTCACAATAGGTTATCCAAATTTATTTCCTCACATTCTATGCCCTTCTAAATGATACACTCGAACTTCATGTTGAAACAAGTCACTTGACAAATCTACTAACATATTCCGCAATTCTGGGCTATTTATAGTGTCAACTCTTGACAAATCCACTGCATAGTACATACTGACTGCCTCTTCACCCGAAGCACACCAGGGAAAGACAGGAGACCCTGATAAAGAAAGGTAGTTTTAAAATCTAAACTTGCAGAACATTTTAGCCAGGATCCCGGAGAAACCTAAAATCACGATGATGCCATATGCTTAATATAGATATTGTGCAAAATGTGCTAAAAAATGCTGTACAGACCCTTACGTAGCACATTTTGCACAAGGTAGTTTTAAAATCTAAACTTGCAGAACATTTTAGCCAAGATCCCGGAGAAACCTCAACTCACAATAATGCCATATGCTTAATATAGATATTGTGCAAAATGTGCTATGTAAAAAAGCTGTACAGACCTTTACACAAGGATTAATTTTCTAGCCCGGCTTCCAAACTGGATCCTCCCTTTGTGTCTCCACCATCTCTAATGCTCCTATACACAAAGAACGCTGCCACTGCGCCACTGCACATTGCAAGCGAACTGTCAGAAGCCAGATAAAGCCAATATATGCTTCTTTTGAGAGCAGGTCAGAAAAGAGGCCTTGTATACTAACATTTTGAAGAAAAATATTACAAAGTACATTATCTTATGTTAAATTTGTCATTTTATGTACTCTTGATTTTATTTAACTTAGGTCTACATATCACATTATCTTCTTTCTATGATTAGTAATTACATCACTCTTACTATGTTTTTTGATAGGACATCACTCTTACTATGTTAACACGAACGTTTATCACAAATGTAAAACACTATTTTGGTAAAATCTGAATTAGCTCACTATGCAGCTTTTACAATTTTATTTTTTTCCTAGTTCTATCTTTGAATGCAAACTTCCACTAGTGACAGTGCTTAAAAAAATATCAATAAAATAAATTAGACAAGCAGAATGCTGAAAAGAAAAATGGTTTTCCGACAGTAAGATTTCAGAGACATTCAGACCTTATGATAGTTGTAACAAAATTCGCAATAAATGGTCGCTGCAAAGAAAGGGAAATTAGAAAATGTTACAGCAAATAAAGAAGAAGAATGTGTTCTCAAGCTTTATTGATCAGGAATGAAAAGAGACTAACATATTCAAAATTGCAGGGGAGAAAAAAATAAAAAAGATGTTACCATGGACCATAAGCGCAAATTCCTAAGAAACAATATGGTAGCAATTGCTGCAGAAATAATAGAAAATACATTAATGATGCAATACCACAGTTATGTCCCAATGTAGAGACCATAAGTAAACTGATAGGAACCAAACTGTGAAAAGACAGACTCAAAGGAACAGCAATATTGATGCAATTAAAAGGAATTACAACAATGAAAGAAGTAACAAATAGCCATTCGAGAGGGCTAAAACTCTCCTAAAGGTTTCCCTTCTTCTCACTTAATAAAAGCCTCTCTATCTACTAACTTCTACCTCTATTTATAGCCCTTCCCTAACAGAATTATTCCCTCCCCCCCACATGCTCTTGTAACAGAATCCGTTGATGCCCCTCCTTCTCAAGTCTTCCGGGCTCTTCTAGAATTGGAGGCTTATCAATACCCCGGGGTTCCAAAGACACCTTATCCTCAAGGTGGAAATCAAATCAGGAAAATGTTGAATGATTGATGAAGTTGGTTCCCGGGAAGTTTCAAAATCAAGTAGTCTTTTCCATTTAATTAGTACTTTACGCCCTGGAGGTTTTCGTGCAGGGAATTGGCATATTCCGTGGACCTGCTCGGGTTTCACAATCCACTCCATAATAGAATCAATTTATGGAGTAATTCTGTTTTCTACAGCTTGTTTCATTATCTTGCCCACATTGAATAGTGCATGGAGAACCTTATGATGTATTTGGGATATCGGGGCACCCTCTTTGAGATTGAGGTTAGAGATCAAATTCATTTGATAAGAACCTGAAGGTTGCTGAAAATGCTGTGATGAATCTATAGGTGATAGCTCAGTTGCTGGTGCCACTTTAGAGGCTTCTTCTTTATTGCAACCGACTTGCTGCTGCTGATGTTTGGTGGTACCTGATCTGTTGCTGTTGTTTGTATTTGGATCTGATTGCTGCAGTTGACTCTTCTCAAGTTCTAGAATATGATTGTAGCTATTTGGATGAACCATTAATATAGTGCCCAAGCAAACTCCATATCCTGTCGTTCCTGACCATAAAACTTTTGTGTACTGAACCAAGTAAGTTGGAGTAAATCTTCCGCCACTGGAGTATTTTACATCACTGTGGGGTATTAACCCCTCTTCACTCTTCAACTGCAGCTCCTGCTGAATAACGATTGGGAATTTGGGTAATGAATGCATTGGGCTCTCTCATTTTTCTTTATTTAAGCCCATTACACCTAAGGCTTAATTAAATAAATCTATGTAGCCCACTTGTTGGGCCATCTCCAAAACCTGGCCCATAGGTTTTACCATTTGAATTTTAGCCCTAATTGTCAGCCCATTCATATATTTCTCTTCTCTCATCGTCTTTATCATATTCTGTTCGTTTAGCGACGGCAATTCTGGTTCTAACATCTCCTCCTGTCTGTTCATGCCTTCATTTTCTCCGACTTGTTTTGCGATGGAGTTCCTAGTTCAAAAACCTCTAACGAAGGAAAAGCTAGGGCTTCCAACATCTCCTCTTCCTTGGTTGTGCCTGCATGTTGCAGTCCCAGACCTTCAAAATTTCTATTCATGGCTGCCTTCGAATTAATCAGCGATGCAACATCTCTCTGAATTGCCTCCAGTGATTGCGTCATCTTGGCCATACTCTGGGTTAAGTGATCTACTGCTCTTTCCAGTCCAGGTAAGCATTGAAGTTTTGTTTTCAATTTCTTCAGCTTCTTCCCCATTGCTTCTATTCTGATTTCTATCTTTTTTTGGGCCATCAGATCGAACATGCTCTGAAATTTGGCACGGGAAAATTGTTTGAGATAAGTGGAATTTGGTTTTGGAATTGATGGAGCTGCTGATTGCTGCATATTGGCATAACAGAAGCTAGAAACTGAAGCATTCTGTTGGTTGTAAACAATTTTTTTTGGGCCATCTTCATTTTCCGTATTCAGACCCATTCCTCCTGGGGCTTTATTAATTGAAAATTTATAGTTCTGTCGTTGGGCCACCTCTATTCCATAGTCCAGACCAACTAAATTTAATAACATATCTTCCACCATCTTTCCTTGAATCAGCCCATTAACCAAATCCTTTCCACCACCGTCTACATAACGCTCTGCAATAACCAACCGGGATGGAGAGGCATCATCTTCTTTCACAGCATGTCCTCGCCTCCTCCTCATCTGTTCAGTGAAATTCTTTTGGGCCACTTCCATAAGTTGGCCCAAATTAGTTGGGCTTAATAATCTGACTTCAGCCAAACTGATTTCTGGTTTCAATCCATTCACGAAGGTACTTTCCAGCTCCTCATCTGAGATTCCTCTCAGTGGCGACGCAAGTAGCTCAAATTCTCGCGGGAATTCCGCCACCGTTTCGCCTTGGTTGATGGTCAGAATTTTTTTGCATAAGCTTCCGTCTGGTGTCGGCCCTTCGGTAATACTTCCTGACCCATCCCCTTCGCTGTTTCTGCTCGGTCCCATCTCCGTAACATAAAGTGCAGCCACAGCTTTCTTGGTGTCTTCCATAGACTGCAGAACTTCGGCCATGTGTTGGGTTAGGTATTCCCCTGATTTCTCCAATCGATTACTGCCCATCAGCCTCTCGCTCACCAATTCTAGGCTCTTCTCTACTGCCTCTAATCTCTGCAGTCCCGCATTGATACCATCCATATTTTCCTCTTTTCTTTCCTTTTCCGACTCCACCTCAGATTTCTTCTCCTCCTCCTCCGGTGATGATAGTTCCTTCTCAGTCTCCCGGTTCTCTATTTTCCAGTTCAACTCATTCCCCTGCTTCCAGTATGAAATTTCACCAACAACGGAGATCTGCTTCCCGTGAAATCGAGCCATCATCAACACCTTCAATTCATCCCAAGTACGCACCGATCGTAACTGCTCATACCAATTCCATGTTTTCCAGTCAAAACAAGCTACGACAGCCTCTATCTTCTCCACTTCCGACAATCGATTTTTAGAAAAAATCTTCTCCACCTCTGACACCCACTCGTTTATGTTTTTCCCCATAGAATATCGATGTGTTGAGCCGGCCATATGAATCCAGCCCCGAATCATTGTCTCGATCTCCTTCCTGTCACATTACCTATCAAGCTCAAACTCTCTTCTAAATCTTTGCTGAAAGTAGTTTTCATTTGCCCCGAGAATCGAGTGCTCTGATACTAATTTGATAGGAACCAAACTGTGAAAAGACAGACTCAAAGGAACAGCAATATTGATGCAATTAAAAGGAATTACAACAATGAAAGAAGTAACAAATAACCATTCGAGGGGGCTAAAACTCTCCTTAAGGTTTCCCTTCTTCTCACTTAATAAAAGCCTCTCTATCTACTAACTTCTACCTCTATTTATAGCCCTTCCCTAACAAAATTATTCCCTCCCCCCCACATGCTCTTGTAACAGAATCTGTTGATGCCCCTCCTTCTCAAGTCTTCCGGGCTCTTCTAGAATTGGAGGCTTATCATAAACCAAATCTAGTCATGAGCTAACTGGTTTTCTATTGCATAGAAGGACCACATAATTAATGTAATGACTTTTAGTTTTAGTCATGGTAAGAATAAAATGAAGCTAAAATAAAAATGTATAGACAAGTGCTATAATGATTCTAACAAAAAATAACTACTTGTTAATGTTAACTTAAAAGAAAAGTTGTAGAATCTTCATTAGATTAACTGTAATCTATACAGTAAAGCACTAAATGTTAGGTCAATAAAAAAGAATATAAGAAGATGGATTATGACTATATAAAAATGCATAAGATAATAAATAAAATTGGGTGCCAACAAGTGGTGGCAATTCAAATAGAGAATAAGTGAAGGGAAAGACATCTTAGCTAATTGAAATACACGTAGACCTAAAGTTCTCATTCATAAGATCAATGTAACTCCAGTTGAATGTGTTGATGAGAAAGAAGAAGAACGTGGTACATGAGTGAGTTATTATCAGAATAAACAATGCATAAGTTCATTGCAAAAGAACTCATTCAGTGAGGCCTTTGAACCTTTGTATTAATTGATTGATAAAAAGGACTCATGTAACAGACCACCTAATTTAATAGGAACAAGTTACTAGACTTAGCTTCTTGTTGTTGTAATAGACACACCAATTACAATAACATTTGTGAAATTTGGCAACATCTCTTTGTTCGTCTTCTTTTTTTAACTTGTGCAACGCAGGCATGTCAATACAAATCTGACCTGCAAATCTATTGCAGAATCTCTAAAATATGAGGGGCAATAAACTTAAGTCTATTATGACATGGGATTTATACATGCTTCTATCAACACATTTTAGCATCAACTTAAAATTCAATTATTTCATCTGAGTACCTCAAAGTGTCATGTGGAAGATTCACGCGTCATTAAATACAGAGTGTTACATATTTTGTTATTAAACTAGAGAATGCTTGTCAATCTATGTCACCAATACTAGATAGTTGTATAGAGAACATGGTATTAGTGTCAAGCATCCAGTAAAATAGATACCTGTCTGTCCTTTCAAGGCTAAAGGCGACAACTCTCCTTTATTCCATGATCTTAGACTTGATATACTGATGGCTAAAAGAGTACCACCAAGTATAATACCAAATCTGATTGCAGAAACGCTTCCAGTTATCATGAAGGATAGAAAGCCACCAGCACAAAGAAGAGCACCTGGAAAGCATGAGAGATGGAATGAGATCACTTCTGGTTCTTCCTCATCTCGTCTAAAGTTCGACATAAGGTACGTATACAGGCAAATTATGCACTTATATCTTTTGAACTTGTATACATACCATAAGGTATTCCAACATAAAAGTCCCGTACTTTAGAGACATCATTGAGCTCATCTGCAGGGTGGGCAAAGGTTTCAACAATATCCTTCACTTGTTCAGGGGAATTCTCAGCAGCTGTGGCAAAATATTTTTTACTCTCTTCAGCAACTTCATTTGCAATTTTGCTCAGCTCGTGTCTTGCTTTATCTGCTTGAATTTTTGATTTTTCTGAAGTTTCTTTTAAAATGACTATAGCCTTCTTAGAATACACGTCGTATGCTTCTTTTGATATACTCTGCATCTTTAAGGCTTGTTCTTTAAAAGAATCTAATGTTTGTTTCCATGCTTCTTCTGATTCTTCCGCTCCTGCTTTAAGATCCTCCTTCTCTATTTCAATACCTGAAGGCTTCTGAAAAGTGGATCACCACAAAGTCAGGCCTTACAAGTTCAAAATGAAAGAATTTCCAGGAAAACCAGCATAAAGAAAGGGGAGCCTAGAAAAGTAACAAAAACAATCACTGAAAATCACAAATACATTGCATGCTTGTAAACTTTACATGAGCTTATTATTTCACAAACAACCATTCATCCTGGTAACCAAAACATTACAAATTGAAATGGAACTTATATCATGTTTGGTTAAGCTTAGCAAAACATGCTCTGGGTGTCATTCCAATTTAAAAAAGCCACATTTCCACGACATAAGGAAAACACTCAGCATTAACAAAATATTGCCCTTCCCAAGTGTAAATGACTCTCGTAGTGGCTGTTATTGTTCAAATGACATCTTCAAACTACAACAGCTGAGTATTGTAGTCACAATTAATCTCAGAAGGATTGACGCAGCAGCCTATTTTACAATCAAATTTGTCCAAACAGATACAATAATTATTAAAAGCTTACATCTCTCAAAAGGAAATTAATAAACCACAAAACAAATCTATATGATTCATATCTTCAGTTTGCCAAATAACAAGTCCAATCATATAGCTTACAAATTAAAATATTAAAAAACCAAAATCCAATCAACTCTTGCAGACCTTACAATCTTTCTCAAACCCCAGAAAGCTAATCCCAACACACAAAAACAACGAAACACTGCAAGAAAATAAAAATCAAAGTAAGCTCACCGATTCTTCTTGTGAAGCGGCGAACGACAAAACTGAACGTTCCCGAAAATTCCGCCCCCTTAATGGAACCAGGTTAAGGCCAAGCCCTCTGGGCTGAACGAACCGGGTTACAATTGACATTTTATAGTAATTGTCCGGTCTGTGCAGAGCTTCAAACCCTAACGACGAGTGCGGAGAAAAACAGAGCGCCATTGTAGAAGGAGAATAGGCTCTCTTCAGGCTAGGGTTTTGAATTGTAATTGAGTCTATTCTTATGCTCATTGTAGAGATTTATATGTCTGGATGGGGTTGAAGTGAAGAAGTAGCTGACAGAGAGATACGGTGCGTTATTGTCACTAAGGTGCGCCGAGAAGATACCTGCCGTAGCAAACAAAAAGAGAAGGAAAGAAAAAAAATTGTCTTGATCTAATCAACTCAATCAACAGTTTTTACTTTTCTCAGTAAATAATTTTTTTTTTTTTAATTTTTTGAAATGAAAACAATTTTGATTTACAATAGCATTTAAATTATAAGAGTCCGTTTGATAGAAAGATGAAAAATGAATGATAAATAAAATATTTGACAGGGAAGTGATTTGTTTAGAATTTATTTTAGAGGGAATTGTAATTAATGGTGTTTAATTGATATAATTTTACACTTAATTCGTTTGGTTTTATTTTTCATGCAAATGGTTATTTTTTGGGATAAATTTTTTTACAATCTGTATTAAAATTTGTTTGGATTGTCAAAAAGTAAAAAATAAAAATAAAAATAATATTTTTATTAATTTTTGGTGTTCGTTTGGTTTCATTTTTCATGCAAATTGTCAATTAAATCGATAAATTTTTTTTACCGTTGTATTTAGAATATGTTTCCATTGCCAAAAAGTTAAAAAAAAAAAAAAAAAAAAAAAAAAAAAAACACCTAAAAATGTGGAAAATAAATTCCCATCAAAATCATAAGAAAATATTTTTCTGCTTTTGTGCATCAATGGATTGTATATTAGAAGTTGATGGCAAACATTTTTCATGGCAAATTTAGCTAATCAAACAGCCAAAAGTAGGAATTAGGAAAATATTTTTTTAGTTTCATGACAAATTTCGCATATCAAACGAACCCTAAGTTATCGTTTACATAAAATAACCTTACGTGGTCAAAATAATATTTTGAACAGTAATTTTTAGAAAAATGTATGATTAAAAAGTATATAAAAAGTTTGAATTTACATATAAAATATTTTATTGTATCAATGTGTGAATAAAATTGAGTATGTAAAAAAAAAAAAATTCAAATAATAGTTGTCAAACAGGAGCTAAATTGTACTGTGAAAAAGTGAGAATTAAATATTTTTCTTACATAAACAAATTATTTATAGACGATAAAACATGCATGGCAAGGGATACAAATGTAACGAGTGTCCCGAAATGACGAAATCTGCTATTCATAACCAATTTATCTTTGTCAAAAAAAAAACACCCAACAAAGTGGAAAATAATTTCCGACCAAAATCATAATAAAATATTTTCCTCCTTTTGTGTTTCAAGGGATTGCACATTAAAAATTGATGGCAAACATTTTTCAGTGCAAATTTGGCTAATCAAACAGTCAAAAGTATGAATTAGGAAAATATTTTCCTAGTTCCATAACAAATTCTTCGTATCAAACACAGTCTTATAGACTTATTTCAAGTGACAAATTTTCGTGAAATTCGTGAAATTTGTTTACTCATATAAATTTATAGCGAATTAATGAAATGTCCGCTTGCCTGCTTTTTTTTCCACTTAGTTTTGACTTTTTTTGGGTTGGCACTATTTATGAGACCGTGGAAAATCAATGCTGATTAGGTTTTCCTAATAGAATTATGAAAATTTGAAAATAATCGATATAAATTATAAGAATAATGTTATTTGTACATAAGAATATCTCCAAACGACTCTTTAAACATAAAATGTTCTCTATTTTAAAGAGTCGATCATTCAAATCACGTTTCAAGAAACTCTTTAAACTACTTACTTCGTCCCATTTATATATGCTTATTTTATTTTTCATACGGATTAAAAAAATTTATTTAATGTTATTAAAAAAACAGTTTTGTCAATAACTTTTCTAATTTACCCTTATCTATATTTGTACAATTTCAAAATTAAGTGAAAAAAAATTTGATTATAACTAGACAAATCAAATAAGGATATATTAGTTATCAAACAAAATAAACACAACTCAATAAAAAAAACATGAATATATAAGTGGGACGTGAGAATAAAGAAAGTAAGTATATATAAATTGAACAGAGTTATAGAGGGATTAACATTTTAATTTCGAGAGTGAGTTTAGCCCTCCAACTCTCTATTTTTAAATACATTTAAAGTATTTTAATTTTTAATTAAAGAAAATAATATAATAATTTATAAGAAAACTAGTGAAAATAAATAAACTCTCTATTATCTAAATTGTAAAATATGCTTTTTGAAAATATGAATTCTCTTGGAGATGTTCTAAGAAGTTACATAATGGTTCAAATACAGATGAAGTAAGAGATTGAAATTATTTATTTATTTATTATTATTATTATTATTATTTTGTTGAAGAAATTCTAACACTATCATATCATACTACATTATGTATATGAATCATTATATACGTATAGCATAACCGAAATTTTAAAGATACAAAATTTAGGTAATAAGTAACCGGTTATCTGAATTATAATTTTATTTTATTTTTATTTTTTGTCGAGTGCATTAATTTTATGCGGTTTGAAAATTAAATTTATTTCAAATATTCAAAGAATCAAACAAGGAATGAAATTAATAATTCAACAACCAATCCAAGGATTTTTTTTATCCTTCCCAAGAAATTGCTTTTTATCTCTGTTATAAATTCATTGCATTTATAATTTGCAGCCTTATATATATATTGATTGATGCATTTGGCGATGAGTTGCAGAAATTGGAAGAATGGAAGATATGGCAGTAATATTGAAAAGGTTTGGGGATGAACACAGCACGTTATTTGACCAGTATGAGAGGCTCTCCTTTGAGGTGCAACTGAACCAGGCGATACTGGGGCGGAGTATGTCGGAGCCGAGTATTCTACGGAAGCAAAAGGCGCCGCAGGTGGTGGCGAAGCCAGAGCGGCAGTGGCGCCGCCGGGGGACTGGTTTACTAAAGAAGTTGCTGAAACCAGTTCTTGGGAAAAAGAGTGCCAAAAATGATGACAGGACAGATTCAAATTAGGCTTTGAATTTTGAAATATTAAATAATTTTTTATTTTTTTTTTTATTTTTTTTTTTTTATCTGTTGCAATTTATATGCATACAAACAGAAGGAACTTGGATTACTAAGATTATTGACTTCATTTTCTTTTCATATTTTCCCTTCTCGTTCAATTTAACTTCTTTGAAATCATCTTGATGATGCTCGTGTTGTTAATTTGAATTTTGGATTAATTAATTTATCTAGTGCCAACTATAAATAATACAAGAAGAAGATGTTTTCAAAATTTTCAATTGAGAAATGTGAGGCAAGCATAAAAGGTAGAACCATGCTAGTTGTCAACTGCGGTTGTAAAACTAGCAAAATTCTAAAAGGTAATGGACGGTTGAAATCTCAAATAAGGTGGTTATATAATAGGGTAATTGGCGCAAAACGTCCCTACCTTTCAAGGTTTTTTATGGAAAACATCGATACCTTTTATTTTTTTGGTGCAAAACGTCCATACTTTTCAATTTCTTGGTGCAAAATGTCATTTTCACAATTATTTACGTAAAATGACCAAAATACCCTGCTATTTAAATAGAAAAAATTACAACTATAGATCCAAACTTTAAAAAAATGCAAATAACCTTCCAAACTTCACATTTTCCCCGTCGCCGCCTATTCTCATCATTCTCCACACAAAAATGGCCGCTGCCACTGCCACCACATGCCCAGAACCCTCCACTTTCAAAACTCGTCTCTTCCCGCCCCAATTCTTCCTCTCGCACTACTTTTTCCTCGCTCAAAATCCCCTCCGTTGCTGATTCTCCAAACTATTCCTTCAAATACTTGAAATCCCAACTCAATCCCCAACCGCACCATCGCATCACTAGCCCTGTCCATTCCACCACAACCAACCCCGACGCCACTTCTACTGTCACTACATTCCATGGGCTCTGCTATGTTGTGAGCGACAACATCGACACTGACCAAATCATCCTCGTCGAGTACCTCACTCTCGTCCTCTCCAATCCCGATGAGTACAAGTATCTTAGTTCTTACGCCATCATTGGTCTTCCATCTTCGTACGAAAGTCGTTTCATTGATCAAGAGGAAACGAAATCCAAATACTCCATTGTGATTGGGAGAGATAATTTTAGTCGTGGCTCGTCCTGAGAGCATGCCCTGTAGCCCTAGGTGCTTCCGAGGTTGGTTGTTGTTGTAGTCGAGTCATATGCTCAGATTTTCTTTAGGGAATTCTGTGGCCACTAGAGAGGTTTATTTAGTGGAATCGGAGGGAAGGCTGTGCAAGGAGTGTAAGACTGGGGACGTTGTGACCATTGAGCTTGGGGAGAGTGACAACAAGTTGATTAATCATACCTCTGGCAAGGAGTATAAGTTGAAGCCAATTGGAGATGCTAGGCCTGTGATTGAGGCTGGTGGGATTTTCGCCTATGCAAGAAAAACTGAGATGATTCCTTTACGCTAAACATCAAGGCTGGATTTTTCAGTTTTATTTTTCATTGCTTAACGTGTGTTTGGTTGTCATATTTTTTGGCTGAAAATGGCAGGCGGGGTGAGGTTTGGGAATAAGGTGAAGTTTGAAAGGGTTATTTGCACTTTTTAAAAGTTTGGATTCATAGTCATAATTTGTTCTTTTTTTTTCTTTTTTTCTTTTTTCTATTTAAATAGCGGGGTATTTTGATCATTTTACGTTAAAAATCTGTGAAAATGACGTTTTACACCAAAAAATTGAAAGGTAAAGAAGTTTTGCACAAAAAATGAAAGGTATGGACGATTTCCACAAAAACCTTGAAATGTAGGGACATTTTGCGCCAATTATCCTTATATAATACTCTCTCCGTCCCAAATATATAAGCTGAGTTTCCTTTTTCATTTGTCCCAAATATATAGGCTGATTTCTAAATTTATAATATTTTGATTTGTTACTTTACTAACATGCCCTTATTTACTTTGCATAGTTAAAATCAATATTCTCCACTTAATTTATGGTTCCAATGAATCTTATCAAAATAATTTATGAATGTGAGAATTGAAAATTAAATCATTCAATTTTTTTTACTACTTCCAATAATAATTTACTATTAATTGCTAATAATTAAATATGGGTAAACTAGGAAAGTTTTTGACAAAAATTACTTTTTCAATAACATTAATTATGTTTTCTTAATTCGTGTGAAAAATCAAACAAAACTATATATTTGAGACGGAGGGAGTATAACAAATGGGTAGGACAATTCGATGGTTGTATGTAGTTTTTTAATGAGCAATGACCCGTTAGATTTAGGGGAAAAATTCATAATTAAGGTGTATAGTTTACACCAATTTAAAAATAAGGTATATAGTTTAAAAATTCAAAAATCAGGTTTGTATATAATTAATTAAATATATTTATTAATTAAATATAATAAAATCATAATTATATAATTAATGGTCACAGATTTATAATTAAGGTCACAGATTATTTATTGGTCGCATATTATCAAATTATTAAGTCACAAATTATTTTCGAAACTTTTTTTACAAGTCACAATTTATTTCGAAGTCACAAATTGTAGGTCACAGTTTTTCAAATCAGCTGGTCACAGAAATTTTTCGGTCACACGTTATCAAAATTTTAGGTCACAAATGAGTAATTGATCACAGTTTTTAGGTCACAGTTGAGTATTTGGTCATAGATTAATAAATAATTGGTCACATACACCCGAAGCCCCAAATCCCGACCCCAATAATTGGTCACAGATCAACACATCCCCGTTAATGCTGTCGTCCCACCACAACCACCCGACAGCAACACCTCACCCCTATCACCACCACCACAAAACCGCCCTACAACCACCATATTCAACATCACTGCACACCGTTAATGCTGTCGTCCCACCACAACCACCCGACAGCAACACCTCACCCCTATCACCACCACCACAAAATCGCCCTACAACCACCATATTCAACATCACTGCACACCGCCAGAGCCACCACCGCACACAGTACCACACCACTACTGCACACACCCAACCAACGCACCACCACCGCATCGTAGCATCACCACCGAACACAGTTAAATTGGCCGCACACCTCTACCTCCACCGCACCAAAACCCCCACCAGATTTCCCCAATACAAAGGAGAAGACGTTTCCGGTTAAACAGATCAAATCGAGGAGAACGAAATCTCCCCAAAAAACCCCAAACTCCCTCCTGAATTTTCTCTTCTGCCGGCGACCAAAAAACCCTAAACTCCTCCCCAATTTTTTCTCTGTGGCGACGAGCGACGCAGCTGCAAGTTCGCAACAGTCTCGACTTCCTACGAACGACAGATCGCACAGCGCCGCTCCTACACTGCGTCGTCGCGTCGCTCGGTGACTTCTTCCGGTTGTGGTGCTTCGTCTTCCAGTGGGAAGGTTGGTGGGGCTGGGAGGCGACGGCGGTGGCGACGAGTTTCGAGTTTGCCGGAGGAGGTGTTGATTGTAGAGAGAGAATGGAGGCGGTCGTGGGTAGGGGAGAGAGAGAGAGAGAATGAATAATTTGAATTTGATTAGGGTTTATGAAAAATATATAATTCATTAATTATTAATTTCATACCTGATTTTTGCATAAAAAACATTTGGACCTGATTTTTGCATTGATAACTTGAAATACCTGGCCCCATGTAATTTCCTCTAGATTTAATGGGTTTAGGGCTACGAGTTCGAATAAATGGGTTTAAAGTGGTCACATTTGTATCGTCGTGATCTACAAATTGAAATTAAACAAATTATAATTACATACTACGCAATTTACGAGTCAAAACCACATATTAAGTGACAATCACTTATTGCACAATTTATGAGTTGCAATCATTTATTAAGTCAAAAATCAAATAATTAATACATTACAAATTATTTATTAATCACGATCAAACAATTACTTGATCATGACCATATTCTTCTCACCCCACCCCAACCCCATCCCCATCCCAAGTCACCGGACCTCATTCGAAGTTCTCAACCTGCTTTATGTTCGAACCTGATTTCTTCGTAATTGAAATGAAGCCTCAAATCATCGAGAATTCGTCATTGGGTACTCAAGATTCAGCTTCCAACACTTGCAGTCCTCCAGCGGAACCGGTTAAAACCCAATCAGAAGAAATTGGACTTTTTCAAGGGCAGGGTATTGAAGCTAGAAGGCATTACATAGAGGTCCAGGGGAGGCCATGGGGAAAGTACTAGGCGGAGATTCGAAAAAGAGGGCTCTGTTATGGCTGGGGACTTATGACATGAAGTTAAAGCAGCTAGTGCTTATGACTGCAGCCTTTAAGATGAGAAAACCCAAAGCGGTTTTGAATTTTTCGTTGGCCTCGTTGGAAAACACTGGCCAGGGAGGAGAAGAGTAAAGACGACGAAAGATTTGCTCAAGTGCTATTTGAATATGAATATTAGTGAAACTAAGGACGTGTTTGGTTAAGCTTAAAATATAGGTAATTAGCACTTGATTTTTGATCAAATAAAATTAGTACCTGATTTTTATAATTAAAACTTAATAAGTAGGGACCGAGGTAATTTTCTCTTCAAAAAAACTTGTGGGGCTCTCGAAAAATTGGTTTAATCAAATAATTCAAGAATTACAATTTTTGTTATTCGTCTGTTGGGTTTTGTTACTCAATAAATGTCGGACAATAATGTTAAAATGATGTTGAATATTTTATATCGACACCTTAGCGATGACTCGACTTGAAAACAATTTGAAATCACTCGAAGTAACTTGATTAAGTTAATATTGCTCGTAGCCAAATACTTGTGGATGACCCAAGTTGTGGCTTCGGATTGGTGGTGATATATTGGTAGCCCATTTATTGGCAAGCTGAGTTTTTTGGTTTGTTGGACCATTTACTTGTTTTGGCCCCAATTCGAGGTGACCTGATATATGTTATATATTCCCCATTTTCCCAGCTGCGTTCAGTGTGTACTGTAGCAACAGAGAGGAGAGAAAAGAGAGAGGCAATCAAGAGCCTTGGGAGGTTGCGACTAAGATTTAACCATTGTTATCTCTTATTCTTTTTCTTCTTCCTACCTTTGTGGATTGCTAATACCACCATCATATAGTCATCCTTTGTGGATGGGAAAACTTGTGGCAATCGGAGTGTACAAGTTGTAGGTCTGAGTTTCCTGAGTTGATGTTCGTTCAGTGAGTAAACTGAGTTCGAAATTAAAGATTTCTCGAAAAAATTTCGCCACAAGTAGTTCCAGAGCTTGTGTTGAGCAATCTCTAATTTTTTTGGAGCAAAAACTGGCTGGAAGAGGGCGAAAATCGAACATGAAAACCAGCAAAAAAAACAAACTGAAAATTGGAGAGTTCTGAAAAATTTTCTGGCCGAACTTGTTTTTGCTTTTTTCGGCGAAACTACTCACCATTTGAAGAAACCAACACCACAGCTGTACCGTGCAAGCGAAGGCACACTTGGTTGTCAGGACGATGACGACTGCGAGTGAGGTCCACGCACAGCACCGACAGTGGTGTATGCAGGCACGTGGGTCTGAGTTCGAGGATGGTCTGCACAGACAGAATGTTACTGATGGCATAACGGACCCCGCGGTATTGTAGAATTTCAGTTTCGAGCGATATGATTAAATTTGGACGATTTTACCCTTTGACGTTAGGGCGCCAGGTGCCGTTTCGCATTGTCGTAGTTGCTGGAAGCTTTAGGTCGAATGGTGGCGACCTAAAGTTGTGAATTCACATCTCTCCTAGTTTATGCATCGACAGATATAGTCCACTTGTTATCGTGTTCTTTCCTTCTATTATTGCAATTAAGACAATTGTTTATGATAATCATTTATTTTTCGCATTAGAGTCTTCGTGTGTGGTGACATTAGGATTATGGTTACTTTGAAAGGGTAATCATTGCCTATTTCTAGACCTAGAAATTACTTGTTACTTTGAATTTGTTGTCAATTGTTTGTTCAATATTCACCTTCAACATGACTTTTTCCAATGTCCTCTATAGCCCAAAATGAACTTTAGGATCAAGTGGAGTAAATAGAAAGAAACAGATGAACAATGATTAACCAAAACACGTAAATATAGACCATCTTTATCATCATTTAATGACCTTGTTTCAAAACCAGATTTCCAAAATAGAAGCAGATAAATAGCACTCTTTAAAAAGCAGCCTCAGTGACAACTGCATCCACACGAAGATTATAAGCACAATACACCGTGGAATTTATTGTCAGCCTGTTAACTTGTGTTAGAGACGTCTTCGCAAAAAATTTCCTATGACATGAGATAGTTTAGGACATGTTTGGTACAATGGTAAAGATTTTAGCTTCTTTTTCTTCATTCGCATTGTCGATTGTACGTTCCCAAACATGGCATTGTATACTACACTTTCTTTCTCCACGATCCCCAACAGTTGGGAGAATCAGCCTCTCATACATTTGCCTCCAAAATTCGAATCTCCACCAGTTTCTGCCTCTGTGAAGTGTCTTCTAAATGAATTCCCGATAGGCTAATTCTAAGTACAAAGAAACTCGTTTTTTCTTCAATGTCTTAGGTACAAAGAACTGGAGTTCCACAATCAAAATTAAAATGATTCATTCAAATTTTGATACATGCATTCAAACTTTAGCAGTCGAGCAATTTTGTTCGCCAAAATGTAGATGCTCAAATTTGGTAGTTCCAGAATCCACCAGATAGTCATAGAAATAAAATCCTAAACTGCATTCTGAAAATTTTCCAAAGCAGAATATACTGATATACTCACAAGAAGGTATACAGACATCATGGTTCTACTATATGGTCAACTGCTTTTTCTGCTAAATTCTTTTATTGTTTCCTAGCTAAACATTATATCGGTTCAGGCATTTTCATCCCTTCTTACCAAGAATAAAGGGAAGGAACTTTACATGTACATGTTATGGTCTTTCCCATGTTGGCAATGGCAAAATCTTCTCAAAAATTACCTGTTATTATTAGTTCCTGGCCTTCTTTGCAGCAAAAAGTTGGCGAAGAAAAGCAAATTTTCCTCTTGCTCGAGCAGAAAACTCAGTGATAGCACCATTGCTCGTCATTGCCACAGAGTTAGGTTCGGACAAAGATGGAGACTGCGGAGGAAGTGTGGAGAGGAATTCATTGAGTATCCGAACAATCTGACTGAAATTGGGTCGCATATTAGGATCCTCAACCCAGCATGACTGTATAATGATTGCTAGATCTGTTGGGATGTCTTCAGAAAGATTAGGCCGCTCTTGCTGCATTCCCAAGCGAGCGATAGGTTTACACAGAGTCAAATTTAGTACAAGATAATAATTACATATTACATAACCACATAATTATAATGACATAACTAACAAGCCATAGACGAAATATGTCAATGGTGAAGATAATAAAATTGATTTATGAAGACTCGAAATAAGATATGGTTCCGATTTATACTTTAAATTACCTCATTCTTGGTAGGCAAGTACAAATTAATGGTTGTCAAACCTATGCTAATGTTAACACACAAAAGTGACTCATAATTAAAGAAGCTGCCTCTCTCATGACCAAAACTTGTGGCTTCATCACAAGATCCAAAACAGATACTTGAGCTTTTCTAATATGCCCAAATGATAGATAATGGACAGTCGAAAGTAATCTTTCAATAGCAGTCTCTCTTAAAGTCTCCACTTCAGTATCAAGCCAAGTCACTTAGGACCCTAAAGAAATCAATTTATACCAGTATCGTATTTAAATGCTATAAGTCAAACTTCCTTGATAATCAAGTTTTTTTCAGAGTTCACAATCTTGACGCTACGAACAAATAATCGGCAATTGAGTTATATCTGGAAAAGAAGTTGACAGAGCCTAAATTCATCTTAATTTCACATGTTAAAAGTTTTAAAGAAAGTCATGCAACTGGCATGAATCATCTATACTTGTTCCTATTTGGTTCAACAAAAATATTCTCCTGCCCTGCACTTAGTGAATAATAGATAAATGAATCAACCATGCCCCGAGACCAGGTGGACATAAATGCCTTTCCTATTGAAACTACTCTGCAACATTGTAACAACTTTGACTGGATTCAGTGGGAACTGGAAATAAGTAACTTAGCATTTGTAAGAATTAGCAGGATACGGAAACAGGTTTAGCCGGCAAGTATGGAAAAATAAGAATAAGGTTATTTGTTTAGCAAGAATGGATATTTGGTTTAGCAACCTGGCTTCTATGTCCTGTTAATTTCGTACTGTTCACTTAAGCTCTCCCATAGCAGACAGTACGCAAATTAACGGCTTGGGGAGAGAAGCTGGGTCATTACATTTGGGCTTTACAATACTCAAGTCTCAAAAGTGTCCAACTCTGGGTTTCAGGAAAGAACTCAGATTGGTAAAACTTGTATCACAAACTTCCTAAGTTGCTCTCATTTTTAATATCGGTGACAGTCCCATGCGTATAAAAATAGCATTTGAATGAACAAAATCAATTGCCAAAAAAAATGTCATCAAGTGGGTATCATTGCTATAAAAAAAATCTAGTGATTATTATTTCCATGGGGGTAGTATTGTTAAAAATTATCCAACTTTGCAGTAAGTTTCCATCTATTTAGCAGCACTTAAAATATCATGGAAGCCGTTCCACTTGAGACAGAGAGAGTAACGAATAAGCATGTCCAAATCTGATGGCAGACACTCTGGGACGCCTTAATGATCAAGAAACAACCTGAACAAATTACAGAATACAATTCAGAGAGACTGGGATCACAACTCCGCCCAGCATTTTGAATTTTGAAAGACAAATTCCTGCTTCCTAGAAGTTAAATTTACTCTGTTTTTTCTACTTTAGCTCTTTCCATTGTGGCTGCTAGATACATGTTTTCCATTTGTTTTGGTTCATAATAACGTGCTTGACATCCAAACTTGGAAAAAATAGTCAAATTCAAGCAGATATATCAAGCAGATATCATATGTAATTCTTTTTCCAAAAATATTTAAGCAAGACAAACATGGATGATAGATGGTTTATGTACCTTGAAAGCAGCTGCATATGCAGCCTGCAAATTTGACATTCCCTCAAATGGCATGCGATTTGTCAGTAACTCCCAGAGGACAATACCAAAACTGTAAACATCAACTTTGTTATTGTAGTGCTTCTTCTCCCCTTGACGAAGTGTCACGGTACTATACAACTGCAAAGTTCAATTATGTTGCTGATAAAAAGTTCAAAATATTTAAAACCTAATGATCAGAAACAATACAATGAAATTAAATGCAATGTTACAGAGTTGCATACCAGCACATATGATAAAATACCAGAAAAGATTCAGCAAAACAACATAAAATGTGGAAAATTTAATTGACTCCCCGTGAATATTTGATGTGGTATGTAAGGGAGAAATAAACCAATAGGGGGTGAAAGATCAAACTAAAAAGATACTACAGACCTCTGGTGCCATCCAACGATATGTCCCAGTTTCTGCAGTCATCATCTCAGTTACAGTTTCTTCTCTGGCAAGACCAAAATCTGCAAGCTTCACAGACTTGTGATTGGCAGTGAGCAACAAATTATCTGCACCATAAATTTTCATACATGTTCTCAGTTAAGAGAAAATGAAAATTGCATCAAACTACATGAAATTCCAAAGAAAAAGAGAGTGCATTGGCACACATTCTGCTCTGTCTGGTAATATAAACATAAATTTAACAGACGTCAATTGCCGAGAGTAAGAAATAAATATATGTAAGTCAAACAGCAGAGCATAAATAAGTTTCAAACTCATCTTTGTTTCCCTCTTTTTCTCTCTTTTTCTGTGTTTCGGGATGGATAACATAACAACCCAGACAATAGAAATTAAAGAAAAAAATCACAACATAATGTGATATCTATTCACCTACTTGTTATAAAATACCACCTTCAAACTGACTCTTAAAAGGAACACAATCTCAAATCCTGGAGAACAGAATATTAGAATCTACATTGAAACAATAAATTTGTTCTAAACTATAAGATATAATGATAGTATAGACGAATAAAATCTTATACGGAGTGCCCCCATTAGATACCAGGTTTTAAATCTCTGTGTATAATCCCATTTGCGTGTAAACAGTTCATGGCTCGAGCAATGTCGAGAGCAAAATTTAACACAACGTGCAGGTCCAACTGCTTTGGACGCGTGCTGGATAAATACTTTCTGAGTGACATTCCCGGTAAAAGTTCAGTAACTATCACCATCAAAGGATCTTTACATGCTCCGATAAACTGCAAAGGAACACATTCTATTATGCTTTGTGTCAGTAATTCACAGAGAGGGTACTTCTGACACGCAGGTTGAAATTATAAACAGTCAAAATTGTGCACATCTTAATGTAACATCGTGAATCAACTAACAGACAAATTTAAGCACCTATTTCAAATACTGACTTCAACAAAATAAATCTTGGCAGCATGGTTCACTATAACAAAAAAAAAAATAAAATTGCAATTGTATCCATCTATCTCACCTTAACAAGGTTTTCATGCTTTACTCTGGACATCATCATCACTTCCCTAATAAAACGACTCTCAAGCATAGCTCTTTCTTCTGATGTGTTGCCACAGTCGAGAACTTTGATGGCAACAATTCGATCCCCATACCTGTAAAGGATTGAACCAACATCTTGATATCCAAAAGAGATGTCAATAAGACCGCACAAAAAAGTTGAACTCTAAGCAATATGATGCGAAGAGGCTAATTTTTCATTTTGAAATCATTGCAAGAAATAAACAAATCCGTAACTTTTCATTGCTGCATTCACAAGTGACATATAACTTCAGTCCAGCAATAGAACCAACAGAACATTTTAATAAAAAACTAAATCATATGATATGAGAACGTATAACTAATAGTAAGAAAAAGATATCACATAATTATTAACATCCAAACGCAAGACAAGTCAATAACACGCAGCTTCAAGAGAAAATACATATTATCATATCAAAAGCAAAATTCAATATTTTTATTTTGAAATGATAAAGTCAACTGTAAGCTTCGCATTTTACACAACTCATTGAAGTGGCTTAGCTACACAAATCAACAACAGGTGAAAACATTAATTGATAATATGAGATAAGTACATAAACCACACATACTTTCCTTGAAATACTTTGCCATGAGCTCCCTCTCCAATTTTCAACCCAATAAATAGGGATTTTGGGTCAATAAACACACTTTCATCGATTATTAAACGTGGGGAGGCCACAATCGATCCATTCTGAGATGACACCACTTCGACTGATTTCCTCGCAGGCTTCTCGCACTTATCATCCTCTTTGTCTCTGCTTTTACTGCAACTCATCTTTGCAACCCCAGCCACCTCCCCACCACCCCAAGTATTAAATTATCCCAAGAAGACCCATAACATCCACAAATTTCATGTTATTTCATGGAAAAAAAACCATCCTCTGTCAAATTACAGTTTCAGGGATTCCAGAGCTAGTTCCTCAAGTTATGAATAGAAAATTCAATCCAGCATATACTTCAAAATCCATGTGAAAAATCACCATTCACAAAATTTTCAACTGTTCTTTATTTTTTTTCTAAATGAATACAAGAATAAAACACTATGACTTCCACAGATTGATCGCTCAAGACAAATCTCAAACTAAAAACAATAATCTTCAAAGAAGGCCTTAAATCCCTCGAAAATTTTACTAGATTAGGAGGGGGAAAAAAAACTTATAAGAAAATTCAACTTGAAATTCAAGCCTCCATAGTATTGAAAATATAAAGAAGCAAAATAAAGCCAAAACCGAAAGCAAGCAAAAAAAGGTAGAGAAGACTTACAAATAAAGCCACTGTTCTATACATACACACGCATGCATATGCATATGCATATGCGAATGAGATTGATACCAAAAAAAATTGAATCTTCGACAAACCCGAAATTAAAATATATATTATTTTTCTTTAACTAAATTCATTCTTTATGGGCTTTTGATTTTCCCCTTTTCATTGTTTCTAATGACATTAGAATGGTGTTTTCAGAGCATCTCCCCGGTTAGAGAGAGGGTTTAAAGTTGAAGAAAATGGGAGAAAAATAGCGAATGCAATTGAAGTGCACAGAGTGATGTTACTGTTGCCAATGACTAAAGAACGCGTGGCGATATAAATTTCTAGTGTTGTACGTCGCTGCAATAAAGATGTAAGGGTCCGTTTGATTGCAGGGTGAAAAATAGGTGGAAAAAGAATTGAATTTCAGGAAATTGAATTGCTTGGGATTATTTTATTGGGAATTGAATTAAAGTTGTTTGATTAGTATAATTTTTCACCTTTTTATCATAATATGTTTGGCTTTGTTTTTTATGTAAATTGTCAATTAAATGAATAATTTTTTTTACCGTTAGGAACAAAATATATTTAGATTGTAAAAAAAAATAATAAAATAATAAAATAATAAAAAAATTATTTTTTATTTTTACGTTTGGCTCTATTTTGCATGGAATTTGTCAATTAAATGGATAAATTTTTTTACACTTTATCTTAGAATTTGTTTCTATTGCCAAAAAAAAAAAAAGGGTGGAAATCAATTCCCACCTATATAGCAAGTCTATTGATTTCCACAGAATCACGCTTCAAGTGATTGTACCTTGGAAAAGGCTGGAAACCGATTTCATGAAAAATAAAGGCTATCAAACAGCGCAAAAGCAGGAAGATGGAAAACGATTCCTAGTTCCCGGAAAAATTTTGGTTGTCAAACATACCCTAAACGTTCCTGGTTCAGGATGCTTAAGCGAGGGTGGAAAATACAGACAAACAAGTCCTTGTTTTGTGGAGTATTCGACTCGATTGAATGAGCTCATTTCTACTTTAGCCCCGAATCATGGAGAAATTTTTTTTTTGGAATAGTGACTTTTTAAATAATTAGTTAATATTGAACGTACATTATACGTTATTTTATAATATTTTATGAGTACAATTAAAGTAATATTGATTTCCATTCACCATTTTGATTAAAATATGAGATGTAAGTTTTTTAAAATAAAATGTTAACAATGATGCTACAAGTACACTCTTGTTGACATGAAATTTGATACTCCACTCATATGTGGAGTGGTGAAACACACAATTAAAATAATCATGGACCTCACACATATGAGAGAAGTGTCAACAATCATGTCAAAATAGAGTGTACTTGAGGTTTAATTCAAATGTTAATTATTATACATACAAGTAAATAGTAAAATGCATTTAAATGTGAATATTACAATTACAACTAAATTTATAAATGAAGATGAATGATAAATACGATACATGGATTAACGTGAATGTTAATTAATTTAGAATTAATACTAATGAATATATATGTGACAATGAATGTTAAATAATTTATACTAAATGAATATGGGGAATACATGTATGAATAAGAATTTTGTAGTATTTATTACATTTTGTAAATTAAATACATATTAAAAAACGAAAAATTGGATATTATTGAAATAATTAAATTATAACGGGTTAAAATTTTTCAAAAAATGATTCTCACTTGATGTGATATTTAATATATTATAGATATGTGGTTAAAAAATAGAAAAAAAAATTTAAATTTACATGTAAAATATTTTATTATGAGAATGTATAATTGAAAATGAGTTTTAGAAAAATAGAATTTTTGGAGAATGGTGGACAAACACGAAACTAAATTTTAGAATTACAACTAGTTTGACATTATTTGACGTGGTAAAATCGAGGTCATTGATTATTTTAAGTCTTGTTGAATTCAACAACAAAACTATGTGCCATGTCATGAAATGTAAACAAGGCTTCCAACCAAAATTGTAAGTGTAGCAAAATTGTAATTTTTTAAAGGAAATTTATATTGAATTAGTCTACTTGTACACTTTTTGTGTAATTTTTTAAAGGAAATTTATATTGAATAATGTGTGGACTCCCTTCGTGTGCAGGAGTGTAACTCATTATGTGCACCAAAAGTATACATGTAGCATCATCCATTTATATTTTTCATCCTAACTTTTGAAATTTGTTAACATTAATAGATTTGTGAATGATATTTGTATTTGTACATTATTATATACAGATTGGTGACATGAAATAGAGGAAAAGAGAGAGAGAAAAAAAGATATCAATTAATATAATTCACGCCATCAATCGGTATATCAATATGTATACAATGATATATAAATAGTATTACTCGTGTGACTAGAGATGGAATTAGCACCTGACCAGCAGTGCACGACCGCTCGTGCTAACTCCGCCGAAAAAATCACAAGTTGGTTAGATTTTGAAACAATAGCAGCATTGTCAATGAAGGGCAACCTAGCAAGGAAGGTGTGGAAGGAGGTTTGGTTTGGACCATTTTTTGGAACAAAATCATAATCCAGTGATTTAGTTTACACTAGTAAACTAAATCACAAGTCATGTGTATAGTTTGAAAATGCAAAACTTAAGTATGAGGTAATTAATTAAACATATTTATTAATTAAATATAATAAAGTCACAATTATATAATTAATAGTCATAGAAATACAATTATATGTCACAACTTATTTATTGGTCACATATTATCAAATTAATTGGTCGTAGATTATGTTGAAGTCACAAATCAAAAAATTTATAGATCACAGCTTAATTTTATAGTTCACGATTTATTTCATTGGTTACAAATCAAAAAAATTATAGGTTATAATTTATCTATCGGTCACATATTTCAAATTTGTTGGTCACATATTATCGAATTTTAAGGTCACAGTTTAATAGCTAGTCAAGAAGAATCAAATATTTGGTCACATACACCAAACATCCGATCTCGATCTCGATCTGCCTCTTAATTCGCTCCTATGGCCTTGCTCTGACCCAACTGAACCCGAACTCTTGGAGCTAAATGTTTGGGTTGTAGATGCTTTTGACATGAGGTTGTGTTGGGCGAGGACATACCCTCCTCTGTTTTTCACTATATCTTCCTCCTAAAAGCATAAGGGAGAGAGGGCTAAAATTTTAAAGAGTGGTACTATCTAACTTCATGAGGGTCCCATGTTGGCATCTACATGGGCCTTGACGGATGTTGTACATCACTTCAATTACCTTGTTTATGGCCCCAGGTAGGATGGTGATGTGGAACATGGACCTGGTTGGACTTGTTATCTGATTGTCACATGTTGTGTTTTTTAGAGTCTTATTGGAAGAGACGTACAATTTGATCATAATTTTTTGAATTTGGTGAATAGAATCATTGTAAATTGTGGTACAACTTGAATAAAAATTACGAATTTTATAAAATGACATTTTTATAATATATACATAGTGAAAAATATAGTTAAAATAACTTAATCAAATTCTTCTTTCAAGCTATATCACTAATCAAATTCTACCCTTTTGTAATTTCATGACACGTAAAAAATGAAACAACGAGACTAGAAGCTTGGAAATATAGGATAGGCGTAGTGGATATTAGAATTGGTTGAACAACAAAAAGTGTTATGCCTCATCCTATGAGGTTTCCTTTTTGACTATGTGGCAGTGAGATAACATGTCACATTAGTGCCGAAATTCACATCATTGGCTTACCTGACCTAATCAAAATAATAGATAGAGAAAGTCGAGAAGATGCACTCACCTCAGTCGAGGCGCCATGTGAAGGTCGAGCCTCCTGATCGAGGTAATGTGCCACGATTTGCTGTAGCTCATTTTTGAAGCATTAAGCCTTTAATTCCACAAAGGCACTTTCTTAGCTTTGTCTTTTTCGAGAGATCTTCCGTTTGATTGATTAATATGATCTTTCTACAGCAAAAGCCTTTTCGTCAACTTCAGCCTACCTTTTCAGATGCTATACTAGGCGCTATGGTGACCGCTTTTCAAAATCATTAAATGCTTTCTAAACCTATGAATGCATAAGTGACACCTAGGGAATGACGCATCAACAAGTAAGATGAGATCACTTATCTTTCATCCAACGGTTACCACTCTGTCTCTTATATTGTAAAAACTCACACTTAGAGTGTGTTTGATAGGCATTATTTGGGAAAAATGAATTTTGAAATAGTGATATGATGGGAAATGTGTGGTTGAAAAAGAAGGATAAGTTATTGATGTGATAGAAAATATTATTTTATTGAAGAATGTGTGGTTGAAAATGAGTAGAAGAATGAGAATGAGAATTAAAATGGGAATCAAACAGGGCCTTAATGTCACTTAAAGATAATGCAATTTTACATTTTTTACATTGTAATCTCGCTCGTTGTTTCCTCTCTACAACCCGATAACCATACACATTCTTGTGACTCACATTTTCTATTCATCTGACGCCCAATACATACATCTATTGTTGACTGACTTGATTGTGAAGTGCTCGCAGTATCTTCTTCCCCACCTCTAGAGAAAGCTACATACTTTTAAAGATTTGTTCAAGTATACACGAGTCTTACACGTTAACTTGAGTAGAGTTGAGATCTATTGACAATGGGTCATGCTACACGTACAATTGGGGATGACAATTTCGTTTGACAATCACACACATGAGAGGGGGCCCACGATAAATAAAAAAATCGTGGACCCCTTTCATGTGAGGACATTGTCAATTCGAAGTGTCATCCCTAGTTGTACAATTAACAAAATTCGTGTATGAATTTAGCGTGTGCACATGCACAAAATCACTTTTATTTCATGTCAGAGGATTTGATGTGATAATCACTCATTTATGGTTTAAACTTTAAAGCATATTTTTTTTTCTAATTTGTTTTGGGAAATGTGATTTTAATTTTTAATATTTATTGTAGAAATTGATATATTATTCGACTTAATTCGTAGGTTTATATCAACATGGAAAATTTGAATATCATATATTTTTATTTTTGAAAACTGAATCTTGAAATTTTGGACAAGGTTGCATTTAAATCAGATAAAGAAAATGTATAGAGATATTCTAATAATATTTTTATTTTTTTCATAGAAAATATATAGTTTTAAAGATAGTTATATTGCCACCACACACTCTCTATATTCAACAAATCCTGATATGAATTAAGTCTCACGGGTCTGTTTTAATAAATGTGAATAGATTTTTCAGTACTCCTGTATATCTGTAGATTATTGCATCTTGCCATGGGATAAAGTTATGTTTTGTATTAAAATTTGGCATATTGGCATTACTGCAGGACAAAAGTTAAGCTGGGCCTGGGA
Organism: Osmanthus fragrans; assembly: GCA_019395295.1. Taxonomy (NCBI): domain Eukaryota; kingdom Viridiplantae; phylum Streptophyta; class Magnoliopsida; order Lamiales; family Oleaceae; genus Osmanthus; species Osmanthus fragrans. The sequence continues at coordinate 5,520,446 of CM033353.1, forward strand.
GATGGGTAAGAGGAAGGCCAAGTCAAAGCCACCTCCAAAGAACAGAATGGATAAACTTGATACCGTCTTTAGCTGCCCCTTCTGGAATGCCGCATGTAAATGTTCATAATACTATTGCATTTTTTCCTGGTCAGCCGTGTGGAACTTCTTTAGCTGCCCCTTCTTATATAGTTTTAAAGATGGTTATATTGCCACCATAATTTTTATTCGATGTGGTTCAATATAATTACCCTAATTTTAAACTCATAATTTTCAAAAGTCCGAACATCCACGACTCTACCTATCTATAATATAGGTACTAATGCAAGAAATTGCAATACAGATTTATTGATTCTTTTCGTATTTTTATATGTGATTGCATGGTTTGGCGATTTTTTTTTACACGATTACTCACCAATGATAACTATGCAATAATAAAATACATTTATCGATAGATATATTGTTGTTAATCTATTGACGACCTCGGCTATTTGTCAATAAATTTATCTACAAACATTTGTTTTACTCATCCCTAAAATATGTCAACAAATCTAATTATGAATTGAGTATCTCTAATTAATGACTAATTTATGTGTCATTATTGTCATTTTCTTCTTATATAAAATCTTTCTTACATGAAAATTAATTGTTGATTTAGATTTTAATTAGACTATTACATTGACTCCTAATTTAATTCTACTAATTTAAGTCAATACTAACATATAGACATCAAGTTCAAAGACTCTTAAACCTTGATTTTGCCGTTTGATTTTTTCGCACTACAATCTTCAAATTTTTTGATATTTGTAACAAATCCCATTTTTCACTTTTCACAATCTTTAATAATGACGTACTCTTGTTCGATTCAATCAATTCCACATCTATATGACTCCATTTCCACCACAATTCCATATTAATGGTGCCATCCATTACCACAACTCCACATCTATATGAGTCTATCTATGACTCGGTCAGCTTCACCTCTATGTGACTCGATTACCACAACTCCACGTCCTATCTATTAAAAAAGGGACATTGCCTCCTCTTTTCGTTTTCACTCACAATTTCTTTAGTTGATTATTCGCTTACGGTGATGTGGTGAAGAATTCCAAGGCCGCGAATTACCTATACCATTTGAGAGCCTGCTCAGTTTGGTAGAAACCAACCTAGAACATTGAGTTGAGGTTCTTGTTTGGGTAAGGAAGAAGGAAGACGAAGAGTTGGTGATTTTTGTAGTGCTTTGGCTTGCGGGTTTCGTCTCTAACGATAGAATCAATTAGAGGGCTTGAGAGTCGGTGGTTTACTTAGTTCTAAGAATTCGTACACAGTGGATACGACAGAAAGTCAAAACAAACTCAAATTTTCAAAGAAAAATAAAGACAGTAATTACAGAAAAGTTTACAAGCTATATTTCCTAGAATTGAAGATTTTATTGCTGATTTATAGATTGTCACCATTTTGTCTCTGATTACGATCATGATCTTCTCTATAATTTGAGTGAATGAGATTTGGATTTGTTTTAGTAAAAGGAAACCTACTACTTTTTTCCATTTGGCAACTATTTACACGTTAGGTTTTGTTGTCTACTGAGTGACATCAATATCATTTTCTCTATTAGCACCATCGGTTATCAGTGATCGCCAACAATGCAAGAATATAGCAATGCTAACTGGTAAAGCCAACATTGTCTGAAAATGGGTTATAATGGATTCAGATGCCTACAATAACTATTTCAGGAAGAAACCAAGATCAAAACTAGAGTACAAAGTATCTTTAAATAGTAAAAGCAGAAGAAAATTTTGTGTTGATACCTCCTTCCAACTTGCGCATCTGTATAAATACGTTGTCATTCTACACATCCTGACTCCCTAGTTCCCCCGCCTTCCTACCCAAACCACTTCTCCTTTTCATCAAAAAATATATGATTGAAGCAGGATGTGTTTAAACTCCAGCCAATATTCATCATTCAACTTTGGCTATGCCTCCACCGGGTATGCTGCTATCAGCAACAGTCTCTCTCACAAACCTAAAATTGGCAAGAAAAGGTTGGCATCAATCATAAGCGCTGCACAAGGTTCATAAGCTCAAAATAATTGATTACCAATAAGTTAATAATTTGGAAGAAAATAAAGCTATCACGGAGGAGACGAATAGTACCTCACTAATTTATCTCGAGATGATTGCAAAATGTAAATTGAGAGCATAAACGAAAGTATAAGGCCTGATCGTGCAAAATTCAGCAGATAGTGAGAAATAAGAACTACAGTGCCAATCATCAATTTTGGGTATTTGCCATTCCAAAAGCATGTTTACCTGATCCAAAGAGAACATAGAATCCAGACGCCACGTCAATCTCTGACTGCTCTTCCCTATCATAAATCAGAACACGGTGTTAGAAAATATCAACTATGATATGTGAAAGAAAATAATTGGAAACGATATAAGCTGAAACAATAGGCACCGCACAAGATGCAGATCAATTATACTGGACCAAAAATAGTACCCAACATTCTGAACTTGTAAATGAAGCTGATGCTCAACTCAAAAATACATGTCTCTAGCACTGGTATCTAATTGTTAATCCTTGACTCCAGGAGATCAAACAAATTACAGACAGAACAGAACAATGCTTCGTATGGGACATTTGTAAACATACACACAATTTTCAATGCACAGGCAAACAAGATTCAAGTTCAGATCATCCAAGTTGGCAATCCGTAATCTGCAATATATCAGCAAACTCATAAAAAAAATACATTCTCTATAGTTCAAAAAAGTGGTTAGCATGCTTTTCCTGCATGTATTACTTTCCACTTGATATGTGTTAAATAAGTTTAAAAAATATGCAATCAACAGTTAGATAAAATAAATCAAATCATTGCACCAACTATTAGAGTTTTTACTGTCATAAAGTCATCTGGGAAGTGCAAAACTTGCTAAACATATTCCCCATGGAGAATCAAACATAATGCACTCCTTTTCATGCATAGAAATTCAATATCCAAGTATTTGTTACAACAAATTAATTAAACAATTGCCTACTTTTAAAATCATATCATCTAATTACTAAGCTATTAGGTTTGTAGTACAAGAAATAAGTCAAAAAAAACAAATAATGTAGACTTTCATGTTATGATAACTAACTATTCATTTTAGACCCTACACATGGCAGTAGATAAAGCCTGAAAAACATATTAAAAGACTGCCACAACAAACGAAGATTTACCAAGTGTATCTGACAAGAATATGTTTTGGCCATAGCTGCTGATCCCAAAATTGTTTCTGTATGTCAGGATGAATTTCTAAATCTGTTCAAAACAAGTATAGATTAGCCTGTGGCTGTAAAACAATTTTCTTGGATGCAAGCCTCGTCCTAAAGAAAGAACAAAAAATAGATCAAATCATCTTCAGCGACTAATCGGCTTAACTTCAAATACTCTTCCCTCACAGAGACTACAAAATAAAGATAATAAAATTATTAAGAGGCTTTCTTGAGGCACAATTACATGCCATGGACCCTCACAAGATTATAGCACCGTAACAAGAATAATTCACATAATTGTGGTGACTAAACATAAACAAGCCAAGTACAGATATGTTTGAATTTTTACTCAATCATGTTATTACACTTTTTGCAATCCAATCCAAACATATGAAATTAGGAACAACTGCAAGTAGCACCGGAGTAGTGAGCACATTTATATGTAAACATGGTTTAAAAAGACGGTAGTGAGGCGCACCTTGAGGCTAGTAAGGCGCATGTAGTATACCTCGAGGCGATATTTTTTAGGCTAAAAATATGAGGCTCACGACTCTAAATCTGAGGCCCATGCCTCATGGAGCATAAGGCGTGCACCTCATTTAAAATTTGAAAGGCCCTTTCTTAAAAAAGAGAATGGTTCATTTAAAAAGGCATTTTAGGCCCAAACAAAACAATAAAATACCTAGAAAACTAAACAGTAGCCAAAAATTAAAGGACCAATAACGAAAATTCAAAAGTCAGCCTTAAAAAAACTAATGGCTATATATCCTATTTATTATATGCTCAAACTTTGGTTTTTTTGTATTATTTTATAATTATTTTACTTAAATTTTTTGTTTTTTGTGAAGCTTATACCTCAATCCACCTCAAGGCTTACGTCTCATCTTATAAAGAAAAATCGTCTCAGTACTTAGTTTCACCTTTTTAAAAACCTGTATGTAAATTATGTTTGCAAAAGCAAGGAAAAACATTTTCATCATTCATCCTTGGAAGACAAAGTTTGCAAGCCTAAGTGCCGGGGGGGGGGGGGGGGGGGGGGGGGGGGTTGGAATCAGAGAGACTAAATGAAATAAGTAGATCTCCCAGTGGGATAGCCATCAAAGAACAACAGGCTTTATGGGTGCTAGAATTAGGAAACAGATTAGCCAAATGCTCAATTCCCTCTTTTTCTTTGACCTTACTTTCACAGCTTTATTTTATTAAAACTTCTTTTCCATGGTGTATAGCACGATAGAACCATCATTTACCAGGGAAAAAGAAGTGGAAGAATACCAAAATCAGATGCAGGTCAGGAAAGTATAGAGTAGAAATGTCAGCCAGTTCTTTCTGTGTATTGAACTTGTAAGATGTATGGTGGAAGTAATGTGGATGGGAAGGATGAGAGAGAGAGAAATTAAACAAGGCATTGAGAAAATCTTTAGTATGCTTAGCTGTTCACTCACTTGCTCCTTCATATATTGTCAACAATGTTTGTTAGCATTTCTTAAACATCACATGGTGTCATCTTCTAAAATTTCAGGTCTCAGTTCATATATGAAAGAAATGAGGGAAGGAGAAGGGGAATTGACCCTTCAGCTCCAGTCTACCTCAGCCTCAGCCTCTGAATGGTGTTTCAGCACAAAAAGATAGTCCATTTATGTCATTTAACTGCACCACCTCCTAGCGACCTTGGTCACCCTCCCAACCCTCTCCACTGCCAACGCTACTACACAGACGCTCAGCATTGTTATGGAGGCAACGGAAGAAGGGAAGGACATAGAAAGGCAGATGAAAAGACCCACCCCACCACCACAACACTGCCGATAGTGCTACACGTGTCCCCGTCCAAAAGAATAAGAAGGAGAGTTAATTAACCCCAAAGCTGTAAATATGAAAAGCTTTTAAATACATGTATAGACTTCACTCAAAGAAACAACCGGAGAAGCCAAAAAAATTCAAAATTTAATGCGTTCGACATCAGATGCCTTAGGGTATCTATCAAGTGCTCTCAAATACGTCTGAACTATAAAAAAGAAAAAAAAAAAAAAACAATAAATAATGGTTCAAATCCACAAAATAAAATGAAAAAGGAATCAGCATATTTGAGTCCTCTCAGTTTATGGGAAACATTATCATCTGAGAAGGTGACAAAGAACATGGGATTTTGGAGGGGGAAAGCCGCAAACCAGTTCTTTGGGGGTCTCGGAATATGGGAATGGGAGAAGGGGCGGTTGGATAATTTAACTGCAAGAGGAAAGCTCAGTAAAAATATGAGCATGATGCTAGAAAGGAACTTGATTGGTTTGCAAAATTCTGATCTTCTGTACATTATTGCGTCCATTTCAACAAACAGACAAAACCCATTTGCTGCATCTGTTTTGTTACCAAAGTGAAATGTTTTATATATTCCTTGCAATTACAATAGGGGTTTGAGATTGGGATGGGGATAGGTATCTGGTGGTGCCGGTAGGCATTTAGTGGTGATGATGGCAGAGCCTTTAGCAGTGGTGGAGATGGGCTGGGTTGGGTTGGCAGACTGAAGGGAAAGGGGTGGGATTTGAAGATGACTCGGAATTTTTTTATTCTTTTTTTGTTTTTTCTGGGTCATTTTCCTTCTTTTTGTATTTACTTTTTGTTTAGTTTTAAGTTAAGGACAATTTGATCTTTTTTCTACTTAAACCCATTATGGAACCCTCACCGGGGACAGTAGCCACTAGTTCATAACAGATTGGGGACCAAGAAACATTGGGAGGAAAAAAAGGCTAGGGGTAGGAGTCCAAATGGGGGTGAAAAGGCTGGGGACAGTGAGAACAATTTAGCCTAAATTATCCGTGTGAGCATTGATCTCCAAACTTTCATCAGAAATTTACATACGTCAAGACTTGAGAGTTTAACTAGTAATAACTAATAATAACTTACAGCTGTGAGGCATATCTATAACTTTTGCAGTGACACCAAGCAAATCAGCCCCGGAGTACCTCTGTAAGATAGGCAAAGTAATTTCTCATTCACAGGGAAAACTAGCCCAATAAATTGACACTAGTATAAGACAAAAAATAAAGAATGAAAATCAGGAACTTGCTAAACTCGTATCCCATAGTACATTAACTCTAAAAATTTCTATCATTCCAGTTGACATAGGACAGAGATCTTGTAATTGGAATTCACATGAAGTCAATTCAAATTTGAAAGAAACTGTTCTTATTCTACTTTTGGTCCCTCATTCCAGGATGCAAAATGCAGTTTAGAAGTTATTTGGCAATTCCAACATATGAACATTCTTCTGTGCAAACACAGGACTTACCAAATGCATTTCAATCATTGGGACCTCTGAGTTCTTTCGGTTGATCACAAAAAGCCACGGGATATAAAATTTTTCTCTTCCAACTTGAAATGATCTGTATCACAATCATTTATTACAAAACAAAAGAAAAATCTTATGGCAGTTTTCATTTGAAATGTTATACCATCAAAAAAGATTTAAACGAGAGTTCTTAAGTATATTAGACTAGCTATCCATTCAGGATTTTTCACAGTATAAACCCCTGATCCACATACATATACAGGCCAGCAGGATGAGTCAAAAGCACTTTCACTTTTACCACAATAGGAAACAGCATGAGCTGAAGACATTGCCCAGAGCCATTTCAAGATATTGATGTTCTAGATAAATATGATCTCTTTGGGGCCATCTCAGAGTATCTAAAGGAACACAAACATTCTATTGGATGTAAATGGTCAAAGGAAAGCTGGGTCTGGATGTTATAAAAAATAAGCCAAAAAATACTACTGTCTTATAGCTTTTAGCATGAAGTGAAAGAACTAGTCATTACAAAGTCGTAAGACCATGTATGGGGGATGATGCCTACCCAGTGTCGGAAGGTCAAGGAAGTTGGTGACTTAATGACAAAGAAGCCGGCGACCGAAGCCCCGGCGAACAGCGGCCATAACTATAATGGTTCTAAGGTAGCAAAATTCCTTATTGGGTAAGTTCCAACCCACACAAAAGGCGTAACTATCTAGGCATTGTCTCGGAGAGAGGCTCGGTGAAATAGACATGTCTGTTAAGGTGCGAACACAGCTGATAGATCATTCCCAATAAGGAAATTGGATCAACTAGCAAAAAATTAACTCAACATCCCGATGTATAAAATGAAAATATACGTAATATATATATATAATTAGCTTGTACATATACGGTAAAAGGGTTCCACAACAACAACAAACTAATCCATCACAGTAAATTCGAGGTCAGAAGCACAAATCCTTTTGTATCACTCCATTCAGTTCATTACAAGAGCTACTTGAAGATTCAAATCAACTAAAGTCTTAGCGGCCACAGCAAGTCACCTTAGTTTTAGTCTACCCTCCCTCTTCCAACATGTTCTCCTGATATCACGTCATGTAAAAGAGTTCCACCTCATTAAAAATTTAAATCACAGCCAAGCTCATTATAGTAGTATTGAAAACCTTTTACTAGAAACTCATACCTCTTCTTATGTATTGAACAAGAAGTATATTGCGGGTGGTTACAAAATCAATGATAAAATTCCACTTCTAAACATGCGTTGCCAAAGGATTTAGATATTGCAATTTTAATCTATGTCATTGCTCACCAAAAATAACTTATAACTATATACACATCCACACATTAAAATTGGTAACATAACTTGCTTAAAGATGGAAACAGAAATTCCATTTCCCGAATTTCCCTTGAAGTTTCAATTTCCTTTCCTAGCCTCTTAAATGTTCTATATTTTTTGGTCATTTCCACCCCAAGGCCCAATTGGACAATGAAAATATCAGAATATTCAAAATAATAAAAAAGTAAAAAAAAGAAAACGTCGTTTGAGAGGATATTTGAGGCTCACATTTTATATGGATCAGCTCCAGTATAACCAGTGGGTTTCGGTATCGGAATCAACGTCTACAACCCCAGAAATAATACGGAATTAAAATTCAGAACAACAATCTTTCAAAAGAAAAACAAACCTATACTAGATTCAACTGAATAAAAGCAAAGAATGAGAAGATTACCTCGCGATTAACAGCGAAGATTGGGCAGTGCCTCCCTATCATATCGTGCCAAACCGTCCTCGTCTGCATAATTTAACCAAATAATACATATATATTAATCAATTATAACATTCACTTCACATACTTACTATTGGAAAGATAGAAAGAGAAAGGGGGAGAGATAATCACAGAGTGGTATTGACCCATGCGGCTCATAGGAACGATGTCTCCGGGTCTGTAAGCAAGTGAAGGCGGTGCCATTAAAATCACTTGTAGTAAAATCAACGCCGTCGCCACAGTGGCAACTCTACAATTTCTCTCCATATTTCCTCAATCGCCAACCAACTATCGAAGAGTGTATGAAACTTTATGGAGCACTCCCAGCTATGCTCGCATTTTACGGATATGTAGAAAGTGCGTTTTTAATATCGTTTTTAAAAATATGCTACAAGCCTACGACTAGCCTACAAGTGACCTCTATCCTATCCTACGTGCTAAAAAAAGGCACAGTTGAGATCCGTTATACATTTTTGCTGTCTAATTTATTTTCCATTTAATTATAAATTGACAAATCATGAAAAATTAATTCAATTCAAAAAAAGCATGAGCTGAGACGAATCCAGAAAAAAAATTAGCACGAATTTAACACGGGCTAATATGAAAAAAAAAATTATACATAAAAACAAAATTTTAATTTTTTTTAATTAATATTTGGACTGGAGGGCGGTGCTACGACCCTAAATCCACCTAGAGCATGAGTGATGCTTAACAAATAGTAGTGAGAGTCCATCTTTAATTATAACAAGACAACAACTATGAATTAAAGGTTTTGTGAACGAATAACTTCATTCAGTCAAAGACGATTTACTGTTATTTATTTCATTCAATCAAAGACGATTTATTCTTATTTTCAACCACACATTCTTCAATAAAATACTATTACATATAAATCTATTTTTTTAAAAAAACTTTTTAATTACACATTTTTCATCAAATTACTATTTCAAATTGCATTTATTTCAATTTAATGGGGTTCAAACAAGTCCAAATCGTGTAGGAATCACCCATGAACTACCTCTACTAGATAAAGTAACAAAAGAAAGATGGAGGCCAATGTGCTCTCAAAAGAGTATTATGTAACGAGAGCTTGAAAGTAAAATTTTCGACAAAAAATTTAGATTAAAAATTTTACAATGAGCAATGACTTTAAATGTATATTTGATTAACTTTATTTTATTCATGAAAAATATTAATTTTTCATTTAAGTTCTTACTTTTGGAGTGTCTGATGTTTTTTTCAGGTAAAAATATTTTTCAAAAGTTGGTATATTTTTATTTTTCAAGTTCTTACCATGTTTTTCAATCCAAGAAAACATTTTCTTTATTAGAAGGTAGATTTTTAATTTTCAAGTAATCTACTCTCTTTCTCATCTACCACATTTCTCTCTTATTTATCTACTAACAAAAAATGAAAACGTACAATATCTTTTAGGTTAAAAATTAAGTCAATCAAACACATTTATTTGACAATTTTCATTCAATTTTCTAGAACTTATTTTTTTCTAGACAGGTTCTATACTTGCAATTAAACACATCCTAAATGTAATTTATATGAACCATATTCGTAATTTTATGAATTTTGCTACATGTACATCAAATTTTACGTAATGAATTACATGATATCACATGTCAACCTATCATTTGTCAATTTAAAATATAATTAATTTTTTCATCTAATTATTTTTCTCCACATTATATTATTTAATCCATTATTTACTTTTTTTTTTTTAAATACAAATAGCAAAATTCTAATTTTATACCGCGAATCTAACGGGAACCAAAAACCCGCTCACGCACAATCTTTTTCCCAACACTAATTTGTGCCTCGTGCAATGCACGAATTTTGTAATTATTGTGTTTTTATTAGCGTAGAAAGCAAAGTAACAGGAAGAGTAAATGATATTTAGCGATAATGTAAAACTTATGTTTTCGATGGAAATGAAAATAAATGTTAGTTTTTTTTAAAGAACTTTTCTACAGAAAATGAAGAAATGTTAACTGAGATGTTTACCTCAAGATTCACTAACACCATGTTTTGATATCTGGTGCTGTAATGTTTTGCTTGTTTTGGTGCTAATTTTTCAACAACTATTACCTTTACTTGTGAATTCTTCTCGTTTGGACTGATTTGAGTTATGAGCTTAAAGTTTCCTATCATCTAGTCTAACACAGAAGAGGAAAAGAAGACGAACAATAAATAAGTAGTAAAAGTTGCAATCATACACCTTGAACTTCCATTCCCGAAAATTCACAAGAAAAACATATCAAATGTTGCCTGAATATGCACATGGAATTAATAGATAATTACACATTACCCATGGAGAACCACCAACTGACAATTTACCATCTAAGTGCTCCCGTAAAATAAAAATATTTCTTGCATCATCACTTGCATCTCCATCTTCAAGCTGTTGTTGCCACATAATTTGACAAGCACATTCATTTTCAAATCTAAAGTCCAAAATTTCATATTCTTTAGACACCAATGTACAACCATCAACAATCAACTGCCTCAATAGTTTTAACTCCATGTCAATATGCTAATAAAATAAACAAATATAAATTAAATATATTAAGTATGAAATGAAATTAATTACAGTAAATTAATTACAATTAATACTAACCATAGTATTCAACTCTTTAGTTGTATCCATAGTATCTAATAACCAATCTCTGCTATATACTTTACCACTTCCATCACGCCAATATGGACTACATAACATTACACTAATTAATATTAAATAGAGTAAATCACAAATATAATATTTTTGTTCGAATTTTTTGGTTGTTGAAGATTTTTTTTTTCCATTTCACAATTTTTTTTCTTTTTTTCTTTTATATTTTAGCAGCGGAGCTCGGTGGCCACGATGTACGCGCTGAATAGAGGTTTTCGAATTGGGGTCATGAGCGTAATTTTGAAAATTGTAGCCAAAGTTATGGCCGAAATACTAAGAAATTACCAAAATTGTACGAAAAGATGACTTTAGGGACCGAAATGCAGAAGTGTCAAAAGTTAAGGACCTGGGATTGTAATTTTTAAGGATGAAATTGATAGAAAAGTCAAATTATGAGGACTAAAAAGTATAAGATGAAGGTTGAAGGACTTGACGAGCAATTACCCTGAATACTTAACTGCAATAAATGAAAACAAAAATAATAAAATAATAAAAAAAATCTCCTTGCACGGAGCAAAAGCTATGGCACATGGAGTAAAAGCTCCGTGTGCACGGAGTTTTCTGCTCCACGTGTATGGTGTTTTTGCTCCGTGTGCAAGGAACAAAAGCTCCGTGTGCATGGAGTTTTTTGTTCCGTGCAGTTCCTTTCATTTATTGCAGTTAAGTTCTCAGGGTAATTGTTCGTCAAGTCCTTCAACTTTCATCTTGTACTTTTTTAGTCCTCATAATTTGACTTTTCTATCAATTTCATCCTTAAAAATTGCAATCTCAGTTCCTTTAACTTTTGACACTTCTGCACTTCGGTCCCCAACATCATCTTTTTGTGCAGTTTTGGTCATTTCTTAGTATTTTGGCTATAACTTTTGCTACGATTTTCAGAATCGCGCTTATGACCCCAATTCGGAAACCTCTATTCAGCGCGCACATTGTGGCCACCGAGCTCCGCTGGGTGCGAGCTGTTTTCTAGGCCAAAATTCACTGTTTTTCCTTGCAAATCGTTGATTTAAGTTATTATCTTATTTTTACGCTAGCCGAATCCATAAATCTTCTATATCCTCTCGAAACTCATTTTGAGAACTATATTATAGATATATCAAATGATCTAAATGAATATCGAAAATAGTTAAACGGATATCAAACGCGTGTGTTAAAAAAGACGTATAACTCGTCTTTCTGAATATATTACTTATATTTTTGTCTTCATTTTCGGGCTCACTATGGAATATCAAACGAAATCGAAATATTATATTCTTAATATCATTTTGAAGTACTCACGGCCTAATATTTCACGACGTTAATGGTGTACGAAACGGCCAATCGTAGCAAAAGTTACGACGCATCAAAGTAAGCCGTTCCAAACTAATATTTCGAAAATTTTGATAACATGCTAACTTTAAAAAAAATTCATCTATATCCTCTCGAAACTCATTTCGAGAACTATATCAATATTGAAGAAAAAGAAGAAGAAAAAGGCAGAAAATTCAGTATCCAAATGTTGAAAACGGTGTGCAAATGATAAACTCCATATCCGGTATTGGCCATATCTGGTATGAGATTGAATTCGGTATGCCACCAATAATTGAAATCCGGTATGCCACCATGTGCTGAAATTCGGTATGCCAAGTTATGCTGACATCTAGTACCCTTACAATGAAATACGGTATGCTATCTGGTATTAGCCATATCTAGTATGCTGCCTACATTTACCAAAATCCGGTATGCCAAGTTGTAATCAAATCCGGTATGTGAAAGTTGATATACGGTATGCATCCAAATTCGGTATTGGCCATATCCGATATACTGCCTAATCCTTTGAAATCCGATAAGTTCAAACCCGGTAAACCACCAAAGATGAAATCTGGTATGCTGGGAAATCTGAAATCCGGTATGTTGTAAAACATTGATAAAAAATTGATGAAGAAGAATCGAGCATTGACTCTTATCTTCTACTTTTTTTTGGTGTTGTTATAATTGAATATTTAGGAAACATTTGATATTTTTTTTAGAGAGTTAACAGTAATTCTGACACGGAAAAAAAAAATAAAAAATAAATTACAACGTGAAATGAGAGTGTCACTCTCAGAGAGAGTTTTTAATTTTTTCCACTTTGATTAAGAAATATACATATATTAGCGTGTAGATTTTAATTTTTTTTAAATCTTGTTAATTTAGTTTTCGATGTTTTTGTAATTGAATATTTAGGAAATATTTGATATTTTTTTTGTCGAATTGTATATTTATTATATATTAGATATTTTTATTAGCGTAAAGATTTTAATTTTTTTAAAATATTTTTAATTTAGTTTTCGATATTGTTATAATTGAATATTTAGGAAATATTTGATTTTTTTTTTTCTAAATTGTATATTTATTATATATTAGATATTTTTATTAGCGTGAAGATTTTAAAATTTTTAAAATCATCTTAATTTTGTTTTCGGTGTTGTTATAATTGAATATTTAGGAAATATTTAATATTTTTTTTATCGAATTGTATATTTATTATATATTAGATATTTTTATTAGCGTGAAAATTTTAATTTTTAAAAAATAATCTTAATTTAGTTTTTAGAGAGTTAACAGTAATTCTGACACGTAAAAATAAAAATAAAAAAATTACGACGTGAAATGAGAGTGTCACTCTCAGAGAGAGTTTTTAAATTTTTTTCACTTTACTTAAGAAATATATATATATATATATATATATATATATATATATATTAGTGTGAAGATTTTAATTCTTTTAAAATCTTATTAATTTAGTTTTTGGTGTTTTTGTAATTGAATATTTAGGAAATATTTGATATTTTTTTTTGTCAAATTGTATATTTATTATATATTAGATATTTTTATTAGTTTGAAGATTTTAAATTTTTTAAAATCCTCTTAATTTAGTTTTCGGTGTTGTTATAATTGAATATTTAGAAAATATTTGATATTTTTTTTATCGAATTGTATATTTATTATATATTAAATATTTCGAGGATCATGATAAGATATATATATAGAGTAGGTTTGACAATAATTTTGACATGTAAAAAAAATAAAATTACGACGTGAAATGAGAGTTAGAGATAGTTTCTAAATTTTTTTTTTTTTTTTTTTTTTCTCACACTTTATTTAAGCAACGACGTCTCAGTTGGTCCTTCAAAAAATGCCTCTTAGGTCCAATCTATCTCACCTCCGGTCTGTCCAGATATGAAATTGATGGTCGATAATCCCTTTTGTTAAAGCAGGTGATTTCTCACGAATCGGTCCGGGGGGTTTGGGGTAAACGCAAGAACTGGAATTGCATTGGAAGAATTGAGAACAGGGACGTATTGGAGAATACGATTATTTGAAATCTTCTTCTTCTTAGGAGAAATAATACATATATGTTTGTGGGATTCGAGAAGTTATTTTGATTATTTTTCTTTTGGGTTTAATTGATTAATCATTTATCCCAATCAAGATTGGGAGAAAGAGGTGCACCAAAAGGAGGATAATGTGCATACTGTGCGTGATTCAGAAGTGGTCAAGGAGGATTGCTACCATGTTGCCATGGTTAATGATTCCACTGATTGGGCTTTGGGCTCTATCTTCTTCTTTCCGTTTTGAAATCACATCTCCAAGGCTGGCGTGCGTGTTCGTGCTGTTAGCAGGGGCGGATCCAGCTAGCGGCGAGCTAGAGCGGCCGCTCTAGCTGGATCCACCAGAAAGTTCAGTTGATTATGATGCAGAAAATGACGATGATCCATCAATGGAGGTTAAAGAAGAAAGAAGTGAGAAGCACTAGAAAGAGGCTCTGCAGCTGATCATGATCCTCTGGTTTTTCTATGCGCTTCAATTTGCACGAGAAGCACTAGAAAGAGGTCAGTCCATCTGAGGTGAGAGCCGTGAGGTATTGCTGCACGAAGAAGAAGACCGGCAACTGAGAGAGAGAGAGAGAGAAAACTTTTCAAAATGTATAAGTCTTCTGGCAACTTTTAGAGAAGGAGAGAGAAAACCTTTTTAAAATGTATAATTAATAGATGGAGATATTTTGGAAGATATTCGGTGGATTATTTATGGCAGATATATTAGGTGGGTCATTAGTTTATCCATAATTAGTACTTTAGTAGATTAATTTAATTTAATAATATTATTATTAATATAAAAAAAAATTGAATTATGGCATGATTTTTGAAGTTAACAGTTAAAAATATAAGTGTGTATAATTTCCACTTTATCTCATATTTATAAGCGAACAAGTTTATTTGTAAATGAACTTATGTGTAAATAAACAGACTTAATTACTTATAAGTTATACATAGTTAAACAAAACATGATTAAAATGTGATTGCATAATTGAATCGGTCAATGTTGAACCAATGTATATAGGATACAAAGTCTTGTTTAACTTCTTGTTCTATCAAGATTGTCATAGAATTGCTTGCTAACTCTTTTGATATTTTTGTTAAATAAGATGAGAATGGATAATTGTTTAAATTGCTAGTTTTATTTGGATCATCCAGAAGTGGTACAACTGATCTTAGGCTCAAAAAATTTATCTATAACCTATGGATAGAAGGCTAATTGAGGTTGCTCATAAGGGAGATGTTCATCAACTTGCAACGTTTTCAAAATATGAGGTCCCGTAGAATTCAGCTGTCTAAATTTACAGTTACAGAATGAGGTCGTATCGTGTAATTTTTTTTCGTATATTGGGTTATATTGAATTCTATTTTCACATGTATAGAATTTTTACGTTTTAGTATATTTACATATATATTGAATAATTATTAATATTATTTAATTAAATATTAATAAACGACATCGTTATTATGATCGTTGAGTCAACGGTCAATAATTGACCTCCGCTCTAGCTGAACTTCGGACCTGGATTCGCCGCTGGCTGTTAGTAACCCTTTTTTGGTATGAGATTTTGATGCCTAGGTTGTCTGCCTGGCGGGTCAGGTGGAATGCTAGGCTTAGGGAGAGGAAGAGGCTTGAGGCTATTGAAATTCAAAAGCTGAGAAAGACTGCTATCCGGAGGTGTAGGAATTGCTTGACTGCATATCGGGATCAGAATCCCCGTGGGGTGAAGTTTACGTGCTCATATTGTGGGCATATTTCAAAGAGGCCAGTTCTCGACTTGCCCGAGTCTCTTGATTTGGGGAGTTCTGGTATTTTGAAGTATTTAGTTGGGAAAGGTGGCACAACGTTCAACGGAAAGGTTTGGTCAGATAATGGGTGGATATGTGGGCAGGACTGGTTGGAGAATGAGAATTGGGTTGGGAGACCTTTTGCTGGGAAGTCTAGTTATTTGAAGAAGAATGGAGGTGCATATGTTGGTGGGGAAAATCATTGGTTGGCTGAGGAGTCTTATTCCAACATCCTTATTTTTACTCGCAAGGTATTTACAGCTTTCTTTTTGAGTATTGCGTGGCTTTGGAGGAAGATTTTTAGAGTTAATTCTTCCAGAGATGATATTTCAACTGATGTAGAGTTAACATGGCTATTGGATAAGCAAGGTGAGAATGGAGGGAATTTTCATGAGAGTAGAGGAGAGAAAGCTCGCAGAAAAGCTGAGGAGAAGAGGCAAGCTAGATTAGAGAAGGAGCTACTGGAGGAGGAGGAAAGAAAGCAGAGAGAAGAAGTTGCAAGGTTGGTTGAAGAACGTAGGAGATTGCCGGACTAAAAGTTGGACAAAAAAGAACGTGGAAAAGAGTCTGCTTTTGATATGGATAGAAATACGAAAAAAGAAGCTGGAAAGAAGCATCAGGAAAGAAAGAATGAAAGAGATAGGGGATCAAGCAAAAGCAACTCTAATGCCGAGGAACCAGAAAGGAGAGTCGGCAAGGAAAGTTCGTGCA
Organism: Osmanthus fragrans; assembly: GCA_019395295.1. NCBI lineage: Eukaryota > Viridiplantae > Streptophyta > Magnoliopsida > Lamiales > Oleaceae > Osmanthus > Osmanthus fragrans. The sequence goes on from CM033353.1 coordinate 5,537,250, forward strand.
ACAAGAAAGTAGTTAGTGGCAAATGCGAACAACGCAGAACTGTATCCAAAAATGTGAAGTCTCATAGTGTGGAAGTGGGTCATAGATTTAAATGTGCTACCGTTAGCAGTCATAACCGAGGAACTGCTGGAACAAGATACCTGGATCGTATGAAGGGCACCTTTTTATCTTCTTCTAGGGCATTTAGTGGAAGTGGTTTTTTGGGAAGAAGTGCTAATATTTCTTCTGTTTCAAGCGAACACAGACCTAATGCATCTGTAGATAATGTTCAAGGTTCTGCATACAGGAGAAATGTATTGCAGCCAGAATGGGTATCAGGGAGATCAAATGTAAATGGAGATGATAAAAATGCCCATCGTCCTGTAAGTTATCTATTGTCTTTAATTGATCTTGTTTGGTTATCTTTATTGTGGATTGGGTTGGCTGTTAATTGTGTTTACTAGCTAACTGAAGTCTGAAGATGGCTGATAGGCAAGGAAGCCAGTTTTTCGTACTTGGCCATCATGGATATTGTAACCTGATGTTGGTAATGCACTTAATGTTATTTTTCTAGCTGTGACCAATGAGATGTCCTTTCAGGTGATTGATATCTTGGCACGTGTCTCAATCTTACTTTGCCCAATATAAAAAATTTTGAATAAGTCTACCTTGAGTTCTGAACTATAATGCTCATCTTATACATCTGTGAGCAGGTTATTGTAGACTCTAGTCACATGGCCTTTGTCATGGTTTGTTTTTATGTGGAACACATATTTAACTACAGGTGGTCACTGAACCTGAACCATGTCCAGCCCCTAAAAAATCATGGCAACAATTATTCACTCGTTCTTCTGCTGTTTCTGCACCCTCTATTCCGAATATCATTGGTAGGCCAAATGTGAAGTCCCAAACAGAAGTTCAGAGCCCACCACAACTTTTTGATGGACCGATAAACTTTGGACAGCTGCCACCATCTACTTTGCCCCCTCCTCTTATTGGATTAACAAACAGCAGTAGATGTCTTCCATTGTCATCTGGAGCTATATTTCCTAGGATTGGAGAAGCACCAGATCAACTTTTATTAGACGGGTCAGAAATTTTTGAAGACGCTTGTTATGTTCCAGACCCACCTGTATCCTTTCTTGGACCAGTTTCTGAATCACTCAATAGCTTTGAGTTGGACCTCGGTTTTGTAGCAGATAGGATATTGGAATCACGATGTTCTGTGAAGCCTACACTTCCACCATCTGAAGTCACCAAGCCATCACCAATTCGGTCCCCATTGTCACGATCACGAGTTTCAGACGAAAGGCATGATAGTTCGTTTTTTTCCCCTAGTACTCCTAAAGCTCAGGATAAATCCAACGATGCAAATGAAAGTGGAACATGGCAGATGTGGAATAGTTCTCCTCTAGGTCAGGGTGGTCTAGGCTTGGTAGGTGAACTTGCCAGCTGGCTTCCAGAACTGAGCAGACCAAAGGATGATATTATGCATTTGGTGCCTCAGAAAAAAATGGCCTTGCTGTTTAAGAATGATGAGAAAATCCATGCTGGCACTCATTGTTTGCAAAAAAAATTTCTTGGCAATTTTCAGAATGCTGGGACATTTGATAGTTCTATCCCTAGCATTGTTGATGGTCCATGGTTGCCAAAAACTTTTTATGGTCCAACTTCCTGTAGTGAGAACCAAATTTTGTTGAATCCTGGGGAGAAAGCTGATCAGAATGGTATGATTTATGAGAGTACCGGTGATTGTGCTTCTAACCAACAATTTGACTTGTCTACAGCTAATTCTTGGGCCAAGTAAGCTCCTCAACCCTTATTTTTTAATTTGTGTGGTAATCCCGGTTGCCTCATCAGCTGTTTCTTGTTGGTTTAGATGTTTGATAGTGTGCTTTAAAGTTGTGTTTGGTACACCGAATTAGAGCATATAAGGAATTGAGTATAAAATTACAGTAGATATATTGTGCAGTAATGCAGACACTATAAAGGTGGATTAAATGGATATTATGTTATGATTTTTATTTTACAGAATATAAATTACACTATCTTTCTTTAGCTAACCGGATAACATAACATGGAGGGACGAGGTGGGTCTAAGCCGGATAACAGAGAATAGTACAAATAGTATTTTTTTGAATGAATGACTTATAAATGTTATCTTCCTTTATCCAATCCTAATATTATATGCCTCGTATTATTTCCTCTAATTTAATGCGTAATTTCTTGTGAATTCTAATCTGGTGTGCCAAAGGTAATCTAAAAGTGTGTCTATGCAAATATTTAAGTTGTAATATATAATTTCCCCACAGACGTTGGCACGATTCAAACTTTGTATCATATCCATGTTTTGTCAAATTCTACTTTAGCTCCTTTTACTTATTGAATAAAAATGCTTGTATGTAAAAAAAAAAAAATGATGAATACTTACGAAATGTTTGTTACTGTGATTTACTACATGCACAAATATGAATCCTGCCTTATTTGGAGAAATATATTTTTATCTTTAAGAAATTTTTAAGATTACGGGCATTCAATTTGAAACATGCCCCAAACTGGAAAAGATGAAATTTACTTTGAAACACAGAAATTACGACTTTTTGGTCTTATTGTTTAAGAATCAAATGTAAAAATGTTTCAACCTTTTTTGAGTTACTGCATTCCAGCCTTTCTTTACCTCCCCATTTTTAGGGGGATCAAAGGATTTCAACCCCCACTTCTCAAGGAGACTGGAATCCAGTCCATTGGCTTAGGAAGCCTTCGCTCTTACCACTCGAGCTAGGCCTTGGCTTTCTCGTTTTACTTTTGGTTGGTTGTGCATTTGGTTACTATATTCAATAGCAAGTTGTGCTGAGCTTCTTGTATTTTTCGCTTGCAGAAAGGACTGGACGGGAGAGGGCTTAAGAGATGGCGCTGGAAGCTCTTCGACATTGAGGCCCCGTATCAGTGGCCTTTACTCCACCTCGGATGTACAGCGTCTTTGGCCATATCATTAAAAATGGGGGATGACATAGCGTAGGCGGGACTTGAATGAAATGGCCTCTTGTAGAGGAGAATGTAGAGGATATTGGATGTGTCATATCTTCCTCCTTTTCTATATAAGGGAGATTTTCTACTAACAATAATACTGGTGAATGCCTGCGCTCAACTATATTAATTTTGTTCATTTGTGGCCAGTTCGTTTCAGACTCTTTCATAAGATAAAAACTCTCGTCGATCAACTAACGAGGCTCGACCCCACTCCGAGGGAAATGTACTACTTAATTATTGCACTCGGGTTCTCGGTTTGGCCTACAAAGAAGTTGTTGCAGCTCTTTGCACCCGTGAAACCCCCGTATCGTTCAATGAGATATACTATAAATTAATTGATTGTGAACCATACTTTCTTGATGCGGATCGATGTTGCAAGTAAACTTAACACCATCCATTCACAACACACAATCAAACACTCAAAACCTCAAGAAATGGTAGAAAATTCAGGAAGCAATATCAAGGATTATGCAAGAGAATCTAGCTAAATATATGACTGAACATGGTAGTTGGTGACTTGACGTCAAGATGGTGAGATATTGTGCATGTTAGTAATCCTCACTACATTTTTGGTGACTTTAGGAGAATCATAAATCAAGCATGGCATTCTAAACCACCGTAAGATTCACAAAGTCAAAATTAGCGGTCATCTACACTTAGAGCAGTTACAGATCTTTATATTCCTAAGACAAATGATCTTCGTCATATGTATGTATGTGCATGGGAGAGTCCGAAGAGGGACGAGATATCCCCAATACTGACTTTGAAGGACACTAATTATGAAAGTGATCATGAGCCAAAAGAATATCTTACAAAAACACATGATGACTAGAAACGTGATCTAGCACACGAAATTTAAAGTGAGATTTTTTTTTGTTTTAGCTTCCAGTATAATTTACGAGTTAAATTTCTTTGTTTCTTTCATTGTCCCCATCGAGTCATATGCGCCTTTTCAAGTCTTGTACCTTTTTAATTATTTTTTCATGTAATAGGTGGGGTTCAATTAGAAAAAAAGAAAAAGAAAAAAAAAAAGAGTTGGTGAGATAATGTGATCTATATCATGTGGACTATTTTAGGAATCAGGTTGATGGGATTTTGTGGGATGTTTTTTTTGGTACTGCCCTGGAACTATTAAGAATATTGTCTATGTTGATTTGCTATCGTTCAAGTTGTTGACTGGATGAAGTCTTGATGATTGATTGATCTCTGATAATATGTTACTCCACTTTTTTTTTTTTTTTGATCGGTAAATGTAAATATATAGATCAAAATCATGTACAATGTACAAATACTACGGACATACCCGAGCAGTCAAAAAACCTGAACAAAAGGACACTACAACAGGCAGCCTGTGCAATGAAAGACAAGTGAGAAGCAACAACTACTACGGGCATACCCGAGCAAACAAAAGAAAATATACATGACAATATTTAGCAACAAGCTAGAGTCTCATAGTGAATTAAAACATACGGATACAAAGTAAACATGGCTTTGTATATGTGTGTTTTAATCCTTATAACAACATTGTCAACATGTTGAACAATGTGCTCAAAAATAACTCTATTTCTAGTCATCCAAATATAATAAACGGTGGTAGCTAGAGCAATCTTCTTCACTTTGCTTCTCCAAGTTGTTCCACGAGCCTCTTTTTTTAACCATTTTAATGCACTAGTTAATGTAGACATTGAACGTGAAATGCCCAATCACTTACGGATTTTCTCCCAAACGGCCTTAGTGAAAGGACAATCAAAAAATAGGTGTTGTGCAGTCTCATCCATCCGCTCACAGAACACACACTTCCTGTCCATAGGAATGAACAGAATCTGGTCTTTAGTTCGAAGCTTTGAAAGAACACCCAACCAAAGAATAAAAGCATGCTTAGGTGTGTTGCCCGAGCACCAAAGAGCCTCCGCCCAGATGGCTTTGGCTGCTCTCGGACGGAAGAAAGCATACGCTGCCTGTGTGCTGAATTTTCCCAGCGTCTCCCAGCTAAACATCCTGTGTCCGGTAGCAACAGGCGTTCCTTCAACAGTGAGTAAGACGTCCCTGATTTCCAGCAATTTCTTGAAGAGAGGCGAGTCCTCCTTAGTCATTTTCCTCTCCCAAATGCCCGTCCCCCGAAGGAAATGAAAGTGTACCCATTTAATCCAAAGGGAATCCTTTTTCATATGAATGTTCCAAAGTGTTTTGGCAAGAAGAGCTAAATTCCAGCTTCTAATGTCTCGAAATCCAAGCCCACCTTCAAGTTTAGGAAGTCAAATATTCTTCCAAGCCACTAGAGGTTTCTTAGAGCCCCACAAGAAATTACGGCACATGGAAATGATTTTAGTAGTCACGGCAACCGGAATAGGGAAGATGGATAACCAAAAGCATTCCACTCCTTGAAGAACGGCCCTAATAAGTTCCGCTCTTCCTGCATAAGAAAAAGTGACACAAGACCATGCGCCAATACAAGTAGAAAATTTATTTATGAGTGAATCATAAGAGCTTACTTTCAACTTCACCGCCGCAAGAGGGATACCCAAGTACCGGAAAGGCATTGTACCAACGGGCATGTTAACAAGATTAAGAATATTCTCCAATTCAATCCCATGAACACCTGCGGTGTAGATACAAGATTTATTCACATTCATCTTGAGGCCCGACATATCACCAAACATAGACAAGCAATTCAACAAAATCTCAACCGACATCACATCCCCTCTAGAAAAAAGCATAATGTCATCCGCAAAAGCCAAGTGAGTGATTTTAAGTGGGGCACACTTAGGGTGAAAATTAAACTCACTATTAGTAGTAGCATCCTTCAACATTCTAGATAAGTACTCGAGGCAAAGCACAAATAAGAATGGAGAAAGTGGATCACCTTGCCGAAGACCTTTCTTACCTTTGAAAAAACCATGTAGACCGCCATTAAGAGAAATAGAGTAAGTAGGAGTGGTAACACATTCCATCACCCTATCAATGAAAATTGTAGGCAAACCCAATCCGTCAAGTACTTTCAGAAGGAAGTCCCAATTCACCGAATCATAAGCTTTCTTCAAGTCAATTTTTAGTAGACATCTCGAAGCAATTCTTTTGCGATTGTATTGTCTCAAAAGCTCTTGTGCTAAGTGAATGTTTTCCACCATGCTGCTCCCCTCAATAAAAGCACCTTGAGCTTGATCCACAATAGACCCAAGAATAGGTCCCAACCGAGTAGCTAAAATTTTAGTAATCACTTTGTAAAAGACATTACAACAAGCAATAGGTCTATACTCTCCAACCGAGGAAGAATGATTAGTCTTTGGGACTAAAGCAATAACCGTATGGTTCGTTTGTTTGAGAAGAGACCTCGAAACAAAAAATTCTTCAATAGCCTCCATGAACCCATCTCCAACAATATGCCAAGATTTTTTAAAGAAGCATGAAGTGTATCCATCCGGTCCCGGGGACTTGTCCTCCCCAATACTAAATAAAGCATCTTTAATTTCATCTCCCGTGACATGTCGACCAAGAAAATCAGCATGTTGTAGTGATAAAACAGGCCCATTTCGCATAAAATCAGCATTAAAATTCTGAACACAGCAACTTTCCCCCAGCAATTCACAATAAAAATCAACAAATTCAGCCGCAACCTCCTTTTGGGACGTAGTGAAGGTGCCGTCCAGCTTTAAGACTGCTGGAATATAGTTTTTCTTGATGTTTCGCTTAGCCATAGAGTGAAAAAACTTAGTGCACTTGTCGGAATCCTTCAAGCAAACACACTTAGCTTTTTGATAGTAGAAACTCCTCTCCGCTTCACAAAGATTATTAGCAACTTTCCTCAAATGTGCAACTTCCCTTTGCAAATCAAGATTAGATGGATCATTTTGCAAGTCAACTTGTAATCCTTCCAATTTTGTAGAGGCCTCCTTGGCTCTAGTAGAAATGTGCGAGAAATGCTTAACATTGAGTTTCCTAAGCACCCCCTTTAGATTTTGTAATTTCTTACAAAGAGAAAATTGCTTAGTACCTCTAACCACAAGATTCCAACCATTCTCCACCTCACCTAAGAAGTCATCATGATTGGCCCACTGTTTGATGTAAAATTGTTCGAGATTGATTCAAAATGTTGGTTTTGACTAACTTTGACCTGTTGGTTAAGCGAGACATGTTGATTATGGGAATTCCAAGGCTGAACTTGCTCTATTTTGCGAGTAAAGTATTGTAGTTTCTCAAATTGAGTGAATGAGAAATTATGGATGTAATTGAAACTCTTAACACGGGAAACTGTGAAAATTGTTGAAAATCGTATTAACCTAATGAAATATTCTATTAACTTTCTATTCACCACAGTGTGAATGTGATACGTGACAGAATATTCTAAAATATATTTGACTGAAATTGTTTCGAATGAAAGATCATGACTTTTGGAACACATTTTAGTAGGCGCGTCTCTTCAAATATAGACACATTTCAATAATTGTGTCTTTTTCAAGCGTCCTGTCTTTTGGAACGCAACTTTCCAACAATTATTACATAGACTTCCTCATTTGTAGTTTTACAACACATGATCCATGCATTTTTATACTTGCATTATGTATCAAAATAAATTTTGCAGTAATTTTGAGTTGAGTTTTACACAGAAGAGTTCAAGACATAAGTAAGTTCGCTTGGAGCGCTCCGATTGCGAGACGTGGTCGTTGTATTTTGAAGGATGACTGCCGAAAAATCATTAGCACATATGCGAGACATTATCATCTTAAAGAGAAATAATAGAACTATTGCCTCGGCCTAATTCATATTCATGCATTTCTTATTTTTACTTTCACATATTCAATTTTGGTAAGTCGAAATTCTGTCCAATTTTATGCACATAAAATATTAGTTATCGGAATAGAATCTATGCACAACAATTTTTCCAACAAAAATATGAAACTCTAGTAAATATAGAAAAATATAGTAAAATGAGGTTTGTTGTCTGTTTTCTGTGTGTTGCATTGGACATGGAGAGAGAGAGAGAGAGAGATACTTGATGGGTAATATGTCATTGGACTACCTATTTAGAAAATGAAACACCCATTAAGAGAAACTCAACTTATCGATTTTAAACTTAAGACGCACCTAAAATTTAACTAGTAGAAGCAAATCGAAACGTGAAGGCTACGCCTTGGACGTGCACCCACTTTGGGCCATGCACTTTAACACAAATAATATGTTCAATCCTCATTAAAACTGACATTTCTCTTTCTCCAATTCAAGAAAGGCATTCATACTATATCATGCCTACCAGAAATCGTTTAATTTCATCATCACCAGCAGCCCCGCCGCCGCCGCCAATTCCCACCGGCAAGGGATCGCGTTCTGCCGCGGATCCAGTTTTGTCCGATTATATAGACAAGTCAATACATACACCAGAATTGACTCTCCCTGAGCATGTTCATAGTTTAAAACCACATGATATTGATTATCAACTGCTCATGTCAATGGATGATGATGACTCGATGAGTTGGCTGTTGACATCGGCTAGGGGACTCGGAATTTTTCGGATTATTGGGCATGGAATTTCTGGTGATAAGTTAAGATCAATACTGGTTGATAGTGAACAGATATTTGGAATGCCAATTAAATGTTGCACAAATTTTGGAGATCATGAGAAGATTGTGTGGAGTGATGATGATAAGGAGTTCATGGAGAAAGGTAAAATTGTTCTTGGAGAGCAAAAATTTCAGATTTTCAGGTAAAAATTTTCAAGTTTGAATTTCTTCTATTTGCATTTCCATTGTAGGTTGAATTTTTGGTACGTGTCATTGTTTAGGCGCCTTTCATGTTTTTAATTAAGACTTGAGTTCTATCTTAAATGCCAAAATATTAAAAAAAAATTACATTTATAGAAAGGTCATTCGAGAAAAAATTTAGAGTGTCAACCTCTTTCAGATATGAATCTATATGGTTTAGAAGGAAAGAACTTACATCAGAATCTCAATTTCATCCCACGTGCAAAAAGATGGATACCTTCCTTAAAGTATCACAAGTTGAGATTATTTACACCATTTGCAGGCAAAACATGGAGAATTTTGCCATAAAACTCAAATCTATTGCAGAAGAATTGGCAAAGGTAATTGCTCCAAGTGCTAGAAACCAATCTCCAGAGCAAGTTCACTTAAGAGAATACACAATGAGCATTTATAGGTACCATCGAGCTAATATCATCGATCGAATTTCCTCTCTAGTCGAGGAAAAATGCCAAGAATCATGTCAATATGCTTTGAAGCTCCATCTTATACTAGAGTCAGGTGAGTTCTGTTTGCAGTCGGAGTCTCATAGTTCGTCATTCGGCGCAAGCAATGACACCATTGTTGTCACTATGGGGAAAGAGTTGGAGGTAATTTAATTTAGATTATTTCTATTCCAAATTGGGTCATGAATTAACATAATTTCATTTTGAATTGTTAAATATAGGAAGGGAGCCATGGGGAACTGAAGTCAGCTGGTGGGGAATTACTCTTCAGGCCTTACCTTCATACAAATCGCACATCTTTCTCAATTGAACAGAAGTGGTCATCTTGTAATTTGAATAAAATTCAGAATGATTCTAACAAGCCAATCTCAGTGGCTGATCAGATCTTGATTCTATTGCTAGTGGTATTGTTGTACAATACTTTTACTTTTGTTTACTCTTGAATCAAACCGAACTGAGTCAACCCAGTATTAGTCGTGTTTGGTTTCACATTGTGTGTTGTGTTACACTGAAGAAAAATGAGATACGTATATTTTCTCTTTTCGACGAGATCACAATTACTCCATTGGACTCCAATGGAATTGGAAATTAAGATATATGTATATATACATACATGTATGTATGTAAATATACAATTTTATTATTTTGATATTCTAACTGAATTTTTCATAAGAAGCAATAAAGACAAAAATATATAAAATTTAAAAATTGGGGCATTCGATTCAAAATATGGGATCTTAGGTGACCACCTAACTCGACTAACGCTTGAGTTGACTCTGAATTTACTCAAAAGAAGGTGTACATGTACATGTAGCTTCTGAAAAACTAACTTCAAATACCATCTTCAAATCTCAAGGGAAAAACTGAAAATACACGAAGTTAATTTGGTTCAAATCAAGTAATTGGACCATATAAAATAGTAGCATAAATTACTGAAGTGGCTCCTTAATCCTCTATCGCAGGTGATCTAGTCTCCTCGGTGCACGCCATCCATGCTTCTTTAGTCAATCTCTCAATTGTTTCACTAGTAAGAAAAGTCGGTCTAATTGGAAAACATCTATCTAATTGAAAAAGACACCCTAAAAATAAGTTTTTCAAAATTGAATATTGCTATGTGTACAATCGGAATTGACAACTCTGGTTGACAACATCCTCACATTGGAGGAGGACCCACGATGAATAAAAAAATCGTAGATCCCCCCAAGTGAGGGTATTGTCAATCGAGGTTGTTAACCTCGGTTGTACAAATATTAACTCTCTAGTAGATATCTACATTAGCAAGATTGTATATACGAACTTATAGACATCTTCCATCATTTTTTCCACATTCTACTTGGAACAGTCTAAAGCACAATGCATTTTCTCGTGTCTCTATACATTTTAGAACACCACTTAAAATTCTTTCACAAAACATTCTTTATAACTAAAATAATAAAATTGAAATTGTTTTATATGCATTTAAAAAATTTAACTAATTTTGTGTACATAGAGTTTACATTGGTTTGTTGTTAGGGTAAATAGCATTGGGGTCCCGAACCTTCGAACATTGTGATGATGAATCTCAAACTTTTGATTTCTAGCACCTAGACCCCATACTTTTCAAATGTGTGCATTGGAGGCCGTTTTTGATGAAAACTACCATCTGTGGTCAGGGCCGGACCTGTGGATGTCGGAGCCTGAGGCAAAATCCATAAATTAGGCCCCCAAACCCCAAATCAATGTGCGCTTATGCTATTATTGATCATATAACAATAAATCATAGGGTTGGGCATATATCCCGAACCGAATTGAACCGAACCGGACCCGAACCGAACCGAACCGAGCAGTTCTTCGTAAGTGAAATACCCGAACAATCGAGAACCGACGGGTACAGGTCGGTTCTCGGTTCTAGACCCAGAACCGAATAAGAACCGATTTTTTTTTAAAATTTTTTAATTTTTATATATGAGATGAATCAAATTATTTAATTTTTTAAAAATAAATTAACAAATATAGAGTTTGCAATGAAGAAACTGGATTCTATGATGGCATTGAGATATGTAATAAAAAATATATTATATTTTTTCTTATTAAATCTTATTAGTTGAACAATTTTTTGTTTATTTATGTTGTTAATTGTGATTTTTCAATTTTTCTTGTAGAGTTTTTTTAGTATCTAGTATGGTAAGTCAAGTAATTGATGGTTAAATCAAATAGTTGTTAAGTAAGTACTACTGTATTAGCAATATTTTAAAATATTTTATGTCTACGAGTTTATGACTTCTAATTTATATGGATCACCGATATTTTAGTATTACTAATTTACTATCTATTTTTTGTTATTTGTATACATTGGTAAATTAATCTTATTAGACAACTTGTTATTTATATCTTATTAAATTGGAATACGTTAATTTGTAAAAGTTAATATTGAACATGTCAGACTGTAGTATTGTTATAAATGTTAAAAAAATTAATTATACTATGGAACCGAACAGAACCGAACCGAACCGAACTGAACCAAATGGAACCGAACCCGAACGGTTCCAAAATTATATTTGGACCCGACGGTTCCATTTACTAACTACTCGAAAATTTTCGGCCGTGCCCAGGCCTAATAAATCATATAAGCCGATAAGGCCGCAATTATATAAGCCGACAAGACTTCAAACATTTATAATCTCTTCAATAACGAGTTAGGACAAGCCATTGCTTACCTGAAAAGTAGAATTTCGACGAAAACTATGAAATCATACTCTTGAGAATTTTACTAATACAACTCACGAGTCTGAAATAAAAATTTAACATTAAATATCATTGCATCAATGACCAATAAGTGACACCACATGAAGGTTGTAGACTTAATAGTTACCTAACTTTCATGTGCGAAATTCTATTTTTCTTCATCACTTTAAGTATGACACGTTTTCATAATAACCACGTGTCAATAATTTTGTAATTCTGGCAATAAGTTTTCCCTAATAAATTTCATAACTAAGTAAATAAAAAAAAAATTAAAAATTAAAACTTTATACTAAGAATAATAATCTTGGAATTTGGGCTTGTGAGGACTGTTCTATGGAAAATTGTAAGCTGAAAAAAAAAATTGGACAGAAAAAAGAGGCCTCCTTCTACTTTGGGCCTGAGGCACAGGCCTCCTCTGCCTCGCCTCAGGTCCGGCCTTGTCTGTGGTAAATAGTATTGAGGTTCTAAACCTTTAATTTCTAGCACATCGGTCCCAAGCTTTTCAAATGTGTGCACCGATTTCTTTTGTTACGAAAACTACAAGTTTGACCGCTAAAATATTAAGTTTTAAGTACTTTGATTTAAAATTAATAATAAAGAAAATAAAAGAGAGAGAGAAAAAATAAAAACTAGTAAAGAAAAAAGAGAGGGAAAAAAAATTGAAACACAGCCTACCACCTAGCCCACTTTACACACAATGTCGAAATCAAGGGGATTCAATAATAAATTAATAATGTCGCCAGTGATGCTATTGGAAATTATCGATGGTGTTTCGATTATCGACGAGAAGCCACTGATGTCACGCACAATATATTTTTCTTTTTTTATATTTTTACAAGATATTGTCAAATAAGTTAAAATATATTTTTATTATTATTTCTTATAAAATTATTGACTTATAAGTATATTTTTAAATTTTATTTTGTTCAAATGAAATTTCTCGATTAGTATTTAATATTTATTAGTTTATTTATTGTAAACCTCATTGTTCAAAAAAAAAAAAAAAAAAATTTAAATCAAGACCTTAAGGAAAAAGTATAGTGTATTCAATAATGGCGTCTACTTCAGCTTGGAGCTCGCTGCCATGTCTACCGCATAAAGTAATTTAAATGAAAATAAAAAAGAAAATAAAGGAAAACAAAATCACTTTTTTCCATTATTGAAACTTTCTAGGGGTACCTAGGTGGTGGCGAAGGACTGTGTGGTGGTTAGGGTAACTGTGAACTTACAATGTATGAACAAAATTCTCTCTACTATTAATAACCGGAGACTTTTCCATCGTTCTTATGGAGGGAATTTAAAATGAATAATGCTGGACGTATAGAAGGATTGTCACTGACAGAATTCGTACAAAATTTCAAAAATTTTGATGTGGCAGCGTGCATTAATTATTTCTTTACCACCAACCACTTACCGCTCCCCTTTTACCCCACCCAACACACCCCGCAACCAACACCCCTACCCCTTTTTTCCACCTTTTTTTCGTTATTTACGTATGACATTATTACGGAAATATTAAACGAAGTTGAAATAATGCATTCTTAACACCATTTCGTTGCTCACGACCTTGTTTATCGCTTCCTTAACAGTGTGCGAAACAACCAATTATAGTAAAAGTTACCACTCGCCGAAATAGACCGTTCCAAAATATATAAATGATTTTTTTTAATTTTGACTTAATTTTTGGGAATATTGCGGGATGTCAAACGAAATCGAAATGTCACATTCTTAACACCATTTCGAAGTGCTCACGGCCTAATTTAATGCATCCTTAACCGCGTGCGAAACGGCCAACCATAGCAAAATTTACCACTCATCGAAATATGTCGTTCCAAAATATATAAATAATTTTTCTTGTTTTTCTCTCAATTTTCGAAATTATTGCGGGATGTTAAAATGGTTTTTCTGTTGTGTTAGAATGTAACATTTCGATTTCGTTTAACATCCCGCAATAATCTCAAAAATTAAGACAAAAATAAGAAAAATCATTTATATATTTTGGAACGGCCTATTTCGACGAGTGGTAACTTTTGCTACGGTTGGTTGTTTGGCACGCGGTTAAGGATGCGATAAATTAGGCCGTGAGCACTTCGAAATGGTGTTAAGAATACAATATTTTGATTTCGTTTAACATTCTCATAATAATGTCAAAATGTCATACTTAAATAACAAAAAAAGGTGGAAAAAGGGGTGGGTGTGTTGGTGTGGGGTAAAAGCGGGGCAGTAAGTGGTTGGTGGCAGAAAAATAATTAATGCACGCTTTCACGTCAGATTTTTTGAAATTCTATATGAATTCTGTAACAATCTTTCTGTATGTCCAGCATTATCCATTTTAAATATGTGTAAAAATAATTGTGCCCTAAACCTTAAACCCTAAAAACACCCCCGTTTGATGAAATGATTTTTTTTTTTTTAACAATTATCCATAAATGGTTAGAAACTCTTCAATGACAATATTGTCTTTAGTGTGAGTAAACATCTTTGCCATCTTGAATTTAACATTATAGTCTTGCTTTACCCTTAATCAAACACATCCCTATTATGGATCATTTATAAAGACAACAAATTCTAATCCTGAATATCTAGTTAATTTCTTTATAGGAAGACAAGACAGCACCACAGGTAGCTCAAGCAATTTTGAAGTTTTGGATTAAATCTTATGGTGTCTGACTGTATTAGTATCAGTGACCATAACGGAATCAACTTGTTAGTAATTACATTTTGTACCATACTACCAACCATGAATCTCAATGTAACTTCGTCAACTATTATTGATGAATAACATTAACCACACTCTAGCTACCCAACTCAAATGATTTTATAAGGGAGGCTCCGAACTTATATAGATGTGACTCTTTAGAATGAACGGTGAAGATCAACTCAATCATACGTATATTAACCCCCCATATAGATATCTCCATTAAAGATTCTAGAAAGATTGTATAGACGAACTTATAGAAATCTCCCATCATTTTCCCACATTCTACTTAGAACAATCTAAAATAAATACATTTTCTCGTATTTCTAAAGATTTCAGAAAGCTTTATAATTTAAAAAATGAAATTGAATTTTTTTTTATTTTTTTATAGGCATTTAAATAAATTAACTATTTTTATTTACAGGAGAATTTAAATTGGTTTGTTGTTCTAAGGTAAGGTAAATATCATTTTAAACAATCTACGGTTATATCAGAGATTCTCTAACCCTACGTTTGACCTCCATTTTTTTGAAAACTTATTTTATAAATTTAACTCATTTTCAGCCATTCAAGTTTTGGTTCCCTTCAAATGATCCAAATGTCGAGTATTTATAGGTCAATGAGCTGTGTACAAGATCCCTCGAATACTTGATACATGGCTTTATCTAATTATCTCGACTACTCACGTACAAACTCAATGATGTCACATACATCATAGGTATGCGACCTTCCACACCCTATCTTAGGCAGACTAGCAAGAATTTAACTGGAAGCCGCCTTCATAGTGATGTAACATCAATCATTTCACGTGTTACTCAAAGTTTCACAAATTGCAACTTGCTCAAGGGGTCGGAAATAAGACCCCAACTGCCTCGAATATAGACGGTTCATTTGGTATGGCCATAGGTTGGGTCGCTCTGGACGCCTTGAAGAGACGATGCAACAAAGTTGTTGAGAGTCATCTTGCCTTGGAAGGACGATGCAGCAAAGTTATTCAGAGTCGTCTTGCCTTGGAAGAGAGTATGGAGAAGCGTTGACTATGCTCCTAAAGCTCGAAAGAAAGTGTGGACAAGGCGATGAAAATATGCCCTCACCGCCTTAGACAAGAGAATAGTAAAGGTAATACGCTTTGAAACCCAATCGTCTTGATTAGACGAGATGACGACGGAACATTGCGGCTTGGATAGCATTTTGTTTAACTGTCAGCTACGTAACATGTCACATGGATAGAGATGTAACATATATATTACTATAATAAATTATACATGTTGTACTAATCCCTTTGCCGTACCTACTATTCTTTCTAGAAGCACATGAATTCACATGCTTGAAGGAATACTCGAAATCGACCAGAAGCCCTCCCAAAATGCTATATCAGACGAATAGATATAAAAGATTAGAAAATGGGCAATTACACATCTAATAATGTCTCAACGAAATAAATCTCCTTATATAGCATTGAAAATAAATTAACTAAATCTTCCAATTAAAAAAAGATTCCTAATAATATTTCTATCCCTATTAAATATGATTTATTTTTTATAAGCGTGATTTTACACTTATTCGGACCACTAAAAGTGGGTGTTTGGAAGTACTTTTATTTTGTAAGATTTAATTGTGTATTCAATGATTATTTTAGAAGAAAACTTGGTATCGGACGAGAAATGATGAAAATGAATGAGTTATGGGGGAAAAAAAAGGGTAGATGTTGGACGAATTCTTAATTCCAGAGACCAATGTATTGAGTTTGGAAGTTGGAGGGCCTATATTGGAGGACTTAAGTCGAACAATAAATTAAATTGGAGGACCAAACTTCAAGGAATTGGAAAAATATCTAATGATACGATCACAACAATCTCTTCTCTTGCTATTAATCACACAAGAGCAAATTGAACCAGCAAGTTGTAACAACTCAAATCTCGTGTTAAAGCCATTATATCATATATACTAGTCGCTTTAGAAGAGCATTTGTCTTCTTATGGCTCACAGTTTTTTGTCACTTCCTTAGAATTCGAACACATAATATTTGTCTTATGAGAAACTTAAGTAGAACCATGTTATTGGACAAGCTGTAATTGAAAAGATATAAAATCCTAAAAATCATTCAAAACCAAGCAATTATTAAAGTCAAAACCTAGAAATTAACATTAAAATTTCATAACATAGGAGACATCATTATCCTACCATCTATACAACTAGTTGAGCATCATGTTATTATAAAACACAAATTAGATTTATAGTACATCACCTGAAATTAAAACGTATTAAGAAGATGGAAGATAAAATCTTGAATATCTTCAACAAATCTTGAAATATGTGTTTTGCAAAATGTTAAAAACGTGTTCGATTTGATATTTGCATTTTCAAAAACAATAATACATTTATAATAAAAAATTCAAAACACATTTTTAATGTTTTGAGTGATTTCAGTGAAAAAATTTCAATCTCAAAACATTGAAAATAACGTTTAAATAAAACTTTAAAAATAAAAATTTTTAAAAAATCTAATAAATAAAATTTAAGACAATAAATTCAAAAATTAAAATTAGATTTATACAAATTTTTAAAAATAATAAATAAAAATATTTCAAACTCTTAATGATTATTTATATAAAATTTCTAAAAAGATATTTAAGTGTACAAAGATAAAAATATTCTGAGTTCATATCATTAATTTTATTTATTTCGTATAAGGTTAAATTCATCAATGACCACCAAACTTTATACTTAGGCCTCGTTTGATACACATTTTTTGTAAAATGAGAATGAAAAATATAGCCGTTATGGACCCCACACAAGAGATGTAAAGTCAAATATGGTGGCTGGATATGATAGATAACGGTTATATTTTTTATTTTTATGATGAAAAAATGAAAACCAAACGGGGGTTTAGTATTATCATGGTCACTCAATTTGATTTTATATCACGATGACCACCAAATTTCATTATGACCATCCAACTTTTTAAACTAATTTCACTCATTTTAAAAAGGGTAAAACGATAACTTTGCATTATATATATATAATATTAAAAAAATAAATTAAAAACTTATTTTAAAATAATGAAATAAATAAAAACTTATTAAAATAAAATTACTTAAAAAATAAAATAAAAAGTTATTTAAAAAAGTTATTTAAAAATAAAATAAAAAGTTAGTTAAAAAAACATTTTTGAAATAAAATAAAAACTTATTGTAAAATAAAAATTACTTAGAAAGATAAAACTTATTTTAAAAAAAAAAGTTTTCTGCTTTTCTTAAATAAATTTTTATTTTATTTTTAAGTAACATTTAAAAATAAGTTTTTATTTTATTTTTAAGTAATTTTTTAAATAAGTTTTTATTTATTTCATTTTTAAAATAAGTTCTTATTTTATTTTTTAAAATTTATTATTTATATATAATGCAAAATTATCATTGTATCCATTTTAAAATTAATGAAAATGGAGAAAAAAAACTCGAGTGATCATAGTTAAACATTATATGAAATTAGATGGTCATAGTGAAATAAAATCAAAATGAGTTGTCATATTGACTCAAAGTATAAAATTGGATGGTCATTGATGGATTTAACCCATTTCAGATATATTTTGAACTCAAATTATTATGTTTTTTTATTTTACTTTTATAGTTTTTCCTACACATATAAAAAGAGTGAAAATTTCCTACTGTAGAAACTACCAAACACGCCTTCAATTTTTATTTTACTTCAAAATCCTCCGCCGCCTCCCTTTTACGGTGAAAATCCCCCACCGCCTCCCTTTTACGGTGAAAATTCGCCACCCCATCACAGGTCCCATATAGGGAGACCACAGTATGCTCCGCCTTCGTCTCCGCCAATTGTCTCTCATCAAAGCGAAAACCATCCGCATCACCGTCATCATCATCATCCCCACCGTCACCCTAGCCACCAAAGCTCTGAAGTCGCTAACAAACCCTCTATTAGGGTTTATTCTAAGGCGGAGACTAATTACTCTTTGACCATCCGGGATGGGAAGGTTATCCTTGCCCCTTCCAATCCATCAGACCCATTTCAGGTATGTTCTTCGGTTACAAAAATTGCAATCCCCTTACGTCTTTTTCTTCAATAAAAGTTAAAAGTGATCGGTTTGTGGTGTATCTTGCTATTTCAGCACTGGTTTAAAGATGAGAAGTTCAGCACAAGAGTCAAGGACGAACAAGGTTTCCCCAGCTTTGCGTTGATTAATAAAGCCACTGGGCAGGCGATGAAGCACTCAACTGGAGCCACACATCCTGTATGTTCACTCTTTTATCTGTTGATCAGTGCGTTAATTTTTTTTTGTT
This sequence comes from Osmanthus fragrans, assembly GCA_019395295.1. NCBI lineage: Eukaryota > Viridiplantae > Streptophyta > Magnoliopsida > Lamiales > Oleaceae > Osmanthus > Osmanthus fragrans. Next base: position 5,556,184 of record CM033353.1, read on the forward strand.
TTCACATTTTTGTGTTTTGTTTATTTTCACGTTTCTGGTGTTGTTTGGAAAATGTCATTAGTCCGTATACATCTTTCTTCATGGATAAAATTATCCAAACAAAGCATAAGTTTATTTTCCTCTCCTTTGTTCAATCTCGAGAAGTCCTTGGAAAGTTTGGCAAAATAAAAAATAATTCGTGTTGAGTAGGTTTTTGTGAAGTGTGCTTCGAGATCAAAAAATTGTCTTGATGCATTTTAGTGATCACTCAGTGTTAGCAACAAGATAACTATCTTCTAGTGCTTTTTTCCAAAAACGTGGACAATTAGTTTCATACGTTTCACTTGGATTTTATGGGTGCAATAATGCTATGGTTGTTTGGGTTTTCTCACCCAAGTGAGATGGCATCTGAAGCTGCTGGAAACTCAAGTCAGTTGCAGGTTCCTATAATAGTGAATGGTAATAGTGAGGCACCAAAGTGGGTGCTTTTTCTATGGTGTTTATCTTTGCTACAGGGGTTTTTGGAGAAGACCAATGTGGGACGCCTGAGTAAGAATCACTTATTCTTTACATGGATCAATTAAGATTCCATCAACAAATTATTTGATAGAGATTCTAATCAAGATATTTGTTTAAGATTCTTCCATTCAAGATATTTGATAGAGGTTCCATCAATCAAGGAATTTAATATCGTTGATAAAATATTCTTAAGATCCTTTGAGTTTACCCACTTCAAAAGGCTGAAAAGTTCCTTCCCAGTGGTGACCATGACTGGAGTGCTTGCAAGGAAAATGGCTTGGCTGCATGATGAATTGACAAGACAGCAATAGCTTCCACCTTGAGGATAAGGTGGATTTTGGGGCGACGGGTAGTGATAGACTCCCAGTCATATAGCTGCAACCAAATCATCTATATTCTAGAAGGTTCACTTGGTTTGTTAGAGGGTCACAAGTGTAATATGCTACAGTAAGGAATCGCCTATAAAGGGGAAGGAAAAGAACAAGGAAGATGAGAAAAATATGGAGAAGGATCTAGGGGAGAGAATTGGCCTCTCGAATGCCAAATACCGTTTATTTCCTTAGCATTAGAGTTGGAATACGTTTCATCAGTTTTACATATTTCTATTATCTTTCTATTATAGTCAGGATCCTATCAGATTGTTAGTAGAAATTTGAAAAACATTTGGTACTTTTAAAAGCCATGTTAGCAAGTAATTTAACGGAAATCAAGAAGGATTATTAGATTTCAGTAATTTATATTAGATGTAATGTAGAACTCATTATTTTTGTATTGCTTCCATTAATTGGAGACTTCATATTATATTCCACTAATGTGAACAAATCTTTAAAAAACTTAATCGTTGAAATTTAGTACTAAAAATCTCTTGACACCGTGATAGAAGATGTCTTTTGTGTAGAAAAGTACTAATAATAGACTTATTCTCTTTCGTTTCGTTGGTTGTTACTTTCTAATGATGAGTTGATATTCATTAAAATATCTTTTTATGTCATCAAGATTTAGAAATGGTGGCAACGAACAAGAATAAGACTTGTAGAACAAGAGAAAAGAAAGGGAGAAGAAAGGAGAGAGAACACAGAGAAATTGGAGGGAGAAAATATGAGTTTATTTAATAATTAAGAATATCAATTACAATGTATAAGCCCCCTTCATGTATGATTTAACCTCAACTAATTTAAGTAGGAAATAACCAATAAAATACTAGAGAATCTTTAAAATAATTATTTAAAAAAAGTGTTGCATATATAATGCTCCTGTTTAATCCCCATTTTAAAACTATTTTCAATCATACATTATTCGAATAAAATGATTTTAAATGACTTTCAATCAAGAGTTATGCTAATCTTTTGTCTTTTTTCCCCCTCCCCGATAGTGTTCTTTGGTGAAAATCACTTTGATTTCAAACTGCTAGGAATTGTTGATTATACAAATTATGAAAACATAAATGTTTTCAATACTAATACAAATAATTTTTTATGTATCTACACTATTGCATACTCAACTAAATCATGTCACGTGCATTGCACGTGCGTTTACTAGTCTTGTAAAATTCACAAACTTTAAAATATAATATTAGAGGATAATATAATAATATAAAATTGTTCCTTTTTTTTTTAGAGAATAATCAAATTTCACCATAAAACAATTTTTTTTTTTTTTTTTTTTTTTTAGAATTTCAAACAAAATGTGTTTTCTAATTTTCTTTTTTAAGAAGTAATTTTTGGGCATCTACAATCCAGGTCGAAAACATTGGGGTGGGTCAGTTAATATTCAGAATCACCCACTATACTTCAGATATTCCGTGATAGAAATCATTAGAGTCAGTGTAATTATTGAAATCGAACCCAAACTCGATTTGTTTAGGTTCGGGGTCGATTCTATCCATGTTTATATATATATATATATATATATATATATATATATATATATATTTATTTATATATTTGTGAGCTCACATTGCAAATAATCCTTTTAATATCAAGTAGAAATAATATATATACCACCAGATATATTTACAACATTTTCTTAATTCACTACAAATATATTACAAATTACATTCAATATTTAGCACAATAGCATCCAATATATCTAATTAGCATGTCACCTTATACAATCCAATATCTAGCAAAGCATAAAAATCAAATTACATACCCAAAGAACAAACAAAAAACTAGAAAACCAACAATAATAAGGACACTAACATAAATTAATGTATTTGAAACGTAATAACAATCAATATTGTCGACTTTTCTTTTGATTCCATCATTTCCTTTGTATCCCATCAAGTTATTGGATCAGGGTGAATAACTTGTAAAAAATATGAAATTTATAAAAATGACAAATTTGGTCATGTATCCACGATTTCGATTCAAGAACAAAGAACCATCCAAGATTTGCTCGATTCTCAATTTCGATTTCTATATGTGTTTGGAATCGGATTGAAACCTTTTATTCCGAATCAAAAGGTTTGATTTCAGTTAAATTGTCCATCCCTAAGGAAACTGTTTGAGTTGTCAAGTGCTTGAGGAAATTATGATTGTAATTTCACACATAACTCCATTAGTTAGATTTGACGTTTTATTTTTCTAACTTTATTTTAAAAAAATTACTTATTATCCATAAGTAAAATAATTAAGCCCATGTTTGACAAACATTAAAAAGATTTTTTTTTTAGGAAAAATGAGTTTTGAAATGGAAAAATTTCATAAGTAAGATGTTAAGTATGATCCATTTTAATAATAAGAAAACAAATTTCAAACTTCAAAAATCATATTTTTATTTATGATTTATTTAATTAATTAAATATATAAATGTCACAAATATATACAATTTGGTCACATATTGTCAAATTAATTAATCACAAATTATTTCGAAATCACAAATCAAAGATTTTATAGGTCACAATTCATTTCCGAGATCACAAGTTATTTTACGGTCACGATTTAAAAAAATTACAAGTCACAATTTGTTTATCGATCACAAATCATAATTATTATAAGTCACAATTTATTATACAGTGACAAATTATCAGATTATGGGTCACAGATTAACAATTCCTTAAGTCACATTATTTCTTTGTCACGATTCATCTTTTCATTAGTCACATATTGTATTATTGATCACAAATTAATCAATTTAATGGCCACAATCAACCAGAAAATTTGTGACCACCAGCAACGCGTGTGACCACCACCTCATCATCGTCTAAATCACCACTAGAACCACTGTTGCCGCCTAAACCACTATGACCTCTCGACAGCAACACCGCCACCACACAAAGCTCAATATCGACCAACATACACATCTCTACTATCGCCACCACTATTGCCAAATCCCCGACCACAGCCACCACCGTCACCACAACTATCGCCCCCACTCCAATGCCAACCCCAACCCCGCCCAGCCCACCACCACCACCACCACCACCACCAGCATTGCACCAACAGCACTACTACCAACACCATTGGACCAACACTGCCACCAACACCGCAAAACCGTCACCACCACCGTCGCCCCCAACCCACACCACCAACACTGCACCACCAACACCACTACACCACCATCACCAATCCATAACCGCCACTACCACCGTCGATAGCCACCACACAAAAATCCTACAAATCCACCGCAATATGAAAATCAGAAACAAAATCAAGAAAAAAAATCGACACCGTCAACCGCCACCTGTACCACCACACAAACTGCCCATAGATCCACCATCGCCGCCACCACCAGCTCTCCACCAACAAATCAGATCTCCACTATCACCACCTCCACCTCCACTATTTTCAACCAACACCACACCCAAACCAAAACCATCCTTACCTCGCCGCAGATCCACCAATACCGACGCGAAGCACAACCTTGCAGCTATGATTGGAGCATCCATATCTTTGGTCCGTCCAAGTGCGCGAAGCGCCTGCTGTTCGATGGCGCCGAAGAGACAACAGAGAAGGCAAGAAAAGGGGGAGAGAGGGAGAGTTACAGGTTTGGTGGTTGGTGCGTAGTGGGTAGGGTTTTGATATTTAAATAATTAATATAAAATTTAATTAAGATATTAATTAAAATAAAATTTCTGATTTTTGAAATATTAAACTACCCACCTGATTTTAGAATTCAGCATTTTAATGTTAGGGTTTTGTGTAATTATCACTTTTTAAATTGTGAGTTTTTTGGAGAATTAGTAGTTAAAAAGTAAGAAAAAGTCTTTAGTGTACTTGCAAAATATTTTATTGTGAGAATTTATAATTGAAAATGACTTTGCGGAAGAAAGATTTTTGTAAAAACAATTATGAAACCGGGACATAGTTTTTTTTTTTTGTTTTTTTTTTCCCTATAGAAGCGAAAGCATATCCAGTATTGAAAGCTCTAAAAAGCTGAGTGTACTTGAGTAAAATTATTAGTTAATATACAAAATTTACTTAAACATACGATTAGTGGTGTGAAATGAGCCATATTTAATTTGACACAATTGTTTATAGATGTCCTTTTCTAGTGGGTTGTAATCTTTTAAAATTTCTTGGTTTAGACTCCAGTTCCAATTTTGTTTGACTTTGAATTTTAATCACAATTAGAGTCAAGGTCAATTGAAGTATCAATCTTGACAAGGATCATACAACTTTCAAGTCTAATATGATGACAACAAATAAGGTTATAAACTTGTCTAAAAGAATTAGTCGTATAATTTGTGTTGACAAGTTAATCCCACGTCTTCTTGTAAGAAAATTAGACCGTCTATATTTAATTTCAATTAGAAAGAAAAATGCTATTATTAAGGATGACAACGAAATTTGGTCCCTCCCTCTGTGCCATGTCAAGGATTTTAGAGAGATGGGGCAATAGTAAGACGAGATTAAAATACTCAAATTTACTATCCATTTAATTAATTATTGATTTTAAAATACTCAAATTTACTATCCATTTAATTAATTATTGATTTTAAAATATAATTTAGTTTTAAAAACGTAAAATAAAAAGATTTGAGCAAATTTAAGAAATTCAGGGCAAGGCGGAGAGTAGTAGTTTGCCAGCGTGATCTAAAATAGTCACATGAGATTAGACCATCATCTTCTTTAGACAAGGAAGTTAGTATTGGCATTGAATTAAAAACTTTAATTTCTATTAAAAATAAAATTGTCTCGATATACTAAACCAAAATCAATTAGTTCTCATCGTGTTCTGTTCTTTGTACCACTTGGTTACACGCTGACAATATGAACTTAAACACATGAGATTTGTTCAAATGTTTTTATTAAAAGCATAATGCTATTTGTAAGTAGTGCTTATCATCAGTCGTTTGTATGACATTGAATTATTGTCACATTTTTCAATATAATTTAAAATACATTTTAAATTTAGAGAAAAATATCATAATTATCTTATTGCAATGTAGACTTTTGATGGACAATGGACTGTCACATTACTCTTATCAAAATTCCTAATTTTTTTTTGGGATTACGCTTCATTATTGGCGCCCCTACCTGCACTGTCCTGGGCCTTGGTGAAGGAGGTAAATCGCAGGTTATGCCTAATTTTTACACCATGAGTGACTGGAATTAAGCCTATGCTTGAGCTATTTTTAATTTTTAATTTTTTTTTTTTTTTAAAATGAGTTTTGTAATAGTGAGTTTTAGAAAATACGTGGTTAAATTTTTTTTAATCTAGGCACAAAATATTTTATTAGGAGAATGTGATTAAAAATAAGGTTAATAAAAAATGAATTTTAGATAATGGGCTCAAATAAGGTTTAAATATGGGGGAAAAAAAATAAATCATATTTTAGAGTTTAACTATGACATATTTCAAAACTGAGAAATAACATTTAAAATTTCAAAAATAAGATGTTATTAAATTTTATTTATGAAATAATTAATTAAAATATATTTTACTAATTAAATATATTAAGATCACAAATCTATACAATTTGATCACAAATTATCGAATTAATTAATTACAAATTATTTTTCAATCACAAATTATTTTTGGGTCAAAAATAAAAAAAATTAATAAATCACAAATGATTTCTCAGGCACAAATCAAAAAATTTATAAATCACAATTCATTCATCGGCCACAAAATCAAAATTGGTAGGTCACAACTTATTTATTGATAACAAATTATCAAATTAATTGGTTACAAATAGTTTCTCCATCACAACTTAATAAATTGTGAGTGACAATAATATTTTTAGGTCACATATTATTTATCGGGTACAAATTAACCAATTTATTGATCACAAACACCCCTATCATATCCCATCCCATCCACGACTACCATGATCACCAACAACATCATCACCACCTTCATCGAACCGTACAAAACCACCCCATAACAAACGCCACACACCACCTCAACGAAACCACAGTAAGCATAACACCACCACACACCAAACTCCGCACCATCATCATTGCCAGATCGCGGCAACATCAAACATCAAGCACCAAATTGCGAGCACAGTGCGCACATGTGACCACCACCACCACAAAAATCACCTCAAAGCCACTTGTGACCACTACTAGCACCACTATTTTCTACACCATCAACATAACACAAATACATCGTCGCTGTCGTCGTCATCACAATACACTGCAGGATGAAGTCAACGAACAAGTAGATGAGGCCACCCACAAAAGCACTGTCACCACCACCACAATGCACCACCTGTGGAATGAAGCTGTAGGAGAAGCAGGCAGCAACATCTCCTCCTTATGTGCAGCCAGGGACGATTTTTGTGGGGGGGGGGGGGGGGGGGGGTTGGCTGGGCTGTAGCCTCCCACTTAGGCCCAATTTTTTAAAAAAGGTTTTTTATATATATTATTTGAAAAACTATTTTTTCATGTATAAATTTTTTTTCTTTTCACATAATAGCTCGAGTTGAAATTTTGTAGTTCGGTCTCTAATCCAATCCTGGATCCGTCTCTATGTGCAGCGGTGCTCCCGTAGCAAGACACCATTTTGCGCGAGGCGAAGCCATCTTGCGTAGTGGTGCTTCAACATGGAAGTAACGTAATTTTAGGGTTTGACTTTTGAGAAAAAAATTGAGTTGGCGTGGGGGATGCGATGAAAGGCAGGGGGTGAATTAATTTAATTTTATAATATTATTATTTTATAATAGATAATTTTATAATAATATTATTAATATTTAAAAAATTGAATATCATTGAATTTTGAACAAAAAAAACTTTTAAATCGAAAAGTTAAACATCATGTGTGGATATAATCTCACACATTTTTTTCTCCAACAAACCGGTCCAATCTCATCTTTCCGGACCGGCCCGACATGACCGATCATATATATGGAACTCTATTAGCAAAGTATTTGTTCGTTGCTTAGGTGGTTCTTTGATTCTCTCTCTTATCTTCATTTTGTTGTCTGATTATTTTTCTTTCTAATTAAAATTTTTCAATAATCTCCGGTGAAGTTAACCCGCCGCCGACATGGCCGATATTTTTTAGATGGCCGGAATATTCTACGTAGCTCATTTTATGTTTTCGTTTAATTTTTTTAGTTTTCTTTGATTGATATTATTCCTTTGGAACTCCTTAGGTTTTGGAGCTTCTAAATAGCACTGTTCGGATATGTTTGGTATATGAAAATGATTGTTGATTTAATATATATATAAATATTTTTAAATAGGTGATTTCTGACGAATCGCTACGCTAGGGTTTGGAAAAAACGCGAGAATTGGTATTACATTGGAAGAATCGAGAAAAGGGACGTATTGGGGGATACGCTTTTTTGAAATCTTCTCCTTTTTAGGAGCAATCACACATATACGTTTGTGGGATTCGAGAAGTTCTTTCGATTATTTTTTCTGGGGGTTAAATTGATAAAGTATATATTCCATTCAAGACAGTTAGAGAGTTGCGCCGTAAGGAGGATAATGTGTATACTGTGTGAAATTCAGAAGTGGTCAAGGAGGGTGGCTACCATGTTGCCATGGTTAGTGATTCCACTGATTGGGCTCTGGGCTCTATCGCAGTTATTGCCCCCTGCTTTCCGCTTTGAAATCACATCACCAAGGCTGGCGTGCGTGTTCGTGCTGTTATTAACTCTTTTTTGGTATGAGATTTTGATGCCTAAGTTGTCTGCCTGGCGTGTCAGGAGGAATGCTAGGCTTAAGGAGAGGAAGAGGGTTGAGGCTATTGAAATTCAAAAGTTGAGGAAGACTGCTACCCGGAGGTGTAGGAAATTGTTTGACTCCATATCGGGATCAGAATCCAGGTGGGGGCAAGTTTACGTGCTTATATTGCGGGCATATTTCAAAGAGGCCTGTTCTTGACTTGCCTGAGTCTCTGGATTTGGGGAGTTCTGGAATTTTGAAGTATTTAGTGGGGAAAGGAGGAACAGTGTTCAATGGAAAGGTTTGGTCGGAGAATGGGAATTGGGTTGGAGGCCCTTTTGATGGGAAGTCAAGTTATTGGAAGAAGAATGAAGGTGAGTATGTTGGTGGAGAAAAACCATTGTTTGGCGGTGAATTCTTATTCCCACATAGTTATTTTTACCTGCAAGGTATTTACAGCTTTCGTTTTGAGTATCATGTGGCTTTGGAGGAAGATATTTAGAGTTAGTTCGTCCAGAGATGATACATCAACAGATGCAGAGCTCATACGGCTATTGGATAAGCGAGGTGAGAATGGAGGGATTTTTCATGAGAATAGGGGAGAGAAAGCCCGCAGAAAAGCTGAGGAGAAGAGGCAGGCTAGATTAGAGAAGGAGCTGCTGGAGGAGGAGGAAAGAAAACAGAGAGAAGACGTTGCAAGGATGGTCGAAGAACGTAGGAGATTGCGGGACGAGAAGTTGGATAAAAAAGAATGTGGAAAAGAGCCTGCTCCTGAGAAGGATAGAAATAGGAAAAAAAGAAGCTGAAAAGAAGCATCAGGAAAGAAAGAAAGAAAGAGATAGGGGATCAAGCAAAAGCAACTCTGATGTGGAGGAATCAGAAAAGAGAGTTAGCAAGGAAAGCACGAGAAACAAGAAAATTGATGGTGACAAATGCGAAGAACACAGAACTGTATCTGTAAATGTGAAATCTCATAGTGTAGAAGTGGGTCATGGATTTAAGGATGCTACCATGAACAGTCATAACCGAGGAACTGCTGGAACAAGATACCTGGATCGTATGAAGGGCACCTTTTTATCTTCTTCTAGAGCACTTACTGGAGGTGGTTTTTTAGGAAAAAGTGCTAATATTTCTACTGTTTCAAGTGAACATAGACTTAATGCATCAATAGATCATGTTCAAGGTTCTGCATATAGGAAAGACGTACTGCGGCCAGAATGGGTATCAGGGAGATCAAATGTAAATGGAGATGATAAGAATGTCTATCGTCCCGTAAGTTATCTATTGTCTTTAATTGATCTTCGTTTGCCTATCTTTATTTTGGATTGGGTTGGCTGTTAATTGTGTTTATTAGTTAACTGACGATAGGAGGAAGTCAGTTTTCTGTACTTGGCCATCATGATTATTGTGACCTGATGTTGGTAATGCACCTATTGTTTTACATTTTCTAGTTGTGGCCAGTGAGATGTCCTTTCAGGCGATTGATTTCTTGGCATGTGTTTCAATCTTATTTTGCCAAACATATAGTTTTGAATGAGTCAACCCTGTGTTCTTAACTTCTATGCTTGTCTTTAGACCTGTGAGCAGGTTATTGTAGTGTAGTTTTTAGTCACATGACCTTTGTCATGGTTTATTTGTTTTTCCTGCAGGTGGTTACTGAACCTCAACCATGTCCGGCCCCCAAAAAATCATGGCAACAATTATTTACTCGTTCATCTGCTGTTTCTGCACCCTCTAATCCGAATGTCATGGGTATGCCAAACTTGAAGTCCCAAACAGTATTTCGGAGCCCACCACAACTATTTGATGGACCAATTAACTTTGGACAGCTGCCACCATCTACTTTACCCTCTCATCCTTTTGGATCAACAAACAACAGTAGATGTCATCCATCGTTGTCTGAAGCTATATTTCCTAGGATTAGAGAAGTGCCAGATCAACTATTACCAGAGGAGTCAGAGATTTTTGAAGACCCTTGTTATATTCCAGACCCTGTATCCTTGCTTGGTCCAGTTTCTGAATCACTCGATAACTTTGATTTGGACCTTGGCTTTGTAACAGATACAGTATTGGAAGAACCATGTGCTGTGAAGACTACGCTTGCATCATCCGAAGTCACCAAGCCATCGCCAATTCAATCCCCATTGTCGAGATCACGACTTTCAGAGGAAAGGATTGGTAGTTCTTCTTTTCCCACCAGTACTCCTAAAGCTCAGGATAATTCCAACAATGCAAATGACAATGGAACATGGCAGATGTGGAATAGTTCTCCTCTAGGTCAGGCTGGTATAGATTTGGTAGGTGGACATGTCAGCTGGCTTTTGCCTCCAGAACTGAGCAGGCCAAAGGAAGATAATATGCATCCAGTACCTCAGAAAACAATGGCCTCGCTGTTTAAGAATGATGAGCAAATCCATGCTGGCACCCATTCTTCTCAACATAATTTTCTTGGCAATTTTCAGCACTCTGGGACATATGATAGTTCTGTGCCTAGCAATTTTGATGGTCCATGGTTGCCACAGACTTTATATGGCCCGACCTCAGGTAGCGAGAACCAAATTTTGTTGAATCCTAGGGAGAAATCTGGTCGTAATGGTATAAATTATGGGAGTTCCAGTGATTGTACTGCTAAACAACAATTTGACTTATCTGGAGCTAATTCCTGGGAAAAGTAAGCTCTTCAACCCTTAACATCTCTTCTATTTAGAACTACTTTTTCTTTGCTTTTGTTGTTGGGCAAAGCAGGATATTTTTACCTACGCATAGTTTTTGTCAAAACATTCATATTCAAATTATATAATCTGTTGTTTCTGGCACAAACTTTTTTATTTGTGTTTGTAATGGTTGCCTGATTGCCTGTTTCTTGTTGGTTTGGATATCTGATAGTTTGCTTTAAAAGGGTGTCTATGCAAATATTTGTAATATATAGTGCCTATTTGTTTCTCATTTTTATAATAAGAATGCATTTTTGAATAGTAGTTGATGGAAAATGTGTGGTTAAAAATTAAAGAAAATTTTTGAATTTGCGTGTAATATTATTCTATTGAAAAATTGATGGTTAAAAAGTTGAGAGAGAAAAATGAATTCTGGTAAAAATGGGTATCAAACAATGGCATAGTTTTCCCTCGAGGTTGGCATAACGCTAACTTTTTATCGTATCCGTGTTTTGTCAACTTCTACTTTAGCTCCTTTTACTTATTGAATAAAATGGCATGCATAACCTTGAACCTCTGCGTCTTTTTTCTTTTAATTAACAAGCAGAGGTCCAACCAAACCTTCTACTAATAGGTGGTTGTATGTAAAAATAAATGACAAGTGACTGCACAAATATGAATATTACCTTTTTCAAAGAATTTTTTCATACCTGCATAAATATGACCTTATTGCACGAAGACATTGACAGGAATAGGAAATGGGGTTATTTTTTGTTTTACTTCTTTCTCTTCTGAAATTTTTGAACTGCATGTTATTCACAAAAGTATGTCACACGTTCTTTGCAAGATGGAAGAGAAACAACGATTAAATGAATGGCTTGTTCTGTCATGATCCAAAATAGAGTTGGTCACTAGTTCTGTGCAAGATGGATTAGAAACAAGGATTAAACGATTGGCTTGTTTTGTCGTGGTTTTTCTCAACAATTATGAGTTGAGCTTCTGTTTTCTTCAAATATGAGACACACGAGACAATATCTGCCATTCTTGCTATTGTTTGACAATTATCATTCACATAATAACTGGGCATCAAATGGCATTTAGTATTCCAAGAACTAGGAAATTGCCCCCTTGCGACACTAAATTTGTCATAGTAACTGTTCAAGTTTTTGTCGAATTGACACAGCTTAAATCATCTCAATACCATTCTTGCAAATGTTTGACAAGCATTTTTTGCATAATAGATAAGCATCAAATGCTGGTTTACTTTCCCAAAGACAATGGAAATGCCTAGACGAGTACGCCTAGGTCACCGAAATTTTCCCCTTTCTGCATCTCCCTTAGTCTTCTTAATTGAGTCATTTGATGTTTGGAAATTGTGGAAGTTTTTCTTATGTAGCGTAAAATTAAGAATAGATGACAGCCACCCATAGACATGTAGAAGTTTGCCGATACCTTATCTTCTAACATTCGTCCTCATTTGCTCTTACCTTGTAGACAAATGCCATTTTAGAACTTAGGCTCTCTCTCTCTCTCTCTCGTATTTTTATTCATGTCTTATAATATTATTTTTGTTTACATTTTTCCTAGTATAGTTGGGAGAAATTTCACAAATTACTTGCAAACTTCCTCGACTGATAAGTGGATATATTTGCTGCGCAAGTAATTTAAAAATTAATGGCTATTAGAACTTGGCCATTTCTGTACGAGTTAGGGACCAAAAATAAGTATAGCTAATCGCATATAAGATAAAGCAGCACAATAGGGAAAAGAGAGAGAGAGAGAGAGAGAGAGAGAGAAAAATTATAGACAAATTATTACGAGTTTTGCTTGTCACTATCAATGGGTTTGCTGCTGGGGCTTCAACAGAGATGAAAAGCTACTTTTGGGGGGGGGGGGGGGGGGGGGATGATAAGAGACCAAGTTCTAGTGCATGGTACCAAGAGGTGTTCTGGGAAAGAAAGGTGTGCAATTTTTTTTAGTTTGAGAGGATGGTCATTCATTTTGAAACATACCCTAAACTGGAAAAGATGACATTTGCTTTGAAACGCAGAAATTACTAATTTTTGTGTGTTTCAACCTTTTTTGAGTTGCTGCATTCCAGTCCTTCCCACTGGGGATGGGATTTTCTTTCATCTTGCATATATTCGTCTCTGCTCCTTTTTCCTTTGGTTGTTTGTTGATTACTATTTTCAATACCAAGTTGTACTTAGTTTCTTGTATTTCTGGCTTGCAGGAAGGAATGGAGGGGCGATGCAGCTGGAAACTCTTCAACATCAAGGCCACATATCGGTGGCCTTTTCTCCGCCTCAGATGAACATCATCTTTGGTCCTATGATTAGAATTATGGGAGAATGACAAAGCGTAGGCTGGACTTGAATCAAAGGGTCTCTTGTAGTGGAGAATTTAGAAGAATACTGGATGTGTATCTCAGAATAAATAAATTATAAAGGATTTGTCCTTTTAGACAGCCGCCCATTTTAGTAAAATTAATATTCTTCAATAAACACCCAGTATGGAACAAGTTAAAATGTTGTTTGCTGTTGCGTCCTGTACGGCATAGTTACTACCTGTTTGGTGGGGGCGAGATTAAATTTTGATAAAAGTCGAGAAATGTATAGTTGAAAAGTTGTAGATACATAAAATGTGTTGTTAAAATTAGTTGTTGACTTGATTTAGGGGCTTAATTTGATCTAAAAAACTTGAAATTTGCATTTCCCTATTTCTTTGGAAGTATGAATGAAACCAGGATTTTCTTGATTCAAAAGTAATTTAAATTTCACCTATTTTCAGTCAGGCATTCATTTTTTTAAAACAAATTCTGTATTGTCAGCTTCTTTTTCGCATTAGTCCTGTTCAATGGTATTCAATCCTCCTCACCAAACATGTCGAGAAATTTTTATGTCACAAGGCGAGTGAAGATTAGGTGGTTGAAACAAATCAATTGAATAAACTCCACAGCTAAATACCGTACAGCTCAAGCGAAAATACCCAAATATTAGTTGAAATAGACATGTTATATTAATTGAAAAAAATACAATAAACATGTCCATTATCCATACATCTCAGGCAACACAACAGATGAAACTGCAATCTGTCATAAAATAATATTGCAACGTGGTAAAAATTTATTTTACAGCGAAGCAATATTCAATCTTCATATGGTCATCATATGAACATTGTAGCATTACAACAGATGAAACGACAATCTGTCATAAAATAATATTGAAGCGTGGTAAAATTATATTTTACAGTGAAGCAATATTCAATCTTCGTATAGTCATCATATGAACATTGTAGCATGTAATAATTTGACATTTTTACTGCACAACTTTACCAAATTGGTCGAGATTATGGCCCTTAAGATGCAGAATGCATAGATATCTCCGTCCTTGGCAATTCTTCTTGTTCTGCACCAACTGCAGGCGAAGCACAAGCATGCAATGTCGTGCATATATCATTCTTTTCCAAGGACTGCTCGGCATTAGCAAGAATTATTGGACCATACTCGAACGCCATTTTCTTAACACTGCAAAACGAATTAAAGATCACATCAAATTAATGAGAAGGAACATTTGCCAAGACATTCCCTTAAATGCATCTCTAATAATATGATTAATTATGAGCTACGTGTGGATATAACATCCCATCCATCAACCAAAAGCTAATGGATTTCCCATGTACTAAAGTGACGTGTCTATCAACTAAAATTTAGCGCAAGCGAGAAATTACCAATGGAAGGATAGTCTTTGCAAAACTATGATAAGGAACATCTTACTGTTCAGATAATGCAAGTCATGGGAATATTTGTTCAAACAACAGAAAGTTTCTTCACAGTTTATGAGAATTAAGAAATTATCAATGATATGAAGATCTATTGAAAGTAGATACATGCCTTTAGATTATAGTTGAGACATGGTAAATCATTTTCATAAAGGATTATAGGAACTATTCAGGGACAGATTCCAAACAGTATTCACCGCGAAATTGGACCCTAAAATAGTAATATAGTAGAAAGGCTGGATAATTTGAAATAAGTTTATTCAGCCTACTTATTTTCAGGCTACTCTTATCAAAAAGTGCACAAGTCAGAATACTCTAAGCCTGTTCTCTTTTCCAGTCAATCTAAAGGTAATGTAGTAATTTTCCATACTTTAAAACTCCATACTTTGAGCTCCATTATTTAAAACTCATCTTTTCCCAAACTCATTTTCAATCACATATCTTCCCCAATAAAATAAGTTTGCACGTAAATCCAAAACTTTTCCTACTTTTTAACCACATTCTCCAAAAAGACACTTTTTACAAAATCTATTCTCAAAAAATGGGGCTCAAACATGGGCTAAATAAAAATTCTATTGATCCATCTCCTGGCTTAGCTTAGATATGAGTTCGGAGACTTTTAACCTCGTAACTTTCAATCCTTCTCAAAAGACTACATAAATTTCTGTCGAAAAAAAGGATTTGCCTCAGTAAATAAAATTGCCATCCATATGGGGATCAACAAATGAATATTTTTAACATTCCAAAACCTAGATATAAACCATCATAATAAATGACCAATTGTAAGCCATGCAGGCGTACCTTATGCAGGCCAAAAGTAAGCTGAAAGCATTGATTGCAAGGGCTGACACTGCCCAGATCACCAAACAGCTTTGTCAAATAGAGATGAAAACCAAAAGGAAGGACTTCCATGATCATTCACTGCATTCCAAGGTCAATCACAAAATTTTCTTACCTTTTTTGCATATCCTTCAACAGAATTACATGCCTTCAGAAGCAGCTCAATAATTTCTAACTGAAACAAATGCCAAGAAGACCATAAATTCAGTTAGAGGCGTTCAAACTCAGCATATTGGGGAATTATGCAGGTTTGATTATATTAGTCTAGATGTGTAGCCTGACCATTTAAATGTGTTTAGTGGGATTTAATATCAATGTTTCAGGAACAATTTTAATGATAAAAACATTGTGATCAGAAATACAGATGCGTGCACTCAAAAAATAAATCTTTTGATGATCACATAATATGAATAAATTACATGCAATGGAAACATGAAGTAGAATTTCAACTTTGTACTCTTGCAACAAACAAAGAAAAGATGTCCAGCTGTTTTAGAAGGGGGGAAAATAGAATTAATCAATACCAAATATTGTGGGTGGTTACTAGTAAACATACGATAACGAAGTATGAAAGATAACATAGCATTGAATGTTGAATTAACCAGACTTTAGCTGCACTATCATCCCTGAAACTATCACCTAAATACTGGAAATTTGACCATGAAATTTTTGACTATTTTTTCAATTTCTCACAAAATTCAGAAACTCCTATCATTATTCCACCCATTCTTTTTCTCCAGCAATCATACGTTCATCAGTCCTAAATGAATCCATCTGTTCGGTTTAGGCCTAGAAAACACCAAGCAGATGCTATAGAAGTGTCACCTATGGCTGCTAGTACAACCAAAGACGTCAGTTTTCAATGGAATTTTAAAAGGGAATAGCTCGTTTCATTGAAAGCATGCTTCCTGAAACATTCCTCTGAGCTTTATATTTCAATGTTTACGTATTTAGTTCAAGGTCTCGAAGGTGTCTCCAAAACAAATACTCTCTCGTGCAATATTTTTTGCAATAGGTCCTCTTGACTGAATGTTGCCATCTTCAAATGCACTAGCCTCTAAAGAAATAGCTACCTTAACTTACTCGTAAACAAGAGGCCAAGGATGATATAACAACAGTAAGCTAAGCCTGATTCTCAACAATTTTGGGGTCAGTTATATCCATCAAAAGGTCTTTTGCAGCAATGTAGTTTCATGATAATTTTGGCCTGTCACTACCTATTCTAAAATGTTTTACTGATTGGAATGATTTTGAAACAATAATTTCTTCAGGTCTGCCCAAATACATGCTCTGACAATCTAAGTTGTTCTTCTCTTAATTACTTCTTAATTGGTTCCCCGGAAACTGGTTGGCATGTATCCTCATTTCTTATTATCCATTCGAGAATGATCAAACATCCACCATCCATCTTCACATCTTCATTTTCTGCTATGCTGATCTCTTTCGAATATTTTTCCTTTAATGGACCAACACTCAGTATTATAAAGAATGACAAATATCTGATTGGCGCAACTTGCATTTTAACGTGACAGGTATTCGTGATAATATAGAAAACTCTTCAATATTTGACTGGTCATCCAACCTGCTCTATGCCAATGAGTCCCACTATGCTCTAGGGATCAAACATAATTTTTCCAACATAGGATATTAAGCGAATATGAAAAGTCATCTTAAAAAATTTAAAGCATGTTTGAAAAATGTTTATAAATGGTTTATATTATAAAAATAGATAGAAATAAGTGGTGAATAAATGGGTAAATTTTGTGAGTTCCTTGAGATGTTTGGATAAAAAGTGGCTCGAGTCTTTATAAAAAGTTTAATAAACATGAACCGAACATAGCTTAGTACCAGAAACCCCAACTACTGCAGCAGCAATTTCATTTCCATCAGGTTATAATTAATATTCATCCTGCACAATTGAGTACAGCTTTCAATTTACATGTGCATGCTTGTGAGGATTTATAAACTTATGTGTGTGTATATGCAGAGGTACAGGGAATGACATAGGGGATATAGTTCATGTTAGATTTTTTAATGGACTTAGCCATTCATTTAATCATTTATTTGAGTCCATAATGGGATGTGCTCTTTTCTTACTAACACACATATGGAGGCCCTACTCTCACCCCATTTAATATGGAAATAGCCCATTGATTTCTATATATTTTGGCCCTTTCTCCTCTCCATCTCAAGCTAGAAAAGAGGGATGTCGGTTTAGGGCTTTGAAGGGGGCAGCGAGCAGTCTTTTTCCATAGCCAGTTTCTCCCATCTTTTCAGCCTAAGCGGTATATGGAAAATCAACCACAAGCTATTGGAGGTATGTTTTCCTTTGTTGAATACTTGTATTCATGCTATGATTATGAGAATGGTGGATTATTGAATCTATTGATTCCAACAATTGGTATCAGAGCCTTTACCTTCTCATTTTCATTGTTGTGTTGGAGAGATGATACTTCATTCTACGGTCTCTCATCTCTGATTGGTGGCATTCTTGGGACACAATTTTTTTTTTAATTGATTGTTCTGGGAATCGCACTTGGATTGGTTTCTTCTTGGATTTTTCGCTGGGTTTTCTGCTTGTTTTTCACTGGGTTGCTACATGTTTGGTTGGCTATTTGGGAAAATTTGAATTTTTTGTGGAGATATTTCTTGCTTGGTGCACGTGGGGCTGCTCTAGCGTGCTTCTTTTGTGGTAATTCTTTATATTGTCATTAGACTTTATTTATTCTTGTTTCAGACGTGGCCTTTAAGTTGAAAGAAATTACAGTTATTTCGTGCTTCGCTCTTATGTTGGTATTTGAACAGCCTTTGTCATCAGTAAGTGTGTATTTGTACACCATCACTATACTCTTTGGTAATCTGTGACTAGAACCTTAAAGTGGAGTTTGGCATTTAAATTGGTTCATAGGTTGAACAAGTCAATCTTGAAACATGTTTTTTGGTGACTGTAAAGCTGACTAAGCTAATTATAATGCATAGAGAAGCAGCAAGTTAGTCCTCTTCTTAAAGCTCGTTCCAGATTGGCTTTATATGAAATCAATTCAAGTTAAAGTTCAAGTTCAAGCTTAATTTTATGTTCACTTTGAGAATCAAATTAAACTGAAGCATTACTTAAGTATTGTGCCTTCATACTTTATTCCTAAATGTTGCCCGTTTTCCTGTAAGAGTTGCAAAGTTTGTGTGCTAATCAATGCAATCACAAATAGTTTTTTTTTTCTTAATTGGATTTGCAATTTTCTGTGATCTGGATGCAAGGTAATTGTGGCAATTCAACATATAGGTCTTGGGTTGATTAGGTGAGTATATGGAATTATGGACTGCAGCAACCACACTTTTATTATGTTATTATTTCTGGGAGCAGGGCTGGATAAACAAAACGAAATCTAAGTTATTATTTCTTATTTCTGAAATAATCCCCCTGCATCTATCTGTATTTGGACACATAATTTCTGAAATACCAAATAAACATTTGCTTCCAAGGGCCAAGTCGATGACAGAAACTTGTTTGGACCTATTTTTTGATGATAAAGTAGAAATGCACCTTCCCATGGTCCTCTTGTTCTTAATTTCATCTGTTTTAAAATTTGGGGGCCAGTTACACAAGCACTTTGAGAATATAATTTCTTTCTATGAGAGCAGACTCTTGGATGGTTTCACAAACTGGAACTGCTTTGTCTGCCATGCAATTTTTGAGATAGGACTTGATGAATCCTTTTCTTTATTGAAAGAAGAATACTCGAATCTTTTCTTCAATAGTCTTCTTGTGAAATCAATTTTTATGGTGCAAGACTACCTTGTGTCAAGTGGGGATTCGTTGAAGCTGGAAAGGAGATTGACTCTGTTTGATTCTGCCTGCCCATATGTGAGTGCAAATGATGATCTGTTGGGTTGTGATCATGGTCAAATTGAGTTTGATTCACTTAAACAATCTTTAAATTTTGTGATATAGCTTCATATTTGTTTTGGAGAAAAGAAATGGATAATCTCCTTTAAAATGAATAAATATTTTGTCCATATGGATTATATCATTTTGTAGTATACCGATGTTTGGTGCGGCTAAGTACTCACCTCTCGTGAGACTAGTCATGATAAATTATCGGGATTGTTATTGTAGCGATCGAGAATTTTAATTTATTTTTTTCTTGAAAAACGTGTCGCTAAATCCTAACCCCGAGTTTTAAAAATAAAAACGTGTTCATCTAGTCGTTGTTAAACAAATTTAAATTTATTAGAATCGAGTCCAATTTCGAATATTTTAATTTATCAAATTCCTTATCGTTTTGAATCCGAAATTAAATACGATATATTATTATTTCGGGTCCAAAATTTCATTAGTCCAAATAGGTTCATTTGAGCCTAATTCACTTTAAGTCCATGTAGGGAAAATTATTAGGGTCCAATTAGGAAAAAAAATTCTCCAACCCAAGATTTTGGCCCACTTATCACCTAAATTTCTGTGCCCTAAAAATTTTCACTGTTCATATAACACCCATTTCCTCCTCCTGCTCTCCTCACGCAACCAACTGTAGCAGCCAAAAGGGGTAAGAAAATGGCATATTCTCCAAATTTTTCATCAATGCAGTAAACTCCCAGTTCATCTTCCAAATTGGAAAACTTACCATTGATGCTAGAAAATCAATTTCTAGCATCAACAAATTCATGTGTGATGCTAGCATCAACACCACATGCAAGGATCCATCCCCCACCCCAGCTGAAATTCATGCTGGAAAACCTCCAACTCACAACTGATGCTAGAACACCCATTTCTAGCATCAACAATGAAGATTCACGTGTGATGCTAGAAAACCAATTTATAGCATCAACACTACTATTGCAGCCACCACACACTCCACAGTCGAAACCCAGAACTACCACCCCCTTAGCTCAAGCAACATCAACACCACCAACGCACCATAGTCAGAACCACCCAAGCCGCAGCCATCCATCCCACAACCCAGCCCAATCGAACCACCACCACGGCCACCTCCTGCAAGCCACCACACCAGCTCCACCATCCCAAAACGCCACCACAAGAACCCCAAATCCACTTGCCAGTCACCCATTTTCAAGCAGCCACACACCACCAATCGACAGCCCCCTTCAACCCAAAAATCAACCTAAAATCGAACCCCAAATTAAAACCAAAACCAACAAATAAGAAGACCCACAACTTACCTCATTCCCAACCCACTTTCTAGCCGGTTCGCCGCCGGAAAATCCAAGAAAATCGAACTCTATTAGCCTCCACCCGAACGCCAAAATCACCCATCACCACCTTCCCACTGCCGGCGCCACCTCGCGACGGCGGCGCCGCCACCGTCGGCCAAAAGCGACGAAAAGGGCGAAGCCCTTCCCTTCCCCGTTGCTCTCTCTCTCCTTCACCTCTCTGCCTTCGAACGAGAGGAAGAGAGAGTGAAATGTTTTAATAAATTGATTTTTGAAAAATTACGATTTTAGCCCCAAAGTTTAGAAGTTAGTTTATTTCAGTCCCCCAAGTTTTAAAGTTATTTATTTCAGTCCCAAAGTTTCGATTTTAAAGAACAGTCCCAGAGTTTATGTTTTAAAATAAATCAGCCCACAGATTCTGAAAAAGTCCATTTCAGTCCTTAAATTCTTATTTTCAGTTTTAATAAATTTTCAATTAAGTCCCTATTTTAGAAAAGTTTAATTTCAGCCCTTAAACTTTTATTTTCAGTTTTAATAAATTTTCAATTAAGTTCCTGTTTTAGAAAAGTTTAATTTCAGCCCTTAAACTTTTAATTTTAGTTTTAATAAATTCCAATTAAGTCCCTAAACTTTAATTTTATCGTTTTTTAATCTTTAAAAATTTCGGAACACTAATTCAAAGTTTATTTCCTATTTTGGCTAGACGAAACGTACGGACAATTGAGGGATTGAGATTTCTTCCCGCTCCACTTTTCACGTGAATCGTTATAGATTGAGGTAGACTCGCCCCCATTAATTAGTTTAAATTATAATTACATGTATTATGTGACTTTATGTGATTTATATACTTTAATGCATAAGACGAGAATCTCTTATGAGATAGATTATGTTATTATGCTTGTCATAACTTATATGCTTAATTGCATGAGAAGAAAGAGAATCTCTTATGAGATAAGATGATGTTATGCATAACTTACTTGCTTAAATGCATGATACAGACTATCCACACCTTATGATTTTAAAGAGCCTATGATTTTTCAAAGAAAATAAGCCCATGATGATGTCACTATATAGATTGCATAGTTATGTGTTCAATTATTCTGTAAATTAATTACTGGCGATGAGTCTACTGAGTATTTCTTCGAAATGCTCATTCCATTATTTTATCAATATTACAGATTTTGGAGACGGCCGAGTCTGATGGGCACTGGTGATATGAACAAATAAATGTAGTTAACTGTTTTTAATTTACTTTTAAATTTCACTTATTTGAACGTTATGAATTTACCTTGTCGTTTCCGCTATTTCAAACTTGAGTTTAAAGTTTAATCAATTTTCCTTAAGTTAATTCAAATGAGATTTATTGCCGTTAAAGTTCACAAATTTTAAATGTGATGTTTTTAAAAGTTAGTTATTCCGCCCAACATTTCAGTTAAAATAGGGTAAAAAGATGATGACGTGACAATCCGGCTTCGCGGAACTCGAGACGCTACAGTTATATTTTTCATGCTTCCGCTTTATGATTTTAGACTAAGATTCATACGGATAGTGAATTTGCCCTCTCGGTAAATTATTATTTGGTAAGATATTTAGGACGACAAATATAATAGTTAAGTGCTTGGCACTTGGTGGCCTAATTCTATCCTCTCGGTAGTGGGTCATTTTAAGTCCTTGTATTTCATTTTTTTTTCTTTGTAATGTGTAAGAGTCTTTTGTATGTCTTGGGCTCTAGCATAGTGCGTAAGAGTTTATTTTGAATAAAACTCTAGCATGGATAACAGGTATTGTGAACACCATTTTAAGGTCATTGAAAATATTTTGTGACAATTCTGTAGCATATTCTCTCGAAATATTAGGAGTTCTTCACGCTCCAACCATATTGATATTAAGTAATTGTTTGTTAGAGAGAAAATAACTGAGTCATATATTTGTATTGAGCATATTTCGACAGATCATATGTTGGCTGACCCACTAACTAAAGGTTTAGCTCTAAAATTGTTTCAGGAGCATGTGACTCATTTGGAATTGTTAGAGTCCGATGTTGTATTTAGTTAGTGGAAGTTCTGTAATCATTGCTATTTTATTATATTAATTATGCTCATATTCTGTTTTGTTCTTAAATAAGGCAATGTTTGTATATATTGAGACATTTTGATTAGTCTCGTGCCTGAGTCACGCGCATTTTGGACAAAGCAATGCTTGTATATATTGAGACATTTTGATTAGTCTCGTGCCTGAGTCACGCGCATTTTGGACAAGGCAATGCTTGTATATATTGAGACATTTTGATTAGTCTCGTGCCTGAGTCACGCGCATTTTGGACAAGGCAATATTTGTATATATTGAGACATTTTGATTAGTCTCGTGCCTGAATCATGCGCATTTTGGACAAGGCAATATTTGTATATATTGAGACATTTTGATTAGTCTCGTGCTTGAATCACGCGCATTTTGGACAAGGCAATATTTGTATATATTAAGACATTTTGATTAGTCTCGTGCCTGAATCACGCGCATTTTGGACAATGTAACGCTTGTATATATTGAGACATTTTGATTAGTCTCGTGCCTGAGTTACATACATTTTGGACAAGACAATGTTTGTATAAATTGAGATATTTTTGTGAAATAATATGTTTTTAGTCTGTGTCTAAGTTTGGCAGTTGCAAGTATATGTTTGGTGTCATATACCCTCTCGGTATAGTCATTGGACTATATGTCGAGACTGTATTTTGGACTTAAAGACATTTAGATTTGTCTCTAGGGCTTCTTATGGAAACAGGTGTTTATCACTCTTTTGATGTTTTCCATACTGTTTTTGCATCTCATTGGCCCATATTACATGATTTATAGTGTTGATGTGTGGTATATCCTCTCGGTATATCATTCATTGGTTTGAATCTTTTGGCACATTATGAACAAGGTCTTTTGGTTTTGAGATGTTTGTTTATGTTTATGTAATGATTAAATGAAATGCTGTCCAAGTGGGAGATTGTTAGATTTTTTAATGGACTTTGCCATTCATTTAATCATTTATTTGAGCCCATAATGGGATGGGCTCTTTTCTTACTAACACACATATGGAGGCCTTACTCTCACCCCATTTAATATGGAAATGGCCCATTGATTTCTATATATTTTGGCCCTTTCTCCTCTCCATCTCAAGCTAGAAAAGAGGGATGTCGGTTTAGGGCTTTGAAGAGGGCAGCGAGTAGTTTTTTTCCATAGCCGGTTTCTTCCATCTTTTCAGCCTAAGAGGTATATGGAAAATCAACCACAAGCTATTGGAGGTATGTTTTCCTTTGTTGAATACTTGTATTCATGCTATGATTATGAGAAGGATGGATTATTGAATCTATTGATTCCAACAGTTCATTCTACATGTGTTTAACTTTCATAGAGATACTTTTCTTGAAGTAATGAACTTAATAAGAAGTGCAACTGCAATGCAATGTGCAATTCTAAATGAGATCGGTTATGGACAGTTTCTTAACTGACACGTAGCAATCCCTAAAGAAAGAATAGAGAAATACCAAACAAGCGAAGCGTGAACCATGTTTTATGTATTTTAGTAAAAAGATCACAGAGATTGTGAATAGCATTGGATCCAAAACCAAACCTGTATAAAAAATGTAATTTCTTATTCAAGAAATGCAAGCATCCATAGACCACAGACTTTAAGTTGCATAATAGCTATTCAAGGTCATAATATTGTGATGACCACACAAAGACATAAAAGTACCTGAGTGTCGGGATCCTTCAACTTTAATAAAGCCTCTGTAACAGCACGATGGCATAAATCACATGTATTCTCAGAGAGCTGCTGAGATATGGAAACTACTTGTTCGCAAAGGCCAACCTTACGGCAGAAATATTCAGGTTGTATCGAGGAAACTTCTAAGAAAAAGAGGGGGGCATAATAGTCCACCACTACAATGCACTGCATGGACAAAATTTCCAGAAGTGACATGAAGTGTTAGGCTTGATAACACAAGGAGAACAGGTACCGGAACTATGTTCTAGTGCTAGAAAAATTGAATTTACAATTCTCTGCCCTATAGGCAGAGAATAAGTACAAATAATGATCCCTCAAGTTTCCTCACAGAAGTAAGTCACCAATGGAGGCTCCTTTCAAAAATGACTATATAAGATTAAGCTCCATACAACCGAGGACCTAATGCTTCAACAAACGTTTAAGCATATAAAACATGTACAGTTACTATGAAAAAAAAAAAAAAAAACCTAAATTAGCCCTAGTGTAAACAAATGGGAGTCAATCAGGTGGATGTACAAATTCACCATCAAAAAATATACATAAAACTGGTTTTTGTTTTCATGTTTGAGTGAAAACATAAATATAGTCCTACTCTTGTGTCACAAACATCATATCATTCCTCAAAGATTTGAATACCATGATTGCTTTTCAAATCCACGCAGCTAATTGACTGTTAATGCAGATACGTAATCAAAGCAAAAGAACATTACATTAAAGTTCGAACCCACAAGTATTAAGCCATACTCACAAGTTATGATAAATCTAAGTAGCGGTGACTAATTCATGTGACTAAAAGTTGTTTCAGATAGGTCAGTTCAGACGATCACGGTCATTTAACGGATGCATAGAATGACAACATAAAATTTTAGTAAATAATTATCACTTCAAACCAAGTTCTAGACCAAGTTTTACAGATACCTGCTGCTTGAATGTAGGTATCTTAGAGCAGGATTTGTAAAGGATGCTAATGATCTCTGTTTGGGTTTTGTTCTCCGATAGATAAATAAGTGCCTCAGAAGCGAAATCTTCACACAATGTACACAATTCATTGTTCTTGCTAACTTCATCCAAAAGTTGAGCTTCTCCCTTTGACAGCTTGTTGTCTGTCTGCAGGACTGCTAGCACAAGACAGACATTATTTATTGATATATTTTGGCATTAAAATTACTTATGTTCATCTTATCAATAAACCATATTAGTTTTAAACAGATCCCAGTTCAGCAATAAGATAGGGACCAAAGATATTTATTTTCTGTAAGAAGAGGGACTACGTGTGCTAATTAGCAACATGTGGGTGCTCTATAAGGACATAATAGAAGAGATTTGACTAGAGTCAAAAAGTCTACAAAGAAAATTAAATGACTATTTTTAACGTTTATGTTTTTTGAATAGGCAATTCAATCCTAATAGAATAAATTCTTAGATGGAACCTTTCGTAAAATTGCTACTCCCATATTGGAAGGCACGGTCTTTAAATTGTTACTCCAAAATTTACCAGCACTTAAAACTAGAAAGGAAAATATATATTCCAAAGAACTACCTGAAAAACTCTCATCTTTTCTAGTAAAGTGGTTAGCAGTCGACAGCTCTCTAGCATTAGAGCACCAGCATGTGCAGACAATGAATAGAAATAAAAGCACCCTTGTATCCATGCTGCTAAAAGTGATTTCTCACAGCCCATATCATGAAAGGACGTAATAGAAATAAAGAGAGAGAGATATCCAACAATTTAGAATTGACTTACATATATACACGCAAAAGAATGAATGAAGATAATAAAAGGAAAATGTAATTAGTGTTAAATCACATGATTCACTATAGAGAAATTAGAGAAAGACAGAACCTACAAGATGAATAACTACAAAGGGAGGATCTAAGCCTTTAAGTAGAAATTAAAAGCTAACATGCAGTTACCTCTTGCCTTAATATTCACATTGAAGTAGATTATTTTATAAATAAAAATGAATTTCATATTGATGAAACCTTTCTATTAATTCCAATTTCAAACCTCTACTATGATGCCAAACACGAAATGTACAAAACACAATTGGAACTGGAAAGACACAATCTGAAAGCAGCATATAAATTATAATAGTTGCAAGATTGTTATTACCGGCACAATAATCAAAGAAATTACGAACAATACAATTAAATGAAATAAAATACTGTAACTTCGCTATGATATAGACAGTACAGTTGAACTTCAAAAACCTGAGCCGAAATAAACAATTCTACATGCCTGCTTCAGCACAGTTTCAAGATCACCAACATTTAGCTATCAAATTGCCTCAGGCAGGCACCCTATTCATAGAAAATCAGACTATACCATAGGCAAAAAGGATAATCTTTATATCATCATCACTTTGACTTCTAACATTTTTAAATCTTACCATTTTTTTCATCAGCTTTGCACTCCCACAATCATATAAGTCCACTCCATTGCGTGATTGTAATAAAACCTCCAACAATAAAAACTAGAAGCTTCAGTTTAATCCAAAATCATTACTGCTTATGCATTACTCCAGACCCAACTTTACAGCAAAGCTCAAAGAATACCCACAATATACTATATGTCAGCTTCAACTCCACCGCCCAATTTGTATAAGCATGCGCCCTACCGATTCGATGGTGCACATAATTATATAATTTTGTGAGATCAGTCAAAACTCTACAAGCAGCTACGTCCCAAATATGTAGAAACTAACATAATATAAACCAACAGGGCAATACATTAAGTTTTCATAAAAGTAAGAAGTACAAACCAAGAAAGAAGAAAAGTTCACTTCAAATTTCAGGAACAATAATTTACCTCAAAATTGTCACGAAAAGGAAAACTCTACCCTTTATGTGAGTATGAGCAAACATAAATTCTCTTGACAAAACTGGGGCTCAATTAACTTGCCAGCAATCAAAACTAAATCCATTTTATTTAGAGCTATTTAGAGTGTGTTTGATAGAAATTATTTGGAAAAAATGAATTTTGAAATAGTGATATGATGGGAAATGTGTAGTTGAAAAAGAAAGGAAAAATTATTGATGTGATGAAAAATATTATTTTATTGAAGAATGTGTGGTTGAAAATGAATAGAAGAATGAAAATAAAAATAAAAATGTGAGTCAAACGGGGCGTTAGTAAAATCGATGAAATTGATCCCGTAAGTATCAAATCATGCAAATCCGCAAAAAATTAACAATAACTTTCCCACACTCAGACACGGATACCATCCAGTCATCCACGAAGTAAAAAATAATAATAATTGAAAAAATAGAAAGATATTTCCACCTTAATTTAGAACGAGTAGGGCGTTTTTTTAGAGGTCCAGAGTGAAGACAACAGTATGTTGATCTCGCTTTACGCAATCTTAAAAAGGGCTCTTGAATTGATGAAATAGATTTGGAATCAAATGCAAATGGTGATGTAATGTTGATCAAATTTGTCCATCACAATGTGGCCCACTCGCAATTATATAACAATCATGCTATTTCGCCTTCATGAATGACTTCAAGTATGATCTTGATCTCATCACTCGTCTCACATGGAGGTCGGGTCCCACCTCATTAAATTTAATATTTTTTTCATCCATGTGAGGAGAGTGGTGGGATCGAAGTCATGTTTGAGGTCATCCATGATGGCAAAGTAGATTAATCCATTATATAATGGCTACTGTGAGTGAGTGTGACTACACTTTTGCTATACAAATCGCGCTATGGGTACGTTTTCGTTCATCCGGTTGTTTCCACGATGATGTGGCAGTTGGAGAATTCAAAATTCAAACAAAAACTTTTCGGGTCAAAAGTTCACCCGGCCCAATTACACACTGCTCCATCCCAAATTTTCATTTCATTTTCCCCCACCCAAACCTCTCGATCAGAGAAATCCTTGGAGGCGACAACAGTATTCCAAGTCCAGCTCTCCATCTCGACCGAAAAACATCCCTTCCATTTCACCGTCGTCCCTTCCATTTGAGTTTCCCTCAAAAAGTTTGAACTCCATCTCGACCGCAGCAAAGTTCGAAGTTCGCAGCGAAGTTCGACCTGAATACGTCTCCTCCAGTGAAGTCTTGCAGCGACCCTTCATTTTCACTACGTTTGATACCGGGGAAGCGGTGGAGCACTCCTCCATCTCGATTTTACTATTTTCAGTGACCGCAACATAGGGTTCCCCTCAAGAAGTATGCTACTCTGTAAAACACAATGTGCTTATCATATATGCTCATATTTATCCATTTTTTTTTATAAAAAGCACATTTTGGGTATAACTGGGAAGTGCAGAAATGCTTCGATTTTGAGTGTAATATAAATTTCAGTTTCTGCATCCTTCAATGGAAAATCAATCACAGTGTAATTTAGGTATAATTTATTTCTATAAGGCACACATCTCTGCTGTAGAATAGGCTTTAGAAAGATAACTTTCATATGTGTCTTACTGAAGGTATTGTAGAAGAAATGAGAATTCTACTGTAAGCATTCGTTTTAGTGTATAGTGGTGGTTCTGTAATCTGGCCTAACATGTCGTTTGTTCATGTGCAGTATGACTGGGAAGAACTCCGGAGTATGTCGTAGTTGTCGCAAGAAGTGTCACTTTTTTGCAGAATGCTCGAAAAAACGACACTGCCCTTAGTGCAAAATTAGCTTTGTGAAATGCTTTGAGGTCGAGACGAAGTCCAAGAACAAGGGAAGATTGTTCAATTGCTGCAGTGTGAGATGTAAGTATTGGGAATGGGTTGACAACGGAGAATCAAGCGGTGGATCAAGTGGCGTTACCATGAACGCGAATAATCATGCAGCGGTCGAAGAAGATCAACACTTGTCTCACCTATTCCGAACTCGTTGTCGGGTTACCGAAGAAGAGAAATTTGAGATTGAATTGACAGTGACACTACGTAAGGTCAATCAAAGTGCGGAAGTGGATAAGAAAGGGAAGGGACCGACATGACTCGTAGTTATGTTTTCATCAATTCCGCTGCCTACCAATGTTGACGTGTAGCTGGTTATGTGTACTGTCTATCATATATAGTTGTTGTTCACCTGGTGACTGTAATAGGTGCACTGGGTTTTGGTATGTGTAGTTGATGTTGGTATGTAGTTTATGTTGGTATGGGCAATGACCAGTTAGGAAGAACCTGTGATTTTCATGCACTGTTTGTATAAAAACGTAATGTTAATTGTGATTGAAAAATCCTGTTGTTTCACCAATGTGCCTATGAAGGAACCCAGCATCATCGTAAAAAAACTAACTGAAGTTGATACACAACATCACCGTAAAAAAACCCAGCATTATCATAAAAATAAAAAAAAATAAAAAAAAAGTTGATATCCTGTCATACAACAATAACTGAAGATGATTTACAACCAAAATGTGCATAAACTGAATGATTACAACCAGAACTGAAGATTATACATTGTTTTACAAAATTTGCTGAAAATAATGAAGGACAATTGATGAGCAGTCAACCCAGCATTGTTGGCATGAAATGGAAGCTTTGTTGTCCATCATATGGTTGGTCGAATGGTCCTCCAGTATCCCCGCCTGCAATCATATAAAAATAGTTGTTGGCATGAAAGAGAGCACAAACGAAGGGGATATACATATAGGAGAGAAAGCAAAAACGAATAACACTTTAAAAACAAAATCAAATGGAAGAAAACTATTTTATTCCTTATTATTTAACATGAAAACTTACACTACAAAAAATTTATAATCTGATCCCGGGACCTAATGCTCCCCATCCCCATTTACAAAACCGCAATCAAGCTTTTTGAAGTTTCTATACATTTGCACAACTACCTAAATTCCCATAAACACATACCTTGATCATGTGCATGTTCGATCGGCGCAATCTCTCTCAGTTTACTCGAGCCTACCTTCCGTCCCCTTCCTCTGGCTGAAGTAAGACGTGACTGCACAATCAACAGATAATAATTACTCATACGAACTATAAAAAATAAAAAGAATTATACTACTTGTATATCGTAATACCTTAGCTTCCAAATGGCTTTTGTTTCTTAGTTTCTTTGGCGCGCCTTTTCTCTTCGAGCATTTTGGATCCTGTATACGTAAATTGCCGTTATGTTGTGATGCTCTACCTTCCGACAAAAGCTGAAAAACTTGATTGGACACATCATTACTTCCACCGCTCGACTGCGGAGTTGTAACTTTTGTGCAACGGAATCCCTGCCATATCATTCACTTCAAGTCGTTGTTTAACATGGGCACTCAGTTCTCGATTGCAGCGATACAATCTGGACTTCGAATGACTTATTTTGTGATTGTGAATGAGATTGATTGTGTTAATTCTCCATATTCCACATGCATCAGCAGATGCAGTCATCCTGGCTTTGCAGCCTATCTGAATGGTAGGTTGCGGTTTCAAAGAACCGCTCATAGAACGACTTCTTCGACCTTCACGGCTACATGTAAACACAACATATCTCACAACTCTATCATCATCCTTTTGCGAATTTCTTTTCCTCACTGGAAATCCTACCTCGTACGCATATCTTTTATAGAAATCAAACATTTCTTTTTCGTCGTTGAACTTCTTAGCCACGTCGGGCACAATCACACCATCTACTCCAACACCATCTACTCCTACATTTCCAGCATCCACGAAGTTTACACTATCCAATATGTTGTCATTTTCGGACTCCAATGGAATGATGTCATCCACCTCTTCTTGCAGTAAAAGATTGCCAGTACTAAAACAACCCGTTACAAGGTTCACATCATCCACCTCTTCCGAATATGCCTTGCCTGCATTAAAACAACCATTCACAGTGAATGATTCATATTGCTAAATCGAATTGTCTATGTAATTATATTATTTTCAGTATGTTCTTATATTTATTTGTAAATAATCTCATTTATCATTTCCATGGCTCTTTCCTCTAATGGCCCTCTGATTAGCCTAACTAATCATTGAGTTGAGAGGCCTTCAACCAAAATCATTATAAAGTTGGAGAGGAATTTTCAACTTCCCTTATACACACAAGGTGTAATCAAGTACTTTCAATTGTAGATCAGTTATGCAGGTTTATATGTATATAAATGCACAGCAATATTTGAAAAAGATGTACTCTCCCCATTTGACATGTCTTTGGACCAAAAAGAAGTCCATTACTTTTACAAATAACCACAGGAATCCAAATTCCCAACAATCAAACCTGGACTTTCTTTAAGAATTTAGAACATTCTGTCAGACCATGTGTATGAAATGTGCAAATAATTTCAATTATAGATCATTTCATATGGTCTTATATGTATACAACAAGAAAAATTAGTTGTTTCTTTAAGCCTTCCCCTCATTTAATTAAATTTTTCTTCAGTGTAATGGTGGGGGGAAAATGAGTTGCAATAAATTGATGAAGGGAAATACCGTTGTCCGTCATGTTTTCGAAGCCGGAGATAGAATCGAGTCTGATTTTACTGTTTCTTAAACTTCGGCGACAGCTTCCAAATGGGACGAGCACTTCTTCCATCGGAGAGGACGACAACTTCTTCCACTGGAGGCGTTCTGATGAAGACGCCGACTGCAGCTTCAAGTCGGAGCAGCTTCGTTACACCGGAAAAAGCTTCAAGATGGGACGACAGCTTGGAGGCGGTATTTTGCTGCGGTATTCACTTTCTGGGAATGAAGACGGGAGTAGCTTCCCTCCTTTTTGTTTTTATTTCACTTCCCGCTACTTCCACAGTGTTTTTTACTTTTGACTTTTTTTTTTTCCAACCACTTTACACGTAACCAGGTAAACCAACAGGTAAAGTATATGGTACCAATAGCATTATTCTTTGCTATAGGAGCCTGTAACAGGGCCTCTGATCGTTTAGCATTTTTCAACTACATTTAGAGACGTTTGGGTCATATTTTCATTTTTTTCTCATATTTTTATTCATTTTAATCACATATTTTTCAATAAAATAATATTTTTCATCACATCAATGACTTTTTTTTTTTTTCAATCACATATTTTCCATCATATTACTATTTAAAATATATTTTTTTCCCCAATAATCTCCATCAAACACACAATTAGTCTCGTTTAAGTAATGATTAAAATTAGATTTTTAGTGAATTTTAATAAAGTTAATAAAATATGTGATTGAATTTTGTGGATATCATGAAATATATAGTTAAAATTAATTACTAATTTTGACTTAAATAAAAATTCAAATTATAATCCCTACCAAACATGAATTTAATGTTAGTAGTTGCCACTTCATATCTCCGCTGCTGGTGTGGCAATACCATATATTGACACACCCATCATGAACATTAAAGATCATCTAAATATCGAGAATAATGTTATTTAGTCTCAATCCATGTGGTGTTAATTAATAGGCTAAATGAGAGGTGAAATTATTTATTTCCACTTATCATTTAATATTTCTCTCTTCCTCTCTTATATTTTTATCTTTTCCTTTTGGTTTATTATTATTTTTTATTTTCTATTAAAGATTAAAATTTTGAATTATTATACATTATCCATTAAAGATGAAATTTGAATTAGAATATTATGTAAATCAAAAGTCTTTTTATTTGGATGTCACCTAAATTATAATTTATGAATAGATGGTCAGATAATTATATGGTAGAGAAGGCTAATTATTGGAATATTAGAATCAAATAAG
This sequence comes from Osmanthus fragrans, assembly GCA_019395295.1. Classification (NCBI taxonomy): domain Eukaryota; kingdom Viridiplantae; phylum Streptophyta; class Magnoliopsida; order Lamiales; family Oleaceae; genus Osmanthus; species Osmanthus fragrans. The sequence continues at coordinate 5,589,586 of CM033353.1, forward strand.
AATATATTATTGTGACCCAATTATGCTATCTAAATAAAATTATTTATTTGGATAATGACTGGTCGAAAAATGTAAGGACAAATAGTTGGAAGGTAAATAACTCAACGGTGGCTCAAGCACTTAGCTTTTGCTAATGGTAGAGTGACAAGATCAAGATCATGTTGCTCAGTTAAAAGTCCACGTAAAGAAAGTACGAATGAAATAACGACACCTTTCAAAAATAGGGACAACTTGTGATTATTAGCCCACCCAATAAAATTATGAAGTGTGCTACTCAAACAGGATTCCGTGACAAGTTTTTAAATATTCACCTCAGCTCCTTGTTTTTTGAACCGATCACTAGTCCCGTTCAAGTGGCATTATTCTAAAATTATTAATCTCATAATGACTGACCGAAAATGTAAGGACAATTAATTCGGTAATGACTCAAAGGTGGCCCCTAGCACAGCAAGGTTCCCTATTTTGGGTTTTATCAATATTTTGAGAATCAAACCGATCCAGTCGATTTTGATTGAAAAAGTCAAGAATCAACCCATCTAAAAAAAATTTAGCGAACCAGGAAAGGTAAATTACATGGCAATTTATCCGGACTTTTTGAGTGGTTCTTGATGGATCCACATGTAATCCAATGTACTATGTTAACATTAGACTTCTTATAAATTGTGACGAACAAATAGCTAGGGGCAAAATCGCAACTTTCGGCAAACCACAAGATCTTTTAGCCCCTTATTGGTTTAGGAAGTAATTTTGATTAAAATTCAAGTTAAAGACAACAATTAATTTTAACTACATATTTCATACGATCCACAACTTTTCAATCACATATTTCATCAAATTTTATCAAAATCTGCTAAAAAATTGATTTTTATCTAAATTAAACAAGCTCTGAGTTTCACTGTAGAAAAAAGGGAAAATAATAAAAGAAAAAGTAAACCTGTTACGAAATCACAGTGGGGATTAATGACAATGGTCAAAGAAACTTGACGATCCAACAAGTTTATATATACATCGTCAAACCTTGTACTTTCCTTTTGATTCTTCTTCTTCTTCTTACTTTGCATTATCACAAATAGTAAGATCCGAGCAAAACTAAACTTCTTTCTCTTCACGCAGAGTTGCTCGTCAGCATTTTCTTTCCCAGTTTTCATAACAGAAAGTGGATCAGTATTAGTTTTGCTAAGCTTTTTGTTCTATTCTGCCTGCATCCCATTCTCGTATTCTTCTTTTAGAAGCAGTTTAGACCCGGATTCAAAACTGGTTTTGACTCATTACCAACCAAATCCATATCACTTACATCAAGCAGGGAAGAATCTTTCTGAAGGCGAGATTGACAAGAATTCTTAAATTTGGTAGAGTTGTGTGAAGAACGTCTTTTCTTACCACGCTCATGTCTCCATTTCCGGAGTGCCTCTTCAACTGCCAATTTAGCTTTATTTGCCACCTCCACTCTATTCAACGATTCTTCCAAGACCTTTTTGGTAATTTTAACTTCTTCAGTCGCCTCTTCAACCTTTTTCAAGATTTCTGTTTTAGACACGTTAGCTTCATTGACTAGAACTTCTGCATCCATTACCCTCCCTTTACAAGCTTCCTCCACTTCTCGAGCTCGAGAAATTAGGGTGGAGTATTCCTCAAGAGTAAGAGTTACACTTCCTGACTTCTGCTTCGAATACGCAGATGAATTTTCATCATTTGACATTGCTTTGATTTCTGCAAGAACCACAGCTTCTGAAGCTTTTGCTGCTGACTTCATTTTCTTAGCAGCTACCAACCTTATCTCAGCAGTTTCAATCCTAGTTTTTGTCTGTTCAATCTCAGACGTTGCCCTTAAAACTTCTAATCTTGCAGCTTCTCCCACTTTCTTAAATTGTTCCGCCTCATAACTCAGCTTTTCTACCTCTCTTGCGACACCCAAGGGATCATGAGATGTACCGAGGTCCTCAGTGTCTTTTACCAGCTGTAGTTTCTGGTTTGTAAGATTAAGTTCTTCTTTGAGAGACGAAACTTTTGAGGTACACGAAGACAACCCTTGACGAGTCTTCTCAAGCAACACTCTCTCTTTCTCAATTTTCTTCTTATACAGGTCAATTGTAGCTCGAATATCTGCAAGATCATTAGAAGTCCTCGTTAAGTTTAGTTTAGCTCGTTTCAGTTCCAGTAGGATTCAGCCTGGAGCCAAGGAAGGATACAAGTCCAAACAGCCAATCCTATTCTGATGAACATTCAAGCTGTTTTCACGACTTTCGTATTCCAATATGCCAGCAGAAGCAGAGTTCATCTTGGTATCAACTGAATTTGCAGCGAGGGTTGCATTGATTTCAGATGCTTCTTTCTGCAGCTTCGATTTCAGATCTTCGACAATATCCTTAGTGGTTTCCAGTTCCTCGAGAATATCGAGTTTTTCCCTTTCTTTCACAGTCAGATCCCTTTTCAACCGTGCAGCTTGTTCCTCTATTAGTGCAATGTCAACCATTTCATCACCAAGCTGCCATTTGCAAACATTTGAAACGCCAAATTTTAACAGAAGATGAAAGTAAGAATAGGAATACAACAAAATGCCACCCGAAACATAAATAGCACATCATGGTCATAATTAAAGAATATGACAGCATGCTTACGTATCTGAATCCATGACTCGTATGGAGTGGTAATGCACATCAGTTTACTGACTTTTAGCAAAATAATTTTCAGTAACACGATGAGTAAAAGACACTTCTATTTGGATTATTTTTGAAAAGTTGAGTATCCAATGGGTTTAACTCCAAAATGTGGATCATCGCAGTCAATTCAAAACAGAGAGAGCATTCGACTCCATAACATAATTGGCCAAGAACAAGAAGCATAAACGCATAAACGATAAATGTAAATCACCATTCTTTTTGCAATATATACTGAGGTAAACCCTCTCCACCCCAAAATAAATTTTAAAAAGAAAAAACTGAAGGCAAGCACAAAAATATTCAAAATATATCTCTGAAAAAACAGTTAATAAATAATAATAAATTCAATTGGGATCCGTTTGATAGAAAGATAGAATTTGGGTGAAAAAAAAATTAATTACAGGGAATTGAATTGCCTAAAATTTGTTTTACTGGGAATTATAATTAAAAATGTTTGATTTGTATAATTTTTTACCTGAAAAATATAATTCTTTTGGTGTTCGTTTGACTTTATTGTTCATGAAGTCAATTAAAAGGATAAAATTTCTTACCATTAGAGATAAAATTTATTTAGATTGTTAAAAAGTAAATAAATAAAATTTGATATTCATTTGACTTTATTTTACATGAAATTTATCAATTAAATGGATAAATTTTTTTACAATTCATCTTAGAATTTATTTTTATTTAAAAAAAAAAAGTTGAAATTTAAATTCCCATCAAGAAAAAGGTGGAAAAAAATGAAAAATTGGACTCTGAATTCCCTGAAAAAAGAAATGGCTATCAAACAGTCATAAAGTGAAATTGGAATTAGAATTCCAATTTTCATGAAAAAGAAATGGTATCAAAGAGACCATGGTGAAGAAGTAAACATGAATAAAATATAGCCATTATTGGAATGTATAAAAATAATAAATTAGTAATTATAATGCACTTAGTAAACAACACACAATGCAGGAATCAAAAGAAATGGCACTGTAACTCATCATATCAAGAGAGAGTGTGAGTGAGTGTGTGTGTGAGAGAGAGAGAAACCTCAGGGGCATGATCAGAGGGCTTATGAGAGGTGGGTTTCCAAAAACCCATCCCACCGAATCGACTCGCCGCCTCCTTCACCGATATGAATGGTGCCGAGGTGTCAATCTCAGCCCTGGAGTTCCCCTTCTCCGAAGCCGGTTCACTTCCAGAACCCACTTTCGGACCCCCATCAATCAGGCCTCCAGCGTTGGCTTCTAGGGTTTTTGAAGCCATTTGAAGAGAAAAATAAATTCACAATAAAATCCTTAAAGACTGGAAAATGATGTTTTGAAGTCCGGGAGAAAGATTAATGGCGTGTGTGGGTGGAGAAGAAGAGTTGGAGAGTACTGTTGAGTACGAGATTAACGTTGACTTTGACAATGTCAAAGTAAAAGTACGTGTAGTCAGGGCTGAGGTGGCCCTGTACCAGTAGACTTATTCCGGATGGATCCATTAGTTGGAATTAAATGTTTTATTAGTCACCAAATTTTGTTCTATGCCACGATTTACTCATCGAACTTTCAAAATTGTCCCGTTGGCCACCAAACTTCACACCGTCCAACTCCATCACTCATCCAGTTAAAACCGTTAACATACACACCTACGTGGATGACGGAAAGTTGAGTTGGTCAGTTAAATACTTTCAAATATAAACTTAATCGTCAACTCAGCTAAAAATAAGCAAAGCCAAACACGCCTTTCAGAATATAATATAAATCACGCTTTGATTTAATAGAAGAAAATGCGTCTCTGTCTTACCCACGGGAAAAACAAACCAGAGAAAAGTGAAAGAAGGAAATCCCAAATCTACTCCAAGGGATATTCGAAACACTAAGCCCCAAATCAAGAATATCAATTACCCAACTGTTGGACGAATCTAGACTTCAGCTGTTTTTGGTTTTTGAGGAAATATGCGGCAAGTATGGAGCTCTGGTTTTTGAGGAAATTATGCAGATCTGACTTCAGATTTGTGGTCCTTATAGTTGTTCCATTTTCCTTCTTTTGTATGTTAATGATTTTGAGGAAATTATGTAAATTATGTGCAAGTACGGAAACACATGGCAGGATGGAGCTGTACTGGTTTCACTTCAGATTTGTGGTCCTTTTAGATGTTCTAATTTTCCTTCTTTTGTTTATTAACAATTTTGAGGAAATTATGGAAATGATGGCTCCACCATCTACTGTACAATGTTTTGTTTTTGGCATGAAAATTGGGAACAGATTGGTTGAAATATTGATTTTGTAGATGTTGTCAAGAACAACCTACATTGGATTAAATACATACTCTTGATTACTATATGCTGCCGATCGAATTTTTGAATCCTTACCATCCCGATTGGATCGATTTTGGGGCTTCGGGTTGTTGAGGTAGATTCGAGATAAATGGATTCAGGCCTTGGGGATTTGATTCGGGGAAAATTTCATTTCAGCAAGATAAGGGTTTTGCTATGTAAACTCCAAAGTCGTTTGTTCAGGATGCGCTTTTGCTTATTTGGAGCTGAGTTGGCGATCAAGTTCATATTTGGAAGTATTTAACTGGCTAACTCAGCTTTCTGTCATCCACGTAGGTGTGTCCGTTAACGGTTTTAAATGGGTGATTGATGGAGTTGGACGGAGTGAAGTTCGATGGCCAACGAGATAATTTTGAAAGTTCAGTGAGTAAGTCGTGACATGAAACAAAGTTCGATGACTAATGAAACATTTAACTCCATTAGTTGTAGGACTGTCAAAACGCAACAGTGTCGAATTAATCTATGAATGGTTCGATCCATTTTGATATCATTAATCAATCCTATTGCTTGTTTTATAAAATTATTATAATTTTAAGGGGATTTTTCATAGATATCACTAAATGTGTAAATACATCAAATTATGTCATTTTTACTAAAAATGTTAAAAAATGTCACTTTTGTGTGAAATGTTCAAATTACCCTTAATGATATCTTTTTGGAAGCATTTATTGCTTATTTTGAATGTTCATTAATGTTATAATGTGATTATTTATTTGTTTACTATAAATATTGGATATATGTATATTATATTGGGTAATATGAATTTAATAAAAAAATATATTTAAAAATGAGCATAAACTGATTTATTCTACTATTTACAAATCATAACTTTCTTATCATCTTCTTCATTCCTTCATTAAGAAAAAAATTACTGTTGGATTCATCTTTCATTTTGAGAGGTTAACATGTTAGAAATTGTTTCTATTTTTACCTTATAATTTACTACTTTGAAATGTTAAATACAACGTGGTTATATTTATTTGAAAATTTTGAAATTATTATTCATTGATTTGTTTGATTTTTCAAATATTTTAGAATAAAGATACAAATATCATCTACAAAATGTTGTGAATGATTTCATATTTAATGAAATATTGAGTTATTTATTTGAGATTCATCATGTCGTATGTTGGAAAGTTTGTTTCTGTAGATGATGAATAGAAGTGGAGAGAGGATAAAATCATTTCAGTTGTAGTTTCGACAAGTATCACCTTAATCGGACTTGTGTTACATTTGAAGGACAAATTTGGTATTTTCGATCTGCGCACTCAAATTGAATTGAAGTTAAAAGTCCCAAACATGAATATACCTCTGACCAAAATAAGCGAAGATGGAGACTTGAATTGATATATATTACTTCATAAGGAAACTGCTATATGCGTGACTATTTTGGAAATCGAGCTTCCAATTGTTTACATGGGGAGTAATACAAATTTCCAAAATCCTTGTTGTGATGGAAGTTTACCAAAACGTACAACATGATGAGGTCGATCAAATGCAAAGTATATCAAACGATAATACACCCGAAACATTAATTTTTGATATTGGGGGCAGACAACTCACGTAACCAGACCACATGTTCCAACCTCATTCTAACACAACTCACGTAAATAGACTTGATGTTCAAAAGTGGTTGAAATTATATTTCACATAATCCAATGATGATGTTGTACATTTTGAAGTTATATTATCATTTGCAAACATTAGTCGTGTAACAATAACTCCACAGTAAAGTTTTTACATAGACAGATTATTTCATTACATGCCGACAATTCAACTGTTGGTCCCAACAGAATGTTTCTGTTTCAAACTTGTCCATGGTTATTTTCTTCATGTCACTATACTGGCGTTATACGTTTTAAAATTATATCATCATTAAACTTGAAATTGCTCATTTGGGAAATGTGAGTGCGCAAGCGCATATTTTTAGGATCTAAGAATTCAAAATTCATCTGCAATGTATAACAAGAAAGCAAAAAAGTCAAATTATGATAATTCGCACATACTAATGCAAAACATACATATAATGTTCAACTGAACCAAAGTTGGACATGTCGACAGATGGCCACAAAACTAATATGTCGAGAAGTAGTTATCTGTCGAGAAATACTAACTTTAACTGTTGAGAACGACAGTTTATATCGACAAATAGCTCAACTGACCTGTCAAGATTTAATCATCTGTCGAGAATAATTGAAACTAATCGTTAAGACCGACAGTTCATCTAGTGGCCCACTGAGGACACCAGTACAATGTTGAGCACCGACAATCTGTACATGACCACAATCTCATTGGAAACAAGACATTGCATTATGGTATGTCGCTACATCCATGACCTACCATGATACTATTATGAGTAAAATCCCTAGTAACAAGGTACAGCCCCCTCACAATGAGGCGGGGCCGCGCCAATAAAAAAAGCGCGGCCCCCCTATTGTGTGGGGACTGCCACTCTTGCTGTGCACGAGACGGTTCTACTATTATTGCCATCCATAACCATAATTCAATACTATTAATTCAGGCCTGTTGAAGCATTAAGGGAAAGAAAAAGAAAGAGTCTTCATTTTCAGTACACCAATGCCACAAGCCATTAACTGCCACTGGTGTTAGCACCGTCAACATTAGTACTACACGCACAATCACTGTCAACATAACATCACTACCAAAATTCAATATGCATAAAGTACAAACAAACTCATAACAAGAGTCCCAACCAAAAAAAGTTGAAAATAAATAAAAAGACAAAAATTTTCCAAACTTGACTCTGAAAATAATTAAAATTCAAGAATTTTTTCTATAGTACAAATCAAAATTCTCTCCACAACATCATTAGAACAATCATCAACAACAAAACCCATAATTCCATCCGCTTTCTTTACTCCCTTCTTCTTAACAATAAAACTGGTGTCAATAAAGAAGCTGGAAGACAAAGCCGGCACCAACCCTTTTATATTGTCAGACGAAATTTCCAGATATACACCCGACGTAGTGGTAGCGCCTGTTGCTTCCAGCTCCGATGCGGCCATTTTTACAGTAAAAAAAATAATAATAAAAAGAGACAAATGCATACTATTACAATCTCATCAGATATTGTAACAATAAATAGTCGGGTTAAAAAAAGGGGCTCCTAATTGTTCTTGTCCTGTCTAAAGGTATAACTTGTAACCCAGCATATTTTACTGAGTGGTCCAATGATCTCAACTTAACAAATAAAAAGCTTAAACACCTAATACATAATTACAGGATTAAGATAAGATGGGCCCATATCTTGAAAATTATTCAGAGTTAAAATCCAAAAGGGAGATTCGATCCAAAACCTTGAGCAAATTTATCTGAATCGAATGGGATATTTGAGTTCAGCATGATTGTATGAGAAATGTTTGTCAAGCTTTTTGATCCACATTTAAGCGCCAAAATGGTTGGAAATGGAAGTATTCATCGGCTACCGAATATTTCAGTTCGGCGTGGCTGCGTGAGAAATATTGTCAAGCTTTTCAACCCACGTTTAAACATCAAAATGGTCGAAAATGGAAGTATTCGTCCGTGACACAGGTTGGCTTTTCAGATTTGAAATGAGAGAAAAGAGTGCGAGTTTAGAGCTCAGGGAAGATGTTGACTGAGAAAGAGAAACCAGGTTTGGTTTTGGGTTTTTCAACTTTTTTTTATCAAAATTTTCAAGTACTATTGTGAGTTGATTTGTTGTCACTTTACCCTTTTTTTTTTTTTTTTTTTATTAAAGCCCCAAGTACAAGGGTAGTTCACAGGGACTCCACAGTGAATTTTTTTTTAAAAATGTGTGGATCTCGTAACTGTGAGGGGGCCAATAAACCCCTTCTACCCCCAAACATTATTATTATTATTATTTTTTAACTTTTTGTACAATTTTTTCATGTTGTCAACTGAAAAACATGTAGGATTCATTTGATTGTAATGATGAAATTTGGGTGAAAAGAAAACGAATTATAGAGAATTAAATTGTCTAGAATGTGTTTTACCGAGAATAGTAATTAATTGTATTTGATTGACATAATTTTCCACCTAATCCGTTTGAATTTGTTTTTCATGCAAATTGTTACTTTTTGGGATAATTTTTTTTTTACAATTTGTATTAAAAAAAATTTGGATTGCCAAAAATTTAAAAAAATTGAAATTTTTTTTGTCTTCGTTTTTCATGCAAATTGTCAATTAAATGAATAATTTTTTTACCATTGAATTTAGAATATGTTTCTATTGCCAAAAAATAAAAATAAAAAAGCAAAAAAAAAAAAAAGAGAAAGAAAAATGAAAAATCACTTTCCTACCAAAATTATGGAAAAATAAAAGTGAAAAATTGTGTTTCACTAGGTTGCACTTAGAATTTGAGCGAAAATGAATTCCATAGAATTGTTTGGCAATCAAACACTACAAATTGGGTGGAATTGCACAAATTTTTCATTTCCATTCACTTTTCCATCCTATCAAACACACCCGTAGGATATTTAAATTCTCTAGAGGGGCAAAAAGTCCAAAAATGACAATCTTGCAAAGATTTTAAAAAAGTGACATTTTTGAAAATACAAAACCAAAAATTGACTTGGAATGCAAATTCCTCTAATTTAATCTTAATTGATTAAATTATAATTATAATAATATATTTTATATGATTCACAATTTTAAATCATATTTTTCATTAACTTTTATTAAAATCTACTAGACACCTATTTGGTTTGGTTAAAAATCACATTCTTAATAGATTTTAATAAAAATTGATGAAATATGTGGTTGACTAATAATTCACTTTAGCAACTCAAATTTTTAAGTCAAACACATGCTTTTTAAGCCTCTATTTGGTCTCTGTTTCCCAAAAAAAAAATAAAAAAATAAAATTGTTTCTTAAACTCATTCTCAACCACACATTTTATAAATTTCACATGCCACAACTTTTATTAACTTTTCGATCACACATTTCGTCATTTGTTATCAAAATCTACTTAAAATCTGATTTTTATCTAAATCAAACAAAGGCTAAGATTTAACCCGAAATTCATGTTATTGAAATGTTTTTTTTAACACATGTTTTCATGTTATAGCAAAGTCACAATTAATTATACACGTACAATATAAGCCACAAGGTGGGTGAACCCTACTTAAATCTATTTATTAGTGTTAATTTCACACCTTCTACTTTTATAATTGTCACCATACAAATGATAAATCTATTTTTATTTTTATTTTTTGAAAAATTATAACACAAGATTGTGCACCCAATAGGTCCAAATACAGTGTTATTGATTGGACCACTGATCCAAAATGTGAGTTGTCCGATTGGTGCAAGTATTAAAGTATTTAGAAAAGTCATGAATGGCTTTAAAGAGACCATATTGAGAAAACCCTAGGGTGTGCTCATCGGGATGGGCGACAAGGTCTTTAATATTCAAGCCTTGTTTCTTGAATGAGTTGATAAGTGCAAGTAAATTCATGAATGGCGAAGGGAGGTCATTGTTGGCTGTAGTTACGCTAGCTGTGGTTGAGTCTTTCCTCCCTAGCTAGTTGCACCTCCCAAGTTGGTCCCCCTAATTGCACCCAAAGAAATCATTTTCCTTGCTAAGTATATGTTGAAATAAAAAAAATAAAAAAGAAAGTTTAGGCAACTTTTTAGCTAAACATGCTGTTTACAAGGAGTGTATATTTCAATGAATACTTGAACTGATACTTTCATGTAACTTGTTTGTTACGACGTATTATGTCTAAAAAAAAAAAAGACTTAAATCTTATTCACAGTACTATCAATTATTAGATGTCAAACATCATGTGCTCATGTAAGTATATATAGGGCTCATTTGACATGATTTTTGAGAAGTCAAAAGGGATACTCAAAAGCTGTTTTTGAATTTATTTGACTAATTTTATAAAAATATTTTTTCTATAGAGGAGTTTTTAGAGGAAGCTGATTCAATATAGTTTTCTCTAAAAACACTTTTGAAATAATAAGTTATTTTAGAAATTAGCTTTTAAACAAAAATAAAGATAGATTCCTTATAAGCACTTCTATAGAAAGCGAAGGTAAAAGACATGTCAAACAAGCCCATAATATATATTGCAACTACAAAATATGGAGTTGTAACTGCAAAATGTTAGTACAAGATGCAATCGGTCGGCCTTAAATCTTATCATCTTCCGGCTCAATTCTATCAATGACTTTAAATCCTCAAGTGATATTGACATTCGACAATTAATTCTCTTCAATAAATTATATATATTTTCGCCTTTATTTTTCTTACGAAAAACTTTGTTTGTAAATAATATTAAAAGAATAAAATTTACGAATGGTTTTACAGTTAGTAATATTAAAAATATAAATAGTTTTATTTAGTTTTTAATTTACCAAATAATTTTTTCAATAAATAAATTAGTAAAAATATAAAAATTGAATACTAATCGAAAATTCAGTTGGAACAAAGTAGAAATTAATAAATAATTATAAGTTGATAATGTTATAACGAAAGAATAAAATATATTTCAACTTATTTGTCAATATATTTTAAAAATATAGAAATGATCATTTTTGTTAGCGACACCGGTGGCTTCATGTCGGTGATTGAAACATTATTGGTGGTTCCTAACAGCATTATGACGATATTGTTGTTGGTAAACACTAAAGAATGTTTATGGATAAATAATCACCAATAGCATCATTATCGATAATTATGAATGAATCACCAATAAATAATTAGAAACACTAATAATCACCGTCAACGATCATCGATGGCTTCTCATCGATCATTGATTCTGAACAACATTATTGCATTGCCATCAAAAATTGTTAATGAAGGTGTATCATCACTATCAATAATTTCGTATGAATCACTAACACATATTGGTTCCAATCAATTTACAAGTGATAGTGACAACTTGAAAAACATTTGGTGATTCCTATCATAATTGAAGATATTGAAATACCAACAATACTTTACACTCCGTAGTTCTCCATTTTGACTTTACCAAAATCACCAATAAGATAAGAGTCGAAAAAATCACAACACGAGGTGAAGGAGGTACAATAATCAACAATCCATTCTAGCCTATGACACCGTTCAAGACCTCGTCAAATTAACAAAAAATTCTTTCCTGAAAGAGAGATATTGTTCATGTTTGGGGAATTATGTCTGCGCCATTGATGGTCTTGCAGAATGGAAGCAATATCTCACCTACGAAAACTATCAAAATCTGCCATCATGGATTTTACCAAAATAAATTAACAATTCTTAACATAGAAGGATGGAAGATATTTATATAAAAATTGATATTGATTTTTTTGACATCTACATGTTTTATTACAAAAGTATCGTATCTTTTCTTCAAGATTCAAAGTCAAACAATTATATTAGAGCACCAATATTCACGAAGCTCTTTAGAGTAGAATTGTGTGGTTTTGATACTCAATAAATTCAAACGATGATTTAAAATAGTTCACGGATAATTTATCGACATCATAAACTTGACTCGACTCGAAAACGACCTATACTTTTGGATGGCACAAGTTGGAGTTTGATTTGTTGTTGATGGATATGTGAGTCTTGACCCAATTGTTTTTAAGTTTGCCTCATTTTTGATAGCCCATTTGTTGGTTTAGGCTTTAGTTTATTATAGTCCATTTACCTTATTGTTAGCCTAATTAAGTGACCTAACATCCAATCTATATATCCATCCCTATAGCCATTTTTTGGATTAGTGTGTGTGTGTGTGTGCACGCGCGCAAGAATGAAAGAAATGGAGAAATGGAAGGCAACGACTTGGAGGAAAAAATTGGGAGAGATTCCACCATTGTTCCATCTTCTTCTTCCTACTCTTGCTAGTACCCCCACCATCCATTCCTCTTTGTAGAGTTTGAGAGAACTTGGAGAAACCAAAGTAGAGGAAAGTTTTTAGGTCAAGCATTGGTGCATTTGGTGTTCATTTTGTTATTTTCTGAGCCTGGAATCAAGATTTCTCAATGAATTTCCTCAAAAAATGGTATCATAGCTTATATTGTTGAGAAATATGTGATTTTTTGGGCGAAAAACTGGTTGGAAGTTGCCTGAAATCAAGCTGAAAAACATAGGCACAAACTGTCTTGATTTTGCCAAAATTGCTGGCGCCAGTGTGTGAGGGTGCATCCGGAGAATTTCGACAATGGCATCAACATGCAGATTTTTTTCAACGATGAGATAGACCCTGCGGTGTTGTTAGATTTTAGTTTCGAGCGATGCAGTGAAAGTTGGACGATTTTGTCATTGGACTTGGGGTGCTGTTTTGTGTTGTTGTGGTTCCTAGTTCTGCTTTGGGGCGGATAGTGGTGATCCTAAAGCAGTGAATTCACATATCTCAATATTTACGGACCTTCAGACGTGATCCGCTCGGTATCGTGTTAATTGCCCTTTATTATAGCAGTTAAAACTATTGTGTAGAGTAATAATTTATTTTTCGCGTTGGAAGTCATTGTTTGGAGTGACGTTAGGTTTGGGGGTACCGTGAAGGGGTAACAATTATCTGTTGTTAGACTTATGAATTACTTGTTAATTATTTGCCTTAAATTCTTTATGAATTTTTTGCCAATCTTTTCTATATTTTTAGAATTGTATGTGACCTTAGGAAAGTTCGTTTGACTATTCAGTGTGAATTATGTCTTATTTTGCTTGTGGTCATTATTTGGTATTGATGAAAAATGTAGGTCCAAGGCAAATGAGAAAAATAATATGTGTTTTAACTGTGGTAAATTTGGATATGGTGAAATAGATTGTCCTAAAAATAATAGTAAAAAGAAATATAAGGATAGAAGTGAGACGAATGTAGCTATATGGTCGAGTAATGAACCTAGTTAGGTATATTGAGAATAAACCTAGTTACTGCATGTACATCTGCGTGCAATCCTTTCTGTATGTGTGTGATTGCTTAATTCTGTTGCGTTGATATGTTACACTTTCAATTTGTTTGTGTGTGTAATTGCATGAATTGAAGTGATCTTATTACTTTGTGTAAATGTATTTGCATGTATAGTGGGTTAAGATTTGTGACATACTCCATTTGCTCTACGAGTGGTATGAGAGAGTGGTAATGAGAAGAAAGAGGGGCAGTCATTTTCCCTTTATATTTGTGAGCATGTGTGGTTTGTGAGATGTGTGAGGCAGACATGTAGGGTTATCTTCTCTCTTTGTGAGCCTCTTTTGTGAGTGTAGTAAAGTAACCAACTCTTTCTTCTATTCTCTTCATAAATGTCACCTTCATTTCCTTTGTGGAGTTTTTGAGCATTGGTGATTGGAGTAACCTTGTGGTGCGTGAGTTAATTTAAATTGAGACCTAACCTTTGTGGTCACCAAAGATATTGATTTGCCATAGTGGGTTTGTGATGCACTAAGTGTGAGGATGTCTATTGGTGAAGTGGAGTATAGATGCCCGAATATACATTAGTGATATTCACGGTGGATGTGGAGAGTGACATTTGGATTACGATAGGAGAGATGATTAAATTTTTGGAATAATTTATCTGTAAAAGAGACCATGTACAAGTAGAGTGTGAGAGAGACACTTCTATAAATTTTGTTAGATGGAGACTCATTATCCACGTACGTTGGGAAAAGTGATGTGGTGATAGAGGATTATCCCGAGAACTTAGGATTTATTGTGATTTACCAGTTAAACATGAGTTGAGTGATCAGTCTAATGAGCATGGCGGGCGATAAGAGGATATATGTGTTTTTTGAGGTATGAGCAACACAGAATGAGATAGAATAAGGATGGTGAAATCTTTTCGTGGGTTCATTTATGCATTTGTTGCATATATATTGGCTGCATGTTGATTAACTTGGTGTCAATCTGTGGTTCTGTGTGAACGTAGTTTTTGAAAGATCTGTATGTTATCCTATGTTATATTTTCATCGCATGTTTATTTGTTCTAGATTGATTACTGTGAATATCCCATTCTACTTGAGTATTCTTGATCTTAGCCCTGGTGAGTACATAGAGCAGATATGGTATGTGTTTCATATTAAAAACACACGGTAAGGTCTGTGATCCCCATTTTATTAGTTACCTTGATTGTGCAAGTACAAACTTTGTGTTTTGATTGCTTGCAGATTTATTAGGCATCAAGGTGGAAATTCATTGATTTTTGATACCCAATAAATTCTGACAATGATTTAAAATAGTTGACTAATAATTTATCGACACCATATATTTTGGCTCGACTCGGAAACGATCTATACTTTTGGATGTCCCAAGTTAGAGTTGGATTTGTTGTTGTGATGGATATGCGAGTCTTTGCCTAATTGTTATTAAGTTTGCCTTAGTTTTTGGTAGTCCATTTGTTGGTTTAGACTTTAGTTTATTGTGGCCCATTTACCTTATTGTTGTCCCAATTAAGTGATCTAACATCCAATTTATATATCTATCCCCATAGCCACTTTTTGGATTGGTGGGTGCGCGTGTGTGTTGTGCAAGAGAGAATGAGAGAAAGGAAGGGCAATCGACTTGGGGAAAAAATTGAGAGAGATTCCACTATTGTTACATCTTCTTCTTCCTACTCTTGTTAGTATCGCCACCATCCATTCCTCTTTGTGAGGTTTGAGAGAATTTGGAGCAACCAAAGTAGATGAAAGTTTTTAGGTCGAGCCTTTGTGCTTTTGGTATTCATTTTGGTTATTTTCTGAGTCCGGAATCAAGATTTCTCGAGGAATTTTCGTGACAAAAACTATTATGTTAGGGTGCAATTAAAAATATTCGATGTGATTGACTATTAAAGTTTGTTCATCTTAAATCTCAATACATCTAATTATTATGCGGGTTCTGAGCATTTTTTAATTGAGAAATTTGTGAAGTGGCCCAATATTAATGGATTGCTCGCAGTTGGACAGGAAATCATTGTGTTTTGGTCCTTAATGGATCCATTTGATTAATGGCAGTGCTGAAATTTTACTAGTTTTGGGCTACTAGTAAGAGACTGAAGTAACTAGGGACTAAAAAGATCATTTTTGGGAACTAGTTGTAAGTGTGTGTATTGCATGTTTTATGTTTCGAGTAAATGATATGTGTAATTTATTGAAGTACTAATATTTTTGAAAATACTAATACTATCTTAATTAATAATTTTTCTAAATTTATATGAGATTTATAAATTTTCTAGATTGTCTACGGAGAGGGCAAGAATTTTTCTATTTAATACATAAAATTTCAATTTTGAATCATATACGTCAGCATTGCCCATTTCGTTTTCCTCTATTGCTTCAACATTCGTGATGCAATCCCTCAGTTTCGTACGTTTAGACCATGAATAATGATACTTGGACAAGGTCAATGGCAAGGATGAAGTTGACAGGGTAGTATGGCAAATAGTGATTGTGTGTTTTTTTTTAATAAAAAAACAATACAATCATGTATTGACACGTGTCCCCTCTATAATTAAACCTGTCATTGAACCTGTCATTATAGCAAGATTGTTAGACAATACTCTTGTTACCATCTTCAACGGAGAAAAACCCACAAAATCTATAAAAATGTAGGACAAATTATGTAGATAAATAATTACTACACTTTATTTCTTCAATTTTCCAACCTTCAAGCCTTGCTCTATTCACCAAGCTACACATAACCAATGCAAATAACATAATAAACCTTCAAATTGAAGAAATCATTTGACATACTCTTGAATAATGATAAAAATCTAAAATACTGAATTGCAAATCAAAACATATAAAGATTTGAACCAAAAAAAAAAAAAAGAATTCTTACTTTGATGTAACAAAATTCTTATATGATTTGTTTGAATATAAATATGTCAAATCAAATTTAGAAAGTAAAATATGTACAAATGTGAATATTGTAACGCAAAAATCGAGAGGGTATATAGAATTAATACAAAAAGGATATTCAAGAAGCTCATGAACGTTGGTGGTTGGATTAATCACAATTCCATCTAAGAAGAATTGTAGTTCACCAAATAGAATGTGGGTTTCATGATTGTGGAAATTAAAGTTTAAGATAATTGAATTAATGCTATTACTCAATTTTTTTTCAAAAAAAAAAAATAATAATAATAATAATTTCTATATATGGTTATTTAAGGTCATCCTTTGAGCTCCTTAATCAACATCTATTTTTTTTTTTTTAATTAATGCTATTAATCAAATCAAAAGATTTTATTTTCTTTAATCTCAAAAGGGGAATTTAAGGCTATCATTTGAGTTCCTTAACAACACTCATTTTTAATTTCATGTTAAATAAATTGAATTAATACTATTATAAAAATTAATGTAAGATTAAAATGATTAATTTAGGAAATAATTGACCTTTTTTCAATTTTATTTTGAATTAGTGCTTTTAATCAAGTTAAAAGAATTTTTTTAATCTTAAAAGGTGAATTTAAGGCCATCCTTTGAGTTCCTTAAACAACACCTGTTTATCAATTTCAAATTGAATACATTGAATTAACGTTGTTAATAAAAATTAATGTAATGTTAAAAAAATTGATTAGGGAATTAATGTTATTAATTAATTATTAACAAAATGAAAATTAAATGAATGTATATTGGGTATATAACTAAATATATAAATTCAATTAATGCCATAAATAAAAATTAATGCAATATTAAAAAGATTGATTTAGAGAATTATTAACAAATGAAAAAGAAAACGAATTTTACAATTTTAAGTTGAATAAATTGAATTAATGTTATTATTAATTATTAACAAAAAACAATAAGGGTATATTTGGCATATAATTAAATACGTAAGGTAAAATTAGTATTCAAAAGTTCCAATTAATTATCAACAAAAGTAAAATTAAATAAAGGTATTTTGGGCACATAACTAAGCCCTTGTTTGAGCCCCCCTTTTTCAAAAAAATTAAATTTTTCAAAACTCATTTTGAATCACACATTCTCCAATAAAATAATATTACATGCAAACTTAATTTTTTTTTTTAAGCGCACAGACTTCATGGATGACAATTTAACCCTTCCCTAATGGGGTAAAAAAAATTCGTCCTGGCGGGACGGGGGTTGGGGATGCCCCGCCTTGAACCCGCCACGTGAAAAAAAAAAATTAAAAATAGAATTTTCATAAATAGTTAGTTTTAAAATATTATTCAATATATTTATAATTTTATAACATGTTTCTAATCCAACAATTATATTATACAATTGTCAATTTAAAATTTTACATAAATAATAATTATTTTATACAATTTATAAATTCAACTGTTCAATCTTTTTATTATAATTAAAATATATAATCTGAACTTCTAAATTATGATAGTTAAATAAATATTATTTACTTTTGAAAGATTTATATTAATTAATCAAATCAAGTTTATAATATCTTATTCGAAAAAATAAAATAAAAAATTTAAAATATATGGAATGACATTTAGGTTTTAGGTTAAGTGTTAAATTTTAAATAATAGCATAATACAAAATTTTGAAAATGTAAATAAAATAAAATAAAAATTAAATGGGGCAAGAATGACCCGCCCCGCGCAGAACACGGGACGGGGCACCCCATCCTTAATCAATCTATCATTTCAAAATGCATTATTTCATCATAATGGGGCTGAAACAAGGACTAAATATGTAAAGGTAAAATTGGTATTTAAAAGTTTCGCCTCAATCATTCCTTTTAATATATTGTAGACGTAGATAATTACTCTCATTACAAGACTGTACAAAA
This sequence comes from Osmanthus fragrans, assembly GCA_019395295.1. Lineage (NCBI taxonomy): Eukaryota > Viridiplantae > Streptophyta > Magnoliopsida > Lamiales > Oleaceae > Osmanthus > Osmanthus fragrans. The sequence goes on from CM033353.1 coordinate 5,608,232, forward strand.
TATGTCGCAACCTTTTGAGTCGTCCTCATTAGAGGACCCATTTAGGTTTCTGGTGGGTCAAGTGACCCACTAACTTCAAAATGTCCATTTTTATAGAGCAAAAAAAAAAAAAAAGAATTGTGCAATAACCATAGATGGTTTTTATTTATTTTTATTTTTTATTAGAATAAAGTTACAACGATAATCAAACAATTAAGTGAGAGTTGAAATTATTTAGTCATTTGTGATATTTAATTTGAAAACTCTTTGAAAATTGTTATTCATATGTGAGATTATTTGGAATTCTTTGAGAATTGTTATTTATCATATATATGAGATTTGTGAATCAATAATAGTGATCACTTGTATGTGTTTTTGTAGAATACATAATTTTTTATAACTTTTTTAGTAATTTTGATTGTGCCGCACTTACTCCGACTGTCAACGTCAGCCAGTAGTCGTCATTTCTTTAAACTAAAATAATTATATAATTACATATAATTCAACAAAAGTAGTCGGTAATATAATCAGTTATACTTTATTCGATACCAGCTTTCAAGCTAAACAAGATACATAAAGTTGGAAGAAGAAGATGAAAAGAGTAAAAGAGCCAATTAACAGATTAATTTATCTAACTACTTTCACTCCAATTCCTGATAGCTTGCGCTACTGCTTGTTTAACCACTTGGGCATCGATGCTATCGGCTTGTCCTTCATTCTGCAATGAAGATTCTTCTTATATTTTCATTAGCATAAAAATACTATACTCTCAAGAAACTATTTATTTGTCTTCAAAGATTTGTTCATCAGAATTATTAAGATAGAAACAGCATAAAATTGTCATGGCGGCGAATTCTTGATGGTGGCATGTGCAGTAATTCAAATGCATAAAAATATTTATGGTTGATGTAAAACTGGAGAAGTTATAATGCTTTTAGCGTAAACTTCCGTCTCCGTAAGATCAGTTCGATTATTTCTTGTGTGTTAATGGGATTAATTGACCAAATAAGCAGCAGCAGCAGGTATAAGTAGATTTGAACTGCTAAAGAAGTAAATTATTACCTCACTAACGGCTTCGAGACGAAAATTATTAGAACAAGAAACCCTAGCATCGACTACTTCAAGGCCTAGCTCCTCGAATGCTTCTAGTATGGAGACAAGCAAACCAGCGCAATTCTTTTCTGAATATACATTAATTAAGAAACCCGTTTCTAGGGTTTCCACTTTAACCTGCTGGAATTTATTAAGTAAAAAATTATGACAACTTAAACAGATAAGAAAAATGTTGAAAGTACAGAATGAATTAATCAGAATTGGAACAGAAATTTGAATTCTCACTCATATGGAGTGGGCCCCATGTGTAAAATACTGAAAAAAAAAAAAAAAAAAAAAACTCTCCTCCCGCCAACTGCAATGTATATTCTGTAGGTACATGAATTTGAATTCTTGTACCTATAGCACGATTGAACAGATAATATCATAAATAGTGTGTAGTTAAAGCTGACTTGCCTCAGAAAACAATTAGGCATGTATAGAAAGGATTGAACGCTTTAACAGAAAAAAAATTCTTCCTTAATAATGTTATCGACATGTACACCGACGTATAAAATATGCCAAATGAGTTTTTCGAGTTGATAATTATACCACTGGAAATGACGAGGTTTGTTCGTCTGAAGTTTGTATTGTTGCAATATGTTGATTTAGTTTTTGTACTTTTTCCTTCAACTCCTCTATGTATCTTGTTGCATCCACAACTATCGATGTCGTAGTAATCTGTAAAATAAAATTTACTATAAGCAAACCAAACGAAAGGGAAATAGGGATGATCATATCTGAAAACTCAAAATAGAAAGAGGAGAAGTAGAACAAGAAGAGGATTTGAAGAGGGAAAATTAATAATGTTCAGTACTTTGTTTTCAAAATTCAATAAACTGTACACTCTTTAGAGACAAATGGATTGAAGCTAACAAAATTAAAAATCTTCTATCTTGAACTTCATAATTAAGGATAGAAAACAAATCAAACAAAAGAAAGTCCCACAAAATAAATCCTAATGTTTTTTCATATAATAAGTGCTTACAGAAGTGGAATTCGTAGCAGAACGAAGTTGTTCATATAGAGCTGCTCTCTTTCGCTTCCTGGAATCCATCTCTCTCTCTCTCTCTCTCTCTCTCTCTCTCTCTCTCTCTCTCTCTCTCTCTCTGTCTCTCTGACACACACACACACACACTCTCAGAGAAAACAAATAGAAGTACTTGGAGGCTTTTTATAAAGGAAGATGCCCATCAAACAATGTATGATTTCTTTGTTTGTTTCCTGCATGAGTACTAATGTACTACACCACGAGCTTTACAGGAGATTTTAATATAAGTTAAAGTCAACAATTAATTTTAATCACATATTTTATGGATTTCACAATTTTTCAACTACACATTTTATCAACTTCTATTAAAATGTACTAAAAATTTGATTTTAATTCTCACCAAACATACATTTCATCAATTTTTATTAAAATTTACTAAAAATTTGATTTTAATCTTCACCATACAAGGACCGTATATTATTGTCCTTGTTTAAGGCCTTAAGCCATTGGCAAATTTTGGCCTTTGGTATCCAGCAAGCATGTTTTTGAATTCGTAAAATATTTAACAATTTTTGAATGAGATTAAAAAGCCGTAACCTTTTAAATCATATGTCCTCGTAATCAATCTCTCGAATACGAAAATAATAGTTAAGATTGTGATAGATTAAAATTAGATTTTTAGTAGATTGTGATAAAAAAAATTGAAATATATGGTTAAAAAGTTATGGGACTTCAAAAAAAATGTGATTGATATTGATTGTTTGATTTTGACTTAAATTAAAATCTGAAACAAACAGGTCATCTATTCCTTGCAGTAAGGTTGGTCGACCCAAGTGTATAATGAGTACGTTCCCAAGGAATTGATAAGACAAAACCTGATTTGACATAATGTTGGAACTTTATGTATAGTTTTGGAAGTGGTCCCTAACTAAATATGTACATGATTATCTTACATTAAGAATACCATGGTAAATGCTCTTGGCACCATCTTAACAAAGTAGATTTAGTCCATGTTTGGTTCTTATTTTTTTTATCTCATATTATATGAGACTTACAATTTTTATCAACTTTTTAATTACACATTTTATTAATTTTTTTTTATCGAAATTTACTAAAAATCTGATCTTTATCTATATCAAACATGGACTTAATCAAATGTGTAAAATGTAAACACTTTAAACAATTCTAAAGCTTCTAAGAAAATGACTGAAAGCTGGACCATTTATTAATCATTATACAAAGAAATTGATCAAATGCGATATTGGACAACTGTTAGACAGTATATTGAATAAGATTTTAATTTTTTTTTTTATTTACATCAACTAAATATGAGAGTGTTCATGTACTTTTTTCTTGAAATTATTTTGAATTCCATTAGTAACGAGAATTTATAAATTAGATAAGTTGCAATGTCTAAATATTCGTGAGCAAAAAATTGAATTATTTAGTTGAACTCAAATAAGGAACAAATTTAATGAATAAAAATCTGAGAAAATATGGAAATTATTCCCTAACTAAAAGACAATAATGTAATTATCACTGGCAACTGTATTGCAATTTTAATAAATTAATAATAATTATATGTTGGAACAATGCAAAATTTAGGAGATCCCTGCTCAACAAATACACCTACAAGACGAGATTTTTTAATATATTTGAATAATTATTTGGAAGTGTTTTATCTTGTTAGAAGAGTTTTAAAGGAAGCTAGTCTATAATAACATTCTCGTAAAGTTCTTCTACAAAAAATAGAACATGACATAAGATCAAGTGCAAGAGTATGGTTTAATAAATCAAGAAAATTCAATGGATATAAAACAATTCACGTCGTCTCTAAATAAGAAACTTACATAATTGTAAGATACAAAAATAATTATTGATATATAGTCGATCACTAGCAGTGTTTTAAAAGGCGTAATGCATGGATGCCAAGTTATGGACTAGACGAGCTTAGGTGATGCATAGGCGTAAAAATGCGTAAAAATGCATTTTCTTATTTTAATATTATTTTAATTTTTAATCAATCAAAAAATTATTTAATAATTAAAAATAATATCTACCAAACATCTAAAATAGATTTATAGGAACTTTATACATTTTTTCAAAGTTTCCAATAAAACGATAAGTTTCAAATGTAAATACTAAATAGTAAATATATAGGAATTTTTGAGAGTTTTTTTTTGTTCAATGCTTCAAGTAGTTGTTTTAAATCTACGGCAGACAAAGTGAAAAAAATCAGACTTTAAGTTTTAACTTAAATGAATTGTAAAAAATTATAAAAAAAAAGAAGAAGACAATAATGCGCGCTATTAGCGGTCGACGATTGCCGTTGATCGCTAAATAAGGCGCCAAGTGCACCTTGACGCTGCATAGGCACGTCTTTTAGAACAATGATCACTAGTCATTCAAATTCTTCTCTCATTTGTTGATTCGATCAGTACAATAATTACAACAAATTATATATTAATATAATAACTGTAAGATCGATTAAATTACTCTTTTATTGCAACTCTAATGATCGGCTATCAAAATTGAATCCATGATGTGAATTATCTGATTTAAGTGCAAACACTATTAGAGAATTAACAGTCAATTAATTTTCAACACGCTGATACCAAAAGTCCAATGAGTATAGTTCAAATGTTTGACAATTAAACTTGAACTCAAAGTTTCTTGCATAGTATGATTCTATAATATAAATTATTGTATCTAAAAATTTAAATTATTAAAGAGATATATATTTATCTATTGAAATTTAGTCTTTAATAAAAGACATGATGTGACATGACAAATGTTATGCCACAAGTGTCCAGTCATATTTAACAATCATTATTTTCAAACTTTTTTTTACACTTATTTTCGATCACACATTCACATAATAAAATATTTTGCTCATTATTTTCAAACTTTTTTTACATACTCATTTTCAATCACACATTCATATAATAAAATATTTTGCACGTAAATTTGAAATTTTTTTCCTACTTTTAATTACACATTCTCGTAAAAATCTCTATTTAAAACTCTTTTTTTCCTCCAATGATAGTCAAACAGGGACTTAATTTCCACACGACGCACATTCACTATTGTTATATATACTCAAAACCGCAATGAAATCAATATTTTCTCGTCGTGTCGAAAATATTTGTGTATTTCTATTTTAATTGATAATAATTCATATTGTCACCTTTCCACAAAGACAAGGCAGAACGAACCTACCCATTCACATGTGTGCATTGATCATCACAACCATAGGCTTTTCTCGTATTCTTTTATAGTAAACTTGGCTATTGCCATATACTTCCTCTTTCGTGTAGTATAATTTAAATAGAAATGTTACTTTCGTGTAGTATAATTTAAACAAAAATGCTATAGGTACAGGAAAGTGGCTTACCACTTCCCTGACTGCCCTCAGATTTGGAGGTCCCACCTTTTTTTTTTGTTTTGCATTATTTATTCACACGGGTCCCACTACATGTGAGTAGATGTCATTCAAATGGTAATGAATAGTTCTGTAGAAGTTGTTTAATTCTAATTTAAAGTTCTTGCCCTAATTCCATTGAATAATGTCAGTCTGACAGGCTTAAAAATAGGGAATCAGAGTAGGCAAATTTGGCAAAAATTGGTTGGTTTTTTTTTTTTTTTTTTTTTTTTTCAAAGTGTCCAATCATGTTTCGACATATGTTCAATCTTTTTATTCTGTTGTGTAAATTACTAATTTATTCGTTAATTTCAATTTACTAACGGTACCATCGATGTATTAATTGGGAGGGAAAAGTAGTGCTTGTATATTGGAGGTCAGATCAAGCTCTTCGTCCCGTCGGTTTCTTCTATATCTTTATTTTCCTTATTAATACAGAGCAAGCATCACTTACCCTACTAAACTTGTAGATATCATATCATTAGGTGGTCCAATAATATTGTCTATAACATAGGAAAACAATTGATTTCTTACACTTATAGACTTATAGTGCCCCTTAAATGATGTAATAATACAGTGGATTAGATGTGGTGATTCAGAACTTAAATCAACTTTTTTTTTTTCCTTCCACACTAAAAACGAAATGATCAAATCAACATTTCAACTTATAAGTCATCACTCGTTTTTCATTTGAGATGACTTGGTAGTAAATATATATATATATATATATATATATATATATATATATTCATATTAGCCCGTCCTAAATTTTTTCCTGAATCTGCCCCTACTTATAAATAATTATTTATGTATAGTGGCATTACTTTCAAAGAATTATTTCTCAATAAATTGTATAAACATCTCACATCTAGCAACAATATTTATATGTAAACGACAATTTAAATATTTCACACATATTGTGTAGACTTTAACGAGAAACAAGTCGGAATGAAGATAAATAGATAAAATCTGATATGATCCGACTTGTAGTCGCAGGCGAAGTATGAAACCAAGATTTATGTAACTATCTTCAAAATATTGAAAACAAAATATAACATATTACATTTTATTATATCTTCATGTACCATAATATTATGGGGTCAAAGAAATATGGAATATGCTAATTAACTCACAGGGGATTAACAAGGGAAAGTTGTCCCTCGTTAAGTCCCTGTGAGTAATTCCCTGTACTTGGGAATTACTCAAGAAATATTGTGTAGCAGTCTAGCGGGGGCTTTGAGTTGCACAATATTTCAAGGATCATGCTTACCGTACACTCTTATGTACAGCAAGAGTGATAGCCCTCTCATATGAGAGGGGGCCACGATGAACATGGGGCTCCCTCATGTGAGGAGGCTGTAAATATCTACAGCATTAAGTGCTGTACATATATCATTTTCCATGTGTTCAATTATATAAGATATTGTGTCCTTAGGCAACAAGTCATCAGATTTCTTAAAACATTTAAGTTGTAGATGGTTTTAATCTCTTTAAATAACCTAATTATTTATGTATTTACTTTTTAATTATGTTATTACTCATAATTTTTTTTATTGTAATTAAAGAGGTGTCATACAATGAGTATTGAGTTTCATCTTAGATGATCAACATTAAAATTCAAAGTCTTATATATTGGTTATTATTTTACATTGAAGAGATATTTGATTTTCCCCTTAACATATACGAAATAAAGACCCAATGGTGCTAACCAAACTTATATGTGAATTTTACTCTTAAGTAATTAGTGTTACTTATACTCATTTTTACTTATAAGTGATTAGTTTACTGTGTTTTTACTTATAAATTATTTTTTACTTATAAGTGAAATTCTTATCTCTTATTTACTTGTAAGTAAATTCATATATTTAATTAAACTAATGTGTTCTTAATTCATAAATGATAAATAAATAATACGGTCTAAATCCACTTCATATAAACACACTAACTTATATGTTTCGTTAAAGGAGGATAAGCAATCTGAATTAATTTAATCCAATTATCAATTGAACCAAACATCATAAATAGGATTAAGCCCCTGTTTGATGACTATTTTTTGAGAAAAAAATAATGTTTTGAATAGTGATTTTTAAGATAATGTGTTACGTGCAGTATATTTTATTATGTGAATGTACAGTTAAAAATGAGTACGTAGAAAAAAAAGAATATTTAAATAATGATTGTCAAATAGGGGCTAAATTAATTATTTTCCTTTCCAATATCCAAACATGCACCAAGGAAAGAGAAAGAACAAAATGGAAGATAGAGACGCTATTTCGATGTAAGATTTGACACGAAGTCACGGGTTAATTAAAAAATTATTATATTCATAAATGTTTTTAAAATTAAGAAAATTTGGCGCAAAATAATGTGAAAAATATATCAACTCATGATGTGTCCTCAGTCCTTATCACAAGCTGGATAGCTAGCAAAACCCCACATATGAAAGCAACTGAACTCAACAAATTCAATTATAATTACCAAGAAATTTAAGGGATTTTTGGATGGTTTAGATAACTTTTTTCTCCATTGATGTTACTTCTCCCCCAACAAAGTGGGAATTTCAAGAGTGATTTCTTTTTTACAACAACATTCTAGCAACATATTAATAGTATCAACTTTTTTTTTTTTTTTTTTTTTTTGAGTTATATTTGACATTTGTAGACAAGAAATTATCTTTCAAGAGCTGATGATTTTAAGATAAAAGCTCTTAAGAGTGAAAAGAAAAAAGATGAGGAATTTCGTAGAGCAAGAAGTTTTTATGAACATGTATTGAAAAGCAGACAGTTCGAAGAGATTTTCATAATCGTCGTTCTTCACGAGTCCTTCAAGCTAAAAGAATGTTCAAGATCTCTACTTTTGAAGAAAAACTTCAATTGAATTCTCATTTATATATATATATATATAAACATATTAATCGCCCACTTAAATCACGATACTTCGAAACTTGAGTCAATTAAATTATGACACCTCGATGTTTGAGGTAGTAAGAGAGTACCAAAGTGGGTGTGCAGATCCACTTTGATGTCAAGGTATTGTAATTTGAGTTGCTCGAGATTTGATATTTCGTAATTTAAATAGGTCTTACCATTTGTGGATATGAGACTGTCATGTCGAAACTTAGGAGTGCTTTTTCACTTAGGTTTATTCTTTCTAAACCAATTTGGATGTTTTGATTTTGCAATGAGAACAAACAAAATTGGAATGCCCACCGGGCAGAGGATGTATTAAGAGTTTGTCTACTGAAATTATTTAAAATGTTTTCTTATCATTTGAGTGTATTTCGAATCGATAAACACTCAAATTAAGCGATGAACATGCCTAAGGGACAATGTTGTCTTATTGAGAGTTGAGCCTAGATTTGCTTGGTCAAGTTTTATAACTCTTATATTCGGATTATTTATTATAAGCAATAGTTTCTAGAAAAAAATGTAGTTTCAATAATTTCTTCAAGGCAAATGACATACAGCCAGGGGTGCATAATTAGACAAAGACTAGAGTGACAGTCGATGTTCATTACAAGCCATTCCAAATAATTAATTGGCAATTTCCATTTGTTCCCCAAGGTTTCCATGACGATGACCCCGACAAGACTCGACTTGATACGCATTGTATCAACTTTTATTTAGTAGCAATTCTGTTGAAAATTAGAAATCATAATTTTATTCTACCCAAAATAATCAATTCACAAAAAGAAAGATAAATACTTAAGAAAACGCAAGATTTATAGAGGTTCATCTCATTGTGAGATTGTGTCTTCTTCCGTCGTTGTAATAATTCACTATGATGAAAAAAAATTTACAAGAAAAAATCGAACACCTATTTTCTCCTATCTCTCTTCTCGTTTTGATGGATATCAAAAGCCTAATAATAACAACTTCCATTTATAAGACAAACTAGAGAAAAATCGAAATAACACTCAAAATCCATTTACCAATTTTACAGAAACAGAAATTCTTAAACTTCATGTTTGTCCACAACTTAACAACCTTATGCTTGGTCCATTCAAGAAAGCCCTTTATGGATGATTTCCATGTGTATTGTTGTGAAATTGACATGAAGATTATGACAATAATGAAATAAATAAAAACAAAAACTAAGAACACCAAAATTTACGTGAAAACCCAAGAAGGGAAAAAACAACAGGAAGAGAAGAAGAAATTCACTATAATTAATAGCAATTGTATTTACAACAAGATCTCAATAGTCTCAACTAAAATCTAAACCTCTCAAACTGTTGTATGAATAGTTATGAATCGATACATGTTGTGACTTATATATATACAACCCTAAAAATCAAGTTGTAGATAAATAGAAATAAAAAATGCGTTAAAACGTGAAACTCGAGAAACATTGTCGCTCGAGTGACATGCAAGCAATAGCTCCATCGCTCAAGCGGCAAATGGGCGGCAGGTGAGCGAAAACTTTCTATTGAAAATTAGATGGTGTTGTTCGAGCGTCTAGCTAGCAATGGACGAGCGAAAATACGACAATATTCTTCCCGGACCATAATTTTGATCTTTCCAATACCCACTAGAATTTGTGTTACATTAGAACAAATATCTACCTCAAATAAAATTCCAATACAAGGAACTCCAAAATAAACATCACTCCACATCTTCCAAACAAGTCCCAAATGGACTAAATCAATGACAAACACAAATTAAGTTTAAGCAATACTCAAACTTAATAATGAGAAGTGATTTTGTCATCATACCGGTAGGATTATCATTGGTACCAACCTTACTCACTACAATATCACCACGAGCAATTACTTCACGCACAAAATGGTACCTTACATCAATGAACTTAATCTCATAATAGAACATCTGATCATTAGTCATAAAAATAGCATTTTGGCTATCACAATAAACTTTAGAAATCTGCAAGTCTTCATTGATTTCACAAATTAATCCTCTCAACCACACAGTCTCCTTGCATGCCTCTATAATAGTCATGTATTCTGCTTCTGTAGTAGACAAATTTACTATATTTTGCAAATTGACTTTCCAACTAATAGCACAGCCTCTAAGGATAAACACATATCCTATAAGTGATCTCATCTTATCAAGATCTTCTACATAATCTGAATCTATATACCAAATTATTCCATCTGTATTTCTCTCAAAATGCAAACAATCATTATTTGGGCAGCTAAGGGAGTACCGACAGCTTTAACATTCAACATATTGAACATTTGAAACACACTTCTCAATGTACCAATTTGACTCAAATACAATCTGTCAACCTTTCTATTCCTCAAGATATCCATTCCAAGGTTTTTTTTCGATGTACCTAAATATTCCATCTCAAACTCCTTACTAAATTGAGATTTCACATTTCTGGCATCTGCTTTATCCTTGGCTGCAATAAGCATATCATCAACATATAATAGCAAACATATTATCGATCCACCATCTTCATTTCTGAAGTACACACAACGGTCATAATTACTTCTGCTGAAACCATGAATAGTCATAAATTAATCAAACATTTAGTACCACTGTATCAGTGATTGCTTTAGTCCATACAAGGACTTCTTCAATAAGCACACATAATTTTCTTTTCTAGAAGCTATGAAACTCTCTGATTGTTGCATGTAAATGTTGTCTTGACATTCATTTGCTCAAGTTTCAAGTCATTCTTTGTCATTATCCCAAGTAAAGTTCGAATTGAATTATGCTTTACAACCAGTGAGAACACGTTTGTAAAGTCAATACCTGGAATCTAAATGTAGCACTTTGCTACTAATCTGGTCTTATATCATGTATGTAATGCTCCGAAAATTTTCATAGAATAGAATTTAATTTTTGTATACTATATTTTAATGTTTTCAAAAGTTAGGGACTAAAATGATATACAGCAAATTTCAATTTTATTTGGATCATATATTTAGATATTGATCGAGTGATGATAAATATATGAATATTAGGCTCGTTGGATAGATCGTAATTAATCATGCATATGTGACTCGAGAAAAAGTTAATTTGAATTAGTAGAGCCCAAGTTATCAAGATCGACAGACGTTGTTTAAAAGTGTACTTTAGTTGTATTATAATGATCTTAAAAATTTTATGAGGGTGGCATGTGTTAGAGTAGCTTTTGGTAGGATATTAATTGATTAAATAATAAATTTATTTATATAAAAAAAAGGGATATGGGAGTTGGGACAACCACGTGTGTAGAATTATCAACTTGTTGTATATTATATTAGTTTTTATATTTTGATGTAAATAATGTGAGCCGCCATGTGTATGGAAATGTATGGATTGTGAAGTGTGGTTAGTTGACATGACTTTGTTAAAGATTATGTTTTAAAGACTCTTATACACTCTCACACGTTTTTTTACTGCCACACGTTTCCCACCATACACCAAATCCTTAGGATCTAGGATATTAATTGCATACATATCTATATGCATGACATGATAGAAGAAACAAAAAAAAAAAAAAAAAAAAAAAATTATTATTATTATTTCACGGCACACAAGCAAAGGAAGAAAAAAAAACGTGATTTTGAAATTTTTCATCTTTTAAGAATTCATTTAATCTAACAAGGTAGGAAAATATGTGCAATTGATTTATCCCGTTTAAATCATTTTTTTTATTTATGTTGATAAATTTTATACTTATGAAAGTTAAAGATATGATATGCTATGATATGATGATATGACCATTCCGGTACACAATTATATGATATGATATGAGCTCTTACCGATTTCTAAAGATATGATGACAGTATGATATTTTGACACGTGTTTTAAATTTTTTTATTCGGAATTGCATCATTATTTTTATGTCCTACTGAATATCTCTATATACTCACCATTTTTCCTACTCCTCACAGATTAGAATGAATTGTTGGTTGGCGGACGATGAGGTGCAGTCGTAGTACCAAGATTTATGAGACACGGTAAAATAAATCAGTGTAATGTGCCTTAAATTCCAAATTTTAGCAGAAATCCTTAGTTGTTTTAATTTATTTGCCTCGTTATATTTATTTTTTTGAAATTTAGGACAAATTTATTTGGACATGTAATTTCGTACGAAGACTTGATAAATCTTTAACTTGTTTTGGGTATTCTGTGTTTTCCTTGTAATTTAAATTTCTGGCAGCAACTTTGAAAATTGGTGTACGGTTCTCATTCTTGTCTAATAAATGTAATGTACTATAATGATATTAAAATGGGTGAATCTTGAGGCATGACCCACTTAGTGAAGAAAGAGAAAATATATCCAAAGAGGTTGATATGAATTACTGCATATGTATAGGTGAATATATAGATAGTCAAATGGTAATTATTATGGAAAAGCCGATTGTACAACACTTTGTACAAGTTGATATAAAAGTTGCCAACCATCTAGCTTATTCTAATTATTGTACACATGTAAATGATTTCACCTCTAATTTTTAAATTGTTAATTAATTCTATGTGATCCTTCTAAATATAATATATACATACATACATACATATATATATATATATATATACACTTCTACAAATTTGAGTAAATTACCGTTTCATATATATATATATATAATTATTGCATGCTACTTATAAGAATTTAAAAATGAAAATTTGGTAACGATTTAAATATAATAAAATTTTGGTAACGATTGAAAGCATACATCGAACTTTTTCCATCAAATTTATATTCATTCGTTTTGCCACACTGTTCTGTTGAGGAGTTTCAGACATTGTCAAGTGTCTCAAGTGCGTTCAAGCCTACTGAAACTGTCGAATTCATCTAAACAAAATTTCAACCCATTATCTGTGCGTAGAAGTTTTACCTGCTTTCTAGTCTGCTATTCTATCATTGTTTTCCTTTCCTTGAAGGTTTCAAACACATCACTCTTTTGTTCCAAGAAGAATACACAAACAAACCTGAAAGGTATTTTATCAAAGCTAAGCAAAACTTCATCCAAATCCATATGCACGAGAACGGCTCGCATCTTCACTTGCCATAGAGTAAATCTTGTGTCTCGATCCAATAACGAAATATCAAATTTCATCATGGTCATGCAGAATAATCAACCTTACGCTCTGATACCATTTGTTGTGAAATTGAAGAAAATAATAACAATTATGAAATAGCAAGAAACAAACTAAGAATACCAAGATTTACGTGAAAATTCAAGACGTGAAATAACCATTGGCAGAGGAGGAGAAATTCACTATAATCCATAGCAATTGTGTTTACAACAAGATCTCAATGTTCTCAAGTAAGATCTAAAACTCTCAAAATGTTGTATGAATAGTTATGAATCAATACAAGCCGTGACTTATACACACACACACACACACACAACCCTAGAAATCAAGTTGTAGATGAATATGAGCCCAAAACGCGTTAAAACACGAAACTCGGGAAACACTATCACTCGAGCGATAGCAAGCGACACGTGAGCGACAGCTCCATCGCTTGAGCGGCAGGCAAGTAGAAACTTTCTATTGAAAATTAAATGGTGTTGCTCGAGTGTCTAGCTAGAGATGGGCTAGCGAAAATGCGACAATATTCTTTCTGGTTGATAATTTTGATCTCTCCAAGAGCACTTCAAATACGACTCCAATATCCACTAGAATTTGAGTCACATTACAACATGTATAATATTAATTCATATTATTTGGAAATGATAACATTCGATAATCTCTAAGTTATGGATGTAAAGTCATTTCCTTTTGTGGAAATTACATAGAAGCCTACTTTTAAAGATAGCATTTTAAAAATCAGAATGATAGTTTATATATACAAAAATCGGATGATAATATAATTTTAATATCAAATAATAATATTATAAAATTCATATAATTATATTCCCACACCACAAACCATAATATTCATATTCATTTTGTTCCTACTCAATCTCTCTCTACTCTACCTCTCATTCTCTCTACCTCACTACCACCATCGACAAAGATGCCGAAGAAAAGGGAGCGGCGATGCACACCGCACGATGTTGTCGGAGAGGCTTCTTTCTATTTGATACAGATCTGACACCACAAATTCAGACCATTGTCTCTTTATTTGCTGCAGATTTGGAGGCTTTGGGTTAGGGATGTTATGATTTATTGGGTGACGCAATTGATTTTTTATTTAAGTAGAAGTGTTGGTGGAGGCTAATGAAGTGGCAAGAGATTTTAGGGTTTTTCAACGGTGGCTATTGTGCTGCTTTTGCTGTAGTAGTGGCGGTGTTGGTGGTTGTTGGTTTTTGGGATTTTGTCGATGTTTTTGAAACTGCAACAAATTTGTTGGTTGTTGGAATGGTGGTGACGATGGTTTTTGTTGGTGGTGGTGGTGGTAGATTTGGCGGTGGCGATGATGGTGGTTTTTGTTGGATCGACAATGGTGGATCTGATGGTGACTTTGTTGGATCTGTCGGTAACGAGGTTTTTGTTAGATATGGCGGTGGTAGTGGTGGTTTTGTAGTTGAAATAATGGTTTGTTGGTGGTTATGGTGGTGAGTTAATTTACTAATTTGTGACCAATAAATAATGTGTGACCTAAAAATTTGTTAAGTTGTGACTAATAACTTGATAATTTGTGATCAATTAATTTAATATTTTGTGACCATAATATAATTGTGACTTATAAAATTTGTGATTTGTGATCAAAGAATAATATGTAATCTATTAATTTGATAAAATTTTCATCGAGAAGTAAGTTGTGAGCTATAAAATTTGTAATTTGTGACTGTGATATCTGTAATTGTGACTAACATGCAAATGTGACCATAAATTATATAATATTCTAACATTAATATATTTAATTAATGTCTGATTGTTGAAATAATAAATCTTGTTTCTTAGTTTTGAAATAGGTCATGCTTAATGACACGCGAAAATGTGTTCAACTTATAGTACCGCAAGTGTACGATTCATTTCAAGTAATAAAGTGAATTTTTAAGTCCAAATATCGTTCCCACAAAGATATAATAGTTCAACTATACTTATTTCGACCTTAACCGAAACAAATTACGTGTTTGAGTTTTTGTAACTAAATTGCAATTAAACTAAGTAAGATACTTATGCAAATGTGAATGAATTATCGAATTAAATACAAATTCTACTACGTGCAATGATATCGCTAAATGCAAGGTGTTATAACTAGGGTTGGGCATATATCTCGAACCAAACTGAATTGAACCGAACCGAGCGGTTCTTCATAAGTGAAATACCCGAAAGGGTATCTGAACCGATAATCGATGGGTACGGTTCGGTTCTCGGTTCTAGACCCAAAACCCAAGAACCGAATAAGAATCGAATTTTTTTAAAATTTTTTAATTTTTATATATGGGATACATCAAATTATTTAGTTTTTTAAAAATAAATTTACAAAGATAGAGTTTGCAATGAAGAAACTGAGTTCTATGAGGGCATTGAGACATGTAATAAAAAATATATTATATTTTTTCTTATTAAATCTTATTAGTTGAACAATTTTTAGTTTATTTATGTTTGCTAATTGTGATTTTTCAATCTTTCTTGTAGAGTTTTCTTAGTATCTAGTATGACAAGTCAAGTAATTGATAGTTAAATCAAATAGTTGGTAAGTAAGTACTACTGTATTAGCAATACTTTAAAATATTTTATCTCTATGAGTATATGACTTCTAATTTATATGGATCACCGATATTTTAGTATTACTAATTTACTATCTATTTTTTGCTATTTGTATACATTGGTAAATTAATCTTATTGGACAACTTGTTATTTATATGTTATTACATTGAAATACGTTAATTTGTAAAAGTTAAGATTGAACATGTCAGACTGTAGTATTGTTATAAATGTTAAAAAAATTAATTATACTATGGAACCGAACCGAACTGAATTGAATGGAACCGAACCCGAACGATTCCAAAATTATATTTGGACCCGACGGTTCTATTTACTAATTACTCGAAAATTTTCGGTTCAGTTCGGTTCTCTTCAGAACCGAACCGAATCGTGCTCAAGCCTAATTATAACAATCAAATAAAAGGTGTACTAGGTTCGCGAATTCTCATGCAACTCGTTTGATTTATGATTAATCAATATTCATATTTTGTTCAAGACTCTATTTCGATTAAGTTTGAACCTATTTTCATATACGACACCGACTATATCTCTATGACGGGAGCAAATATTTAAAAATGTATGAATATTTATGAACACTAAGAGATTTATGTAAAGTATAGCGGCATATCTCTATCCCCTATCGGACCCTACTATGGTTTATACCCTGTCTAATCTGTTTCTCCTCTTTCGAATGGATGAAATAAATCACCACAAATCATACAATTATATGTATAATAATTGCAGACTCAAGTCAATGTATATAAATCATTTAATAAATTCAAAACGCGCTTTAATATCAAAAATATAAAACTAGGAATTAAAATATCACATTACATAGTTCATCGTTCACCTAACACAATAAATCTAATCTAGCATGATAAAACTAAGAAAAGAAAGAAAGTTAATTAAAGAAGACATCACCCTTTCAATTTTAGAGGTAAATCTTGAATTTTGAAGTAATCTTCTCGTTCTTCACCTTCTTCTTGCTCTCCAATATGTCAAAATATGTCTAATAATGCGTAGCCTCTTTTTTTCTGGTCGTACTTAGAGTTAAAAAGGGGTTCAAAACGTATTTCCTTATGTGGTTAAATCAAATAAGAAAACTAAAATTCTTGCGCCAGAATTGAACCAAGCGACCGCTTGGTTAGCAAAATTCGCCTACTGGATTCCCTGGAGCAGCTTGGGCGACCACTTGAGCATTCTTCCAAGCGATCTCTTGGAAGAAACAACTTCCAAATTCTTTCATTTTGGTTCCCAAATTTCATTCATTCCTATCTTGGCTTCACCTTTTTTTTTTTTTTTTTTTTTCATTTTTCAATCATCCCACGATTTCATCAATTTGCACTTTGTCCATCTCCAAGCTCGATTCGATCTTCAAGACAACTTTTTAAAAATTACAATTTGGTCCCTGAACTTTCGTTTTCTTCTGTTTTAGTCTTTTTCGCTTGTTTTCTCATACTTTTCGTTTCATCCATCAATATAACCCTACAAACACAAATTGTACCGAATTAATCCATAATTTAACATATACGTTCACAATTAACCATGTTTTGTGGCCTAAATAAGTGCATAAAATGTACTTATCACTTAATCTTTAAGATATGAAATTTTCTCTTTTCTTTTTTTCTCTTTTTTGCAATAATAGGATCATTCGGTCGTTTAATGGTAAATATTTTCTGACGGATAAATTACAATCAAAGTCTCTTTTTTCACTTTTATTCTTAACCTTTATTTCTTGACATCCCTTTCTTTGATCTTTTGTAAACTAGCATCCAACATCCTCAGTTAAAGTCTCATCCTCAGTTAAAAGAGCCTTAATTCCTTGTCATGTGTTGGCAATATGTGTCGCAAACATAAACGGTGTCGTTTGCTCACTTCAGACACCGTTTTGGCAATTTATTTTTTCCGTCTGTAGTTTGCTGATTTCTCCAATTTCTCATGCCATCAACCATGCTTCTCAACCATTTTTTCTACAGTGTTTTTCACTTCATACAAAAAGGACACTGTTGTTTCTTCTCTCCCTCCGTAAAGTCAAAAAAAAAAATTGGAGAGCTCTGCACTCATTTTTTTTCAATTCACGCGACATTTTCACACTACATTTTCTTCATTTTCATAGACAACGACAGTATCCCGACTACCATAACCATGCTTCTTTCTGTCATTTCTCCCATCTCTAACCCTCTATTTTTCCCAAATTTCACTCTCCAACATCCTTTAATTCCTCCTATGTCGCTAAAAACCCTTCCATTAATTTCACATCTCCAAGAATTTCTTGAGCTAGCTGTACAAAACTCACATTTGGGGCTCGTAACTCCAGTGACCTCTTTTGATTCTTCCATAGCGTAGGGACTTGACGATGACGTACCGCTCCGACAACAATTCACACAATTCGGGACGGGTTGTTTCTGTGGAGTTAACTTGCCTTCCAGATTATATACTTTAAATCAAGTATAAGTTGATAATCATCTTTCTTTTTGATACATTTTCTGTTTTGCTGTTACTTTGGAGTAGGTTTGTGCTTTGAAATGAAAGTGTGAAAGAATATCCATTCTAAATGAGTTATGTGTATGTAATTGTGTTGACATAATTGATAGCAAAAAGACTTTGAAAAATATAACCTAAAACATATTTTTCTTAAGAAATTTGATTTTTTTTTTTTAATCAGGTGCTTAAGTCTTCAGCTCCAGCCAACGTGAACCACCTTCAGGCTTCAACTCTTCATTTTCGTCTGTCTATCCACCACTGCCTTCGCTCCAAGTGTTGCCAGTGCTTGTGCCTTGTAAGCATTTTTTTTTAGCTTTTAGTATTGTGATTTGTGAATTGTGATGAATGAATAATGAAATAAATTATGATTTTTCAAGGAGTTGTTGGGAAAGTCTATGAATTTGAATGGGAATGGATTGTATAAAAATCGTGTGTTTGGGTTGGTTTTTGACTCCCATGCCTTTGGGTTTTGGTGGAGTGATAGGTGAGGAGAGGTCATTGGTGAGAAATATAGGAAGTAGCAGATGTTGGAATTGAAGGTTTTTTTCAAAGAGGCTGGAGTTGGTGCGGGATCAGATTAAAGCACAGTTGGAGGAGCTTGGTCCACGGGGAGTTTTTTTTTTGTTCCAAGTACTTTTTTGACATTTAAATATTATATATTTGTTTGCATTTATCGGTGTACATATATTTTGTACAAGTGATATGTGATTATGGATTCTTACAGGTCTGTTATGTAATTGTGATGATTTGCTATCCAACTATAATTTTGATTAATTGTGAGGTTAATTGAAGCTAAGAATCTGTTTGGTGAAATGCTCAAGAGCATAGTGGTGCCAAATATATTTACTTATAATAGTCTTATAGATGGGTATTGTAAAATGAGAGATGCGTTTAATTTGAAGGAAAAGATGAAAAGTGATAATGTGTAGTCCATGGACATTTTCACAATGTAGCATTTGGAATTACTGCCAAAATGTAGCACAGGTAACAAATCAATCTTCTTTGCTACAATGAAAAGTATACCAGTTTATATACCATTATTGTTTATGCTAGCAAAATGTTGTTGTTATAGTGATGTGCATGTTTTTTTCATGAACGTTTACATATCTCTTTTACCAGAAAAGATTAAGCATATTGGATTAGATACCGTGCAAAATACTTTTATCATTTTCATAATTAATTACAGAAAAGATCTTGTCCATAATACTACGCCCGACCCATTTATTGTAAAAGTACTTCTACCCTTTCTGAAACAATTTTATGCAGAGCAAATTATGGAGATGGAGATGGAGATGGAGGCTAAGCTCCAAGGTATGTTGTCTAATTGCATTTTCCAACTGCTTGAGAATTTATTTGGAACGAGACCCTTCATTTTCCTAGCATTTCAGGATCCTTTTAGTCTGGGAATTTGGAAAAAAAAATGTATCATTTAAGTTTTGTTTCAAGGACTTGATAAAATTTGTCGAATGAGCACAAGTTTGATGACTACCTCATCCTTTCGAATGAGCATAATAAATGAAAGCGAAAAGACAAGAAGAATAATCCAAGAAAACATTAGAGGTCTAGAAATGAACCTTTTGTTCATAATCCAAACAATTAAGCTTCTAGTGATTACAGCTAATAGTGGGAGAATGTAAAGAAGTTAATTTATCTACAAGTCAAGTATCTCATATTCTCTCAAAAGGAATCCATTAAAAGGTGTCATCTATGATCCTTTGATGTTAATTATGTCTCATTCTTACATACGAATCTGATTATTAATTTCTATATATTTCATCTACAATCTTTTAAGTAAATATGTTAATTATGTTGTTGCATGGTCATTCTGTGACACGAAAACTAACTTAGATGGTAGAGTCGACAGAATGTAAACGGGTGCGTATTACTATTACGTGACTTTTTTTGTAACTTTTATTTCACTATCAACTAATTTTTTTCTCTACGATTTTTTATGTGAAAAGACCAAAAAAAAAATGACTAATTTCTCCAAGAAAGTTTAGTACTAAAGTCTTGCATGGTTGTAATATTGTCTATCTTTTCCATAGTTGAAGCTAATATATTTGATGGTTCATTAAATCCATTATGTGACTTGAATGAGAATAGTTACACACACAAAATTTTTTGTACAAGGTCGATCGCAGTTAAACCCATACTAGTAAATGGTATACACAATGGATACCTCTGTTTTGCCTCTCGATTAGAACAATGATTGCATATGTTGCTAATTCATTTTATATGAAAATGTTAAGTTTTGTTAAGAGCTTGTTTATATTTGTTAATGATATATTTGGTGCATCATTGTTTATCCAAAACTTTTGGTTTTCTTGTGCTTGTTCATTTCTTATGGTCTATAATAAATTTAAAGCACACCCCAAAATGAACTAGGCAACTGATTTCATTGTGTGGCGTGACTATTTCTGAATGTTAGATCATGTAAGGAAGGTTTATGGGAATAATGATAGGAAGATTACATTAGGGTTTAGCAATAGACCGACTAAGCTGTATAGTTTTTAGTGTTGAGCTCCTAAAGACCAAGATGTTCATAAGATGAATGTAATGGAAATTGGAATGCTAAGATGGGCATCGGTCATACTACAATAGATAAGGAGAAATGAGAATATATACAAGCAAGTGGAAGTGGCTGTGGCACGTATGCAAGTGATGCTCTTAAGGTTTTTGAGTGTGACTTGGACTTCTATATTTGGAGATGCTGGTGAGTTAGATATTCGTATTAAACCGAATCCACACAATGGGACAATCACCATAGGGTAGGTGGCTAGGTGCCTTAATATTGTTTGCATTTGAAGTTGTTTAAATAGAAGGAGTTGCTTAGTTTTTCTCTGTTTGCAAGGTTACTTTGCATGGATACTTGTATTTTAGTGACAATCGAGGAACTTATAGACTGTATTCGAACTTTTGGTCAGATTGTCTCATTTTTAAATTCTTAAATATTTTGAAGATACCTATTACTATCAATATCATATCCTTTACATTTATCTATATAAACAGGTTCATAGGCATTTTTATTCTTTTCAAATTGACAATTGAAGCTTTATATGTTGGAAAATAGGGACCTAGGCCAAATAATGGCTTGGTTGGCCTATTTGGTGTTGGATTCTACTCTTCATTTTTGGTTGCTCAAAAGGTGATGATTTGTGTGCATGCATAATTGATTCATGTTTATTAATAATCTATTGAAGCCTTTATTTCTCATATGATGTTGCTAATTATGATTAAACCTATTTTCCCACCTGAAATTTAGTTTTAATGTAAGCTACATTCTACGAAAGTATGTTGACTATGACTGTGACTTTAATTTATTATCGTTATAATATACTCTGTTATTTTTTTCACTTTTATTCAACTAAATGAACTCATGTTTTTACCCTTGTCAAATAGAATCATTTTTCGTCAGTATGTAATTGCTAATTACGATGACATGAACAATATAGTTGCAACAAGATTTTAATACAATGAATACCAAATTTTCATATAAAAAATAAAAAAATATATACAAATATACAAAAAATAAGTCAATTTTAACCAATTTATGAATATTTTATGTTTACAAGTGAATTTTTCTAAACTTTACATTCACTTATTTTTAATAATAACCAATCAACGTGCAATGTTCACCCACTAGTTGTTGTTGGAATTATTGGCTCGAAAGTTTTATGATTAAAGCTCGAATTTGAATATCAAGGAGAGGGAGGAGGAGGAGAACTGGATTTACTGACAGAATTTCTTACAAAAAAACACTCTGTTGTTGGAAGAGAACAAAACAGAGGAGAATAAAAGATTTTTCATTCAATAATTTTACTTCATTTTCTTCTAATAATAATGGAGATATATGGCTCTATATATAGTCATTTTACAAGATATTTTTACCAACTAATCTATCAACTTACTGTCACTTTATCATACTTACAAGCAAGATAATTGTACTAGCCCATAATAGACAATACCTTAATTTGAAGTAGGTCCAAACTAGTCTAACTTTTACACATCAATACAAGTTAGACATCAACCAAAATATGTAACTAAATGAAACAACAAAATATTTGTTATGTGACAACAAGAATGTCATTGTAACTCCAAGAGTTGTTAATGTGGCTTGAAATATCAAATTTGCCCTGGAGTTTCATATTAGAAAAATGAAAGATCCAAAATTCAACCTCGGGCATACAAGGACATCACCCCAACCCGTATGGCCGTACTTCATCAGCTCCGGCTCAATCCTCCACTGCGCCGACGCAACTAGGAATATAATTCGGTGGGGGTATAATTGAATTAAAATTACTTTTTTTTTTTTTTAAACAAAGAATTGGAAAAACATAAGCTCATATATTTCATGAGTATGTATTTAGGAGTCTTTTTCTTATTATAATCCGATGGCTACACTGAGCTTGGCTGATTCTTCACAATTTAATCTATGTACAGTGATTCCCCCCCCCTCCCCCCTTCTCTCCATATTGCAGTGGGACCCATACTGGATGGAGAACACGCCGGCCGGCGGGCCAACATAAGTTGTTCTTGTAGCGTCTTCAATATTTTCAAATTGATCTTAATCAATTTTTCCAATATTATGTAGAGAGGTTCTTTCATGATAAGGCCAAAGAAGTCCCCAAGGAACTAAACAGTGTTGGAAAAACTTGATCCTGAGAAGAGAATGGAGAAAGGAAACTAAAGAAAGAGAAACATCGAAAATTGAATTAAACTCGTAATCGCTGTCCTTTAACTAAATTTGCCTCCTCTATGATTTTTTTTGTACTTAAAAAGATTCACAACAAATGATTTGTAGGATTTAACAAAAAAAAAAAAAAAACACAAAGCATTTATCTTTTCTCCTTTAAACTTGAAGAACACTCAAAATGATGAATATGTAAAAAAACTTTTGTAAAACTCTCCACTCCATGAATGGAATGATTTCAATTGCTGGTGGTGTAATTATTATACAGAGGAATAATATATATCTCATATATAGATTTTTAATCATACACCACAAAAATACTTCAAAGGTTCATGAAAAAGTACCAAAAAAGGAATCAAAAATTTCAAATCCAACGATAAAAAAACTAGCGATTGCCTAGGCCAAGGTTTTGGCCCCGGATTATTGAAAATGATGTTGGGTACTCGTCCAGCTTTAAGCCTAGGCGAGTAAATTTCTGTTCCTCCGTTTTTTCTTCTCACTTTGTTTTCGGTGTTTTCGTACTTACTTTACACACACTCATATAGACGTATTATCATTCCAATATGCTCATCATTATAAACTAAACACCAAATTACAACAAAAACAAATTTTAGAATGTATGGAGAAATAATAAAAATTAGGAGCCATTAGTAATGAATCAATGCTAGAAGAGCAAAACAAATTAAAGGTTGCAATTTTTTCTGTACAAAATCCAATAATCAACAAATAACTGAGTTCCACTTCGAATTAACCATGAAAAATTTTCTAAAGAACGCCCGTCGTCTTTTCCTTTTGGTATCTTAACCATGAAAAATTCAGAATTAACTCAAAAAATGCCTGTAAACCTAAGTTCTTATCAGAATAAAGATGGGGATGAATCAAATATCAATGGAACCAATACTTTAACTGACGGTCATAGGGTAGTCAAAGGATTTTTTTTTTTTTTTTTTTTTTTTTTTTTTATCCTGGGTAACTCATTTTCATCCAAATATTTGAACAAGTTTAATGGAATTTTTAAATTTCGATTGAATTTATGTTTCATCGGTGATGATTTTAGTCGACGAATGGTTAGGATTGGCTAGATCCTACATTTCTTGGGATTCACAAATAAAGGATTTCATCAAAATAGTGATTTCAAACAACGAGTCGACGACCAGTGATTAAAGTTATGTGTCATAAGTCTGCATGTTTGATAATAGGGAAATGTGTCAGAAGCTCCATTCCCACGAAAAAAGTCGAAATTAGAATAATGTTATCTGACAACATTAACACTACAACACTTGTCTAGGCGACGTAACGTGTTAGGCTCAATGAAAACCCTCTCATTTAATGCTACATTATTGTCACCTAAAGTGGTGTTTTAACATCAGTTGTACTAAATAACATTACTCTTTAAATTAATGTTTAATGTTATCATTTGTGGTTCGTGATCGGTGGTGATGGCAGCCTTCTAGGCAAGTGATTCCTAGTCAGATTAAGTGGCTCCTTATTTTGCCACCTGCCTCCCATACATGATGAAATGATTCTATTAAACTCGACTAGTATTTAGCACCAGTATATCTGAAAGTGATGTCATTGTCACATTGTCCAATGTATAAAAATATATAATAACTTTATTGAACATTATTTCTAAACCCCCCACTTCCACACAAAACTGGTGCCAAATATAAGTGAGACTAAATAATATTACTTTATACAGTGAATCTACTTCAACTTGCAACAAGGATGAATGCACTTCTAATAACACAACCCGAGCAAACTTTTGCTTCTATAGATTTTCTCAGTGCACATGAATTCCTCTTTGAGTATAGCAAGTGATATAAGCAAGCTCTGGTTACAATCAAGCAAAGTAAATAACACAAACAACCTTTGCTTCCACAACTCAGTACTCGAGTCTGAGGATAGTGAATGTTGCAAGCTTAAATTATACAAGTATTAACATCCCAATGAACCAAGCAAAGCAAATAACCAGCTCTCTTAGTTAACCCTATAATCATATGACACTTCATATTCAAAACTCCACGTGATGAAGGACTTTTCGTTCCACATGCCTATAAATACACAGGTTATATATATAGTCCAAATTGCAAGTAATATTTTCCATCATCCTTTACAAACCACACTCTACTGTATAGATATAATTATTACCGTGCCACGAAGAGGAAGAACAAGAAAAACACTCCCCACGAAGGGATTCCATCCACCACACTTGATGAGTGTAAATCACTCATTGAATCAACACCTCTTAACCATGGTTTTCAGTTTGTTTTAGAGCACTTTTGAACGTTTTGATATGTGTATTCGTGTTGTTTTGTAGTTTAGATGATTTGGAAGGAAATGGTATGTTTTGGAGCTTGGAGGGAAGTTAAATTGCCGATCACAAAGTGGGTGAGAAATGGTGACAAGAGAAAAGAAGAACGAATTGAAGAAATGGCGTGAAAATGGGCAAAACATGACGGGGCAGAAGTATGGGCGCCACGGCGCCAGCTAACATAACAATAACTGAGAATTTTTCGACGTTAAACACTTGAAATATAATATAAACTCTTTTATCACTCGGCTAAGTGGGAGAGACAAATAGAGACCTTAGAATTGAAATTTTATTTGCGAGTTGGCGTTCAAAATAACTTGCAGTGTTCATCTGGGAATCTTTCTTGTCTGAATGCCATTCAATTATAAATGTAGCTCCAATTCCAATCCAAGAAATATAAAAGAGGGCACTAATTAAGCTTAAGTATGAGAAAATGATAAATGTCAGTTTGGTGACAAACAACAAACACCAGAAAAGATGTCACGCGCAAAAGGCAGAGGAGGTGTCGCACACTCATCGGAGGCTTTCTGGAGTGTCAGTCTTCTTAATGAGAGCATGCCAGCAAGATGGGGCTAGGTTTAGCGTTTGAGGAATTTAGAAATAAGGATTAGGTTTTGGAGAAAATTCAAACAGTAGGGTCTTGGGCTCCGTTCAGTTCTATCAATGGTAAATAATAATCTGTAATGAATTACAATCATACAAAATATACGCTAACTTGTGGCAACGAAGCTGTCAGCGAATATTGCAAATCATACGAATTATATCGTGTGTAAAATTTATCAAGTCAGACAAGCACGTATTTCAGTCAACTAATCAAAATACTAGTACAATTTCCAAAGGACTAGCAATTAATAAATAACACATACTAATGACGTCTAAGATGGTAATCCGTAGCAACTATATGCACATAATCCAGGTAATTATATTGATCAACCACGTGATCTAAAGAAAATACCGAATATGAAATGTTCCCATGAGGAAAACTTGTACTTTCTGCAAAACTGTGTCTCTGGTTTCTTCTTTTTTTTGCTCGAATTTTCAGAATTGCGTGCCAGGCTAAAAAAATCTGTAATAATGCAGATGAAACCATCAGTACAATCCTCTGCCACTTCATATTTATTTCTAGGAAACGATATCGTATAAAATTATTCCCATGTGTTGATGGCCCAACAAACTAAAGCAGGATCAGTTCATGAAAAGATAACACTCTGATGGAAACGGAAGAATTAGTTTGTGTTGAAGCATTAACCATCTACTCTATCCACAAAGAAAGATGCTTTCATTCGCTGGCAACTTGTAGCAACTCCTCCCATGTGGCAAGTTTTTCCCTGGGTTTGTTTTTCAAATTCCCACCCCTTTTCTCTTCCATATCAATTCTTTCCCAGTCATCAAATTGGAGAACTCTGATATTCCTACTATCTAACAACTGAAGTAGTCCTTCTTTCCCGGGCTTTGTTGAGTTAGAAGTTAGTACTCCTCTCTCAATGTCCTCAGAAATGCTCGCAACCTTCCACGGATTTAGGTGATCAGCAAAATAGTCAGCAAAAATATATCAAAATCACTGTTCATCATTAAATGATAAAATCGTTCACTCAAATCTCTGATGATAACCATGAATATGAGCACATTCAATTCTGTTCATGGATCGAGAAATACACTCACAGTTTCTTCAGCACAATAAAGGTTGGTGCCAATGATCCCAGTCGGTCCTCTCTTCAACCACCCGCAGACATATAATCCTGTCTCATATTGTGGAACTTCTCTGGATGAATTGGCCAAAACACGACCTCCAACATTTGGAACAATTCCTGGAAAAAAAGTCGAGATAAATTTGAAGGTGGGAAGGAATAACATTTCTTTGCAGTTGAAAAATAATAATTTGAGAATTATGGTTCCATGCAGAAAAATGATGGCCAGATATGGAGTACAGGATAAAATTTTGTCCAAGAATTAAGGTCAGATTTATCTAATTTCAAGTCTGTTAAGTTACATACGTTTCATTGGAAAAACCATCACAACACCAGTGTGGTTTTTAGGCTCCACCACAGCAGGACAGAGGGTGTTGCGTTTCCCCGACCACGGCATATAAAATAGAAATGTGTACAAAAGAGGGGGGCCTTAAGCCCAACCTTCGAGGCCAGAAAATGTAATCTTGTAGCATTATATGAAAAGATACTACCTCCTGTATAAACGTAATAAAATAAGCAAAAAAACCTAGAGACCTCTAACCGTGGACAATCCATATCTGTCAATCTGTACTAGGTCATAAACTCATCGTGGCAAAATCAAGAGGACCATACTTATACGGCCCGGCTGTTTGAATTGGGATTCCACACAATCACCACCTAAGTTGCACTACTACGGACACGGAAACACGTGGTTTTTCTTACAAGTACGACACACACAAGTCGGGAACATGTCGAATTAAATTCTTTAAAAATTTAAATCTTATTTCATACTTTTTAATATAGGACAAGGCACATGCTATGTCGGACATTTGCCTGAGGAATGTCACCAAATATCCCTCAAGCACTAGAAATATAAGGAGGATACAAGAAATAGGACATGGGCTTGTCGGACACATGCCATGGAGTATTTGATTGTTGGTCGAGTAGGAGTGTCCGTGCATCATATACTATCACATAAATTAGGTAAGATTGAAATATAAACCTCAATGACAGTGTAGCAATTTTTCAATGTACCTTTGTAATGATCAAATGGTAAGCCGTCAATAACTACTGATTTATAACCAATGCTCTTCAGCACCAACCTGCAAGCAACAAGAGAACACATTAACAACAAATAAATAATATAATTAATGAATGTGGATAGTAAAGAAGCCCCATTCCCATCTATAAACCTTCCTCTTCTCATTTTCTTTTGAAATTAAATAATTGGTGAAATTAGGGCTGGACTAAAATCTCGAATCGAACCGAACCACTTCCCAAGCCCAACTTTGTATTCAAAGAATCAAAATTGACCTAATTTCTCACTCATTCTGCCTAACTTTTTCTGCCCCATTCAGAACCTAATCAAAATCAAAGCTGCACCTCTCTTCAACCAAGTCTACAGCATTGTCGGTGAATGGAGCACCCACGAAGTTCTCCAACATAGACACCTGATGCCGCCATGATCAACATGTGAATATTTGATACAAAATTATCACCAAACCAAACTCGAATTCAGGTATGCCACAGTCAGCTCACACGAATTTCACGTCACACAAACACACGATATAGGCACAGTTTAAGTAAACGAAAGGGAACAGAACAGAACACAGTATTTTTGAGACTTTAAATTAGTAGGGTGTGGTCTGTGCCTTTTAAGCATTAATTATGGTAAATATATAGCAATTTTCCATCATCAAGCCAGTGCTTTGAATGGAGAAGAAAGGTTGAAAGGTAATTTAAATGTTTGAGATAATTTGATTCTTTGTTGATGCAGATTCAGCCATTCAGGTAACAATTAGGAGTACACATTGGTGAATGGATCTTATTAGACAACTTGTTATTTGTACATTTTTAAATTAAACTACGTTATTTTGTAGGAGTGAAGATTGAATATATCATTAATTGGATTAATGTAGTATTGTTGTAAATATTTAAAAAAAAAAAATTATAGTACGGAACTGGTTCGGTTCCATAATTAAAATTGGATCAGACTGTTCCGCTTATTACATACCCAAAATTCTGGTTTGGCTCGGTTCTACCATGTCCAGCCCTAGTTGAAAGTTTAATGGCCAACCCATGCCCCACTTAGTCCCCCTGCTATAGATTACCATAGTGAGATTTTCACAATTTCACCTTCAAGAAAATACTTGTGCATCCTATCACACAGCATAAAATGAATTTTGGCATCATCGTGTAACGCCATAAAAGGTATAGTAAAAACGAAAACAGAGATGCAATACAACTTCATGGGATGTTTGAAATTAGAGGTTAATATCCAGCACATTTACCCACACGATATGTCTTCAAATACTCCATTACCTACTGCAATTTGTTTTCCCAGATCATCTCCTACAGAAAAGAGAACAGGTACCAGGGTTAATTTGTAAAGCTAGATAAGAGAGATGCTCAACGAAAAATGTACTATGTTTACATGAGCAACTCTAAACTGGAACGCAGTTTGATCACCCGCCAAAAATAAAATAAATAGATAACAGCCTGTCTTATTACAATTTCAAAACCTGAATTTTGTTTTTTAACGCACCAGGCCCACATGTTGGAATCGAGGAAGGGCATTTGCTCCATTAATATAAACATTTAAATGAAGGCATAAAACTTTCGGTATCAAATACAAATCTTCAAGTGACAAAAGATATAATATTTTCTGTTTACAATTAGTCCTTGCACTAGGTACTTGTGTTCACATTCTACTTTGGCATACACAACAAACGTGAATTGCAAACATGCATTGCACAAACCTGAAACAATGATGTATAACTAAAATTTGTAAAAAGCTGCAGTGTGAACTTCAAGAACTTCTGACATTTCAAAGTTTTTCTCTATACATAAAGAAATAGAGAAACTCTCTCCACGTGCTAAAAATAAGATATTAAGTTACTTTGCGCACTAGATCTTCACCTCTGCCACAATAAATTTCTACTATCGCAATATGTTACACAGGGCAGAATCATAAAGCATGAATGTTGAAAGATTCTACCTCTTGTAATGTACAAAGGACCAAAGGCTAAAGAGGGAAAAGAATATATATAGATATATATGTGTGTGAAAATTGGGAATCAGGAGAACGACAGAATCAAGAGCATAAAATATGCACACGAGAAAAAAGAAGTAGCATAATATATTTTCCAGAACATATCCACTTTCATTTTATTCTAATCATTTAATAAGTTGGTCAGCTACATCTTATCCCCACCCCACTGCTCTCTTTCACACGGTTACTAAAAGCAATTTTTGAAAATTTTCAAATAAAATATGCATTCAAGTCATTTTATCTGAAAACATCCCAAAAAAAAAACCCTAAATGCATAAAAGCATTCCTTCGGCCATTCCAAATATTTTCTCATCTCCCTAATTATTGAGTTGATTAAACAGGAAAACATTGCATAGAAATTAACAAAGTGGCAAATATCTATTATTTGCATACTTCAACAGTGAAATTTTGATGCTGGATTACAGCTCGTCATAAGCTCACATGCTATGACATCTAAGAAACAATTAATATAGAAAAAGAAAAGAAGCACATAGTATTCTTACAGACCTTTTCAACAGAAATTATTATGGAAATTTACCTTGGAGAGTTGTCTCCTCGAGGCATACACCAGCAACATGACCACTTCTATCTTCTGACTCTAGAAACCTATCTGGTTTACGAAAGAAAACAAAGTGTAGTTCACGTTGACCTGGAAGAGGAGGAGAATGTCCTGATGAGGCTGCCTTCGAAATCAAGTCATAAACCCTCCTTCGGATCCTATTGTTCTTCATTTCTACCTTGCCAAGTTATGAAATAAACAAACTCTATAAATATGGTGAAAATATAAAACGGGAGTGAAAAGGATATAGCTTGAATTAACTATGAAACAAAAGGCACAAAAGTTATTGTGTATAAAATTTACCTCATCTGCTGGGGTTGTAACTAAATCAGCTTGCTTAACTTGAATCGAGATGTCTTTAATGCCTGCAACAAGATTCCAGTTTACTAGTTAAAACTACACTTTTTAGCAACATGGCATATATTATCTAATGATATAGGTTATAATGCCTACTAAAAACTACATCATATTTGCAAATTGCAATTCTTTAAAAATACATTTTCATACAAATTAACAGAGTTCTTAAAACCCCTCCTTTCAGTTGAGTGATGTGATTCCACATCTTAGACAAATGCAAACAGATGGCATTTCAAAGTTTCTCCTCCACCCCAACTCAAACATAACCATCGACCAATTACAGAAGACAAACACACTCCAGATGACTTCAAATTGAAGCACAGGAAACTGTAACATGTTCAGGTCATTGTAATCTAATGTTTACAGTCATATATTGAACTAAGACATGACTACCATAATAATATTAGTACATAAACTACTTGTTGCATTCGGATGAGGGCATAGTCCACTTGTACTGAACAGGAAACCCAAAATTTTGGGCATTAGTGAAATGATAAAAAATTTATAGAATATATTATTTCCAAAAAGGTAAAATAATATTACCAAGAACTTCACGTAGTTCTTTTGCAGTACAGGCTGCTTGTACTGGTCCACGTCTTCCAATTAAATAAACTTTTCTGCAATTATATTTGTGAACTCAAGTACTTCTCTGATAATTCTGCTAAATGTGTTTGAATGATACCGTATGGCAGAAGTCAAACCTTATAGAGCTCTCTTCTAAAGCAGCCAATGCATGGCTTGCGATATCAGTTTTTGCCAATTCCATTGTTGGCCGTAAAAGAATTCGAGCCACATCAAGAGCCACATTACCCTAACAGCAAGTAAAGCTAATGGTCAAGAAGATAGCAATATCTTTGGCAATGAAGTTCCTGAGAACAAAAAATTCCCTTTGTTGTATGCGCTTCTGGTCTGGTACCCACTCGTGGAATGAGAAGTTACTTTGGAATTTTTATTCCATATATTTGTTTAATGGTTCATTAAATTGAGATGATTCTTTATTGAAGTATATTTAGTTAGCATCATGAAAACAGGAACATAATTTCTGTAAATCTATCAATCTTACAAGAACTAAGGATGGTTTAAAATCCAATTTGCTTTTAAAATGCCACATATTAATATATATCAAACAAAGGCTATAGCCACTTCACATTTATTTAACCAGTTTCATTTTGGCCCTCCTCAGGTATTCAGCTTGACCTTTAGACTATCACATTTGAATAAATGTGATTGTTAATAATTGACCAACCAATATATTGACAATAAACCCTTCAAATACTCTAAACACAGCAATACTCTGAAGTTTGAATAAAAAGATTAATCAAGTATCCATCAATTTGCAGCATATATTTTGCGATGTAATGTACCTGACCAAGAATAACAGCAGTATCAGTGCTTGTCAAATCTGGAGCTAAATTTCTACAGTCTGGATGCCCATTATACCACCAAACAAATTCTCTGGCAGCATATATTCCACCCAACTCCTTACATAATTTACAAAAGAGAAATGAGAACTGGTTCATATATTATTGAACTTAAATTACGAGCACTCCACCATTAGGAAGAGCAACATCACAATCTACTAATCATTAAGGGGAACTCATCAAAAGACATGCTAAGTTTATTTTTAAATACCTCTCCTGGAATGCCAAGAGTTCTATCACTTTCAGCACCATACGCAAGTACTACCTAAAGAGAAATTTCATCTCGCATTATCATATGTAATGTGGTAGCAAAGACAAATAAAGAAATAAAATAGCTATCTTGACCAAATGCCTTGTCTAAATCCAGTATCTTACCGCATTATACATCTCATGTAGCTCAGCCAAAGATACGGATGAACCAACAGACACATTCCCAAGGAATGAGCAACGGTCATTTTGTGCAACTCGAGAGAACTGATTAATCACTATCTGTTGAGAATTTTCTTATAAACTAAGTCCAGTTAAGAATCTTTATCTTGGAAAAAATAAAAATGCATATAAACAAGTAATATAAAAGCTGACCGAGATAACTAACCAAAAAATTAATGGTTCTACATAAAACCACCCTTTTGGCATAATTGTGGATAGTCAATTGAATGAAATGGTGGAACTCCAACGTAGATTGGATTACACAGATTTTCTCTTTGTTTCTTTCTTGAATTTGCAACTCTCATGGTTCTAGTATTGATCTAGTATCAGCACAGCTTTCCGCAATTATGAAGGGCATTTCAGCATTTCATGATTTCCAAATTTCATCCCATTAGTGCATGTTTGGGAAGTGTCTATAAAGGCTTTAAATTATAAATACATACAATCGAGTAGTGGATAAGTGATCTCCACAAAATGTGTGTATAAAAAGTGGTTTGACCAATGATGTTTATAAATAAACACCCTCAAAATAAGCCTTTGAGGTTTTAAAGAAATAGATATTTTGAAATTTAACTCAAACAACTCTCATTTGGATATCTCAATTTATGTCTGCTTACATACTAAACTACATAATAACTCAAAATTGAAGAATAGTTCCACATCCCAACTCCAGAGAAACACTTGACATTGCACAGGTAGACACGAATTTAATGGAAGGAGAAGACCTTTGTTTCGGGATGATCAGGTGCAACGCCTGACCGCACTAATCCAAACGGGGTTGGTAATCTGTCAACTATATCAACTTCTACTCCTTTATGTGCCTTCAAAATCTAGAAAATCCCAAAAAAGAATGAGATGAAAAATGGGCACCACTTATTTGACAGCAATAGTACATAATGTTCTATAACATAAACACGAACACAATTCCAACTAATGGACAAAAGAATACAGAAAAAAACATACCTTTTCTGCCGTGTAAAAGCCAGCAGGTCCACTACCAACAACACAAATACGTAAAGGAGTCGCAGAAAGTGTAGTAAATCTTCTCGAAATCCATCTTAATTTTCCAAAAAGTGCCATTTTGGCGGATCAAAATCTTTAGGGTTTTGACTTTAAATGCTCGTTATTCAACAACTGAAATCTAGATTACTGACCAATACATGTGGACGTAAGGCATTTTGTCATTTTTCTAAATTAGGGCTAACTCATAAAAATGGGATTTTGATGTCGTTGACGATAAAAGGAAACTTACAGTCGGATTCAAGCGTAGTCATAGTTTCTATCGGGGTTTACGGAACATAAATCTCACATTGGACTTTTTTTTGTGTGATTTATATAGATTTGACTTCGGTCTAGCTTTTTTAGACAATAATAGTAGAGCAGTCATCATGTCTTTTGGTCTCATTTCTCATTCAGGTATATGGGAACCTGCTTGAAGTGAACGTCGAATCGAAAGCGTGATGATTTGTCATTATTTTCATTCACATCGGAAGTATGGACTTCTTTTGTGTGATTTATATAGGCTTGAGTTCTCCAGCTTCATTAGGTAGTATTTTCGGGTCTGGCTCATCCAAGTTTATGACAATGGTATCAGAGCAGGCATCATATCTTCTGGTTTCAGTTATCACTTAGTGTGTATAGGCACCTACTCGACGTGGACGTCGAGTCAAAAGTGTGGTGATTTGTCATAATTTTCATTGGGGTTTATGAGCACCTAAATCTCACATCAGAAGTATGGACTTCTTTTGTGTGGTTTATATAGGCTTGGTTCTCTAACTTCATTGGCTAGCCTTTTGGAGTCTGACTCTTCCAAATCTATGACAATTTTGTCATGGTTTCCAAATCTAACTTCATCGGAAGCATGGGCTTCCTTTGTATTGTTTATATAGGTTTGAGTTCTCCAACTTCATTGACTAATCTTTTGGGGTGGCTCTTTCAAGTCCTATAACAATGGTATCAGAGCAGACATCAAGTCTTCTGGTCTCGATTACCACTTAGGATGTATGGGCACCTGCTCGACGTGAACGCCAAGTTGGAATCGTGGTGGTTTGTCATGATTTTCATTAGGGTTTATGGGAATCTAAGTCTCATATCGGAAATATGGGCTTTCTTTGTGTGGTTTATATAGGTTTGGGTTCTCCAACTTCATTGACTAGCCTTTTGGGCTCTGGCTATTCCAAGTCTATGACAGTACAAGAGACAGCAAACAAGTTTCACTTCAGCACTTAATCCATTCTTCGACAGTGCTCTTTTCCTGCTTCAATCTTCGGGATGGGAAAAATCACCAGTGGGCACGCCATAGACAACGGTGAGCTAGCTAACGTACGATTTGTTTGTTTTATCAATTTTATGGTTCAGATCGGGTTGCTTTTAATTATAACTAACTGATTTGACTGAATAAAGAAAATCAAACCAATTTGAATCAGTTCATAATAAGTCCGATTTTCGAGTTTCGAGTATTTTTGCCCCCAACCCTACTTTATGAAAGTTGAGCCCAGACACTACGACCTAAAATTTTATTATTCGAAAAAATTCGTATATGCATCATAACAAAAAACAATTTTGTAATTTACTATGTTAGATTTATAAAACTAAAAATATTTTTTACGATATGAAATATATTTATATATAATTCTAAAAATAAACCTTCCATCACATTTTGTAACCGAAGAATTTTAAAATTAGCCCATACACGCATCTCTTTAATGCCACTTTCTAAAATCAAAAATGAAATTCAGAAAACTAATACTGTGCAAAATCATTCAACTTCCTCTGTTCAATAATCAACGTTCACATCCTTTTGTCTACATTCCAGAAAGTTGTCGTCTCTGTACCAGATTCACAAGATTTCTGATAAAAATTTCAAGTTAATGTCCGGCTACTGGTTGCGTGGCTCCATTATATGTATATCATGTTATTTTTTTTAAATTGGATCATGTAATCATCAAGGCGCACTTCCTTTCATCTCGATTATAGAACTCGCCGCATCCGAGACAGGTTTCGAGAATTCTATATAATGAATTTTCAAGTTAATGATATGTAAATCCAAATGAATTTCTGGATTTTTCATTTGATTATGTAATTTAATGGAAGGTTGATTAGCATATCTCCTCTGATCCAATATGTGCCGGATGGAAAATGTCCAATTTCCCAGGAGTTTTCATGACATGAAAGTGGAAAATTGATTTTGCAGTATAACTCAACATCTGGGCATTCTTAAAAATGGAAAAAAAAATGACGAAATACATAATTAGTGGAAATCTTATTTGTAACGTATGAAATGCATTTTAGTTCTCAATTGTTGCACATTTTATTTTGTGATTTGTCACTGGATGTCCATGTATCGATCTCAGTCTCGCAAAAAAAAATATGAATTTCTCTAAACTGACAAATACTTGTGCATTTTGTCTTCTGTTGTTAATTATTCATATATGTACTAAACTCATAGTTGATTCTATTACACAAATATAGATTATATAAACATCTTTGTAATGTACTGAGGAGATACGTGTGGACTTCTCGTATCTTTTTATTGCAAGTACATTCAGCTTATTGAAATGATTACCGATGAAATAAAGGTTGACAAGTGGGAAGCCGTGAAGTCTATAAGATATTATAGCTTTCGAATCACATTCATTATGTTTGGGCTTCTCCAGAGCAAGCTGTAGGTAGAGTGCTGGGTTTTGGTACAACTCTTTACCCTACGGGAATGTGTCCATATGCAGAGAGTCCACAAGTCGCATCAATGCTTCACTTACAAAGGTGGGTTGTGGGGTTGTGTAGAGGAATGTTGTTACAAGGTACAATATACCCAACTTAATAACATCCTCGTTCGGTTTGTTGGGATGAAGATCCAGAAATGTTTGTTCCACACCCTTTCTATAGACACTCTTTATGTTGCTGAAGTATATTTTTTTCAATCTGTATTTGCCAGTTTTTAAATTATTTGTGTTGCCTTTTCCAACACAGCTCAACCCGATCTTTGGATTTCTACCAACCTTGAACCACATTTCATTAACATGTTTTGGGCATTTCCTCTGGATGAATTATATTCAGTTATAACACCAAACGACTTACAAAATTGCCTTCGGACTATCAATCGGATTCTTTTTCAAATCTGAGATAACTTCATCTTTGAAGAACACATTTATGCTAGCACCTACTATGTTTTTCTGGCTATATGAAGTATACAGAATCTCGA
Source organism: Osmanthus fragrans (assembly GCA_019395295.1). NCBI lineage: Eukaryota > Viridiplantae > Streptophyta > Magnoliopsida > Lamiales > Oleaceae > Osmanthus > Osmanthus fragrans. Next base: position 5,645,442 of record CM033353.1, read on the forward strand.
ATTATTAAAAAAGAATAAAAAATGATATTAGCTTATGTAATACAGTACACGCAAATGCAGATTGTCAAACTTATAAACAAAAATTACCTAAAAAGGTTTGTATCAAATATATTACTAGATGCATAATCTAAACATAAAAAAATCTAATGTCGTGTAATATTGTTCAGAAACATGATGTATTAAACACCATATTTTTTTGTCATTTTTCCACATAATGTGATAAAAAGTGGATCACGTATTAGATATTTACTTGTTTGTCCATGTATCATAAATTGCACAGTCGTAAATATTCAAAAACACAAACGTTTAAATACACAATGTATTATACCATGCAGGAAAAGATTATGTATTACACACTATATTATTTCGTCGGTTTAAATTCGTGTGACGGAAAATGAAAAGAACATTTACGTGATTTTAATAATTAAATCAATTGCAAAGCTCCCATATACAAAATGAAAACATTCTGAAACATAGACAGTAATACATCATTCAGTAAATGTGCTATATTACACACAATGATTGAATCGTATATTTAGGTGTTTTGTCTCCTTATATATAACTGCATGCTCATAAGCATAAAATAGAGAAAATAGGGTGTTTGTAAGGTTTGTGTCAACAATTACATGATATATTCATTTGAATAGTCGATTCATTAATCTATGTGTTCATAAGGTTCGTGTGGGGTCACGATCTTTTTCTTTTTGGTGCTTAGGCAGTTGCATCATTGATCGGCCTCTTTCTATTGTCCTTCGCATGGATCTTCATCTCAATCCATCCGGATTTGTTGTGCACGCTTGTTTCCATTGATGGAGTGCTGTCGAAATCTCTTGAATCAGATGATACATTAATTGAACGTGTAATGCAATGAGAAGGGGGTGTTAACGAGATCATTTTTTTGGTTCAATTATCTCACAAAACTTGGATGAACCGCCTACATACTGGGTATTGGTTGAATCCAAGGACAAACAATGTTTTGGCACCACCAAAACGGGAGTCTCTTTGACATTTTGTTGTACCTATACGAAATCCAGCGAAGAAATATTTGAATCTGCATACATGGATGTTTTTCATAATAAATTTCTTCATCCTTATTGCAAAAGTGTTGTCCCTACTTCTGTGTGTTGCCATTTTCGCAATTGAACATTTGATAACTCGTGCATCACCGTATATTATAGCTTGTGTGTAGAAATTTATGAGCATGGATGGTTGTACTACTCTTCCGACTAGGGATTTCTGTGCGAGCTTAAGCCCTAATCAACTCAAAGAGATCATTAAATGGTGGATTTGTTTGATGGTGGCATAAATTATATGGTGCGGTGGATCTGTAGAATATCAATTTGATCTTTATGTTCTGTGAGTTTTTTAGCTAGGTGATTCTGAGAAGAGAAAAGAGTTGGGTTGGATGATTCTAGATGGAGATGATTTGGGAGGAGAATGGTGTTTAATACGAATTGACTCCGTTTTAGGGATTTGGATATTAAGGGCATGTTTGTTGTAAGTGTGGATCAAGGTCGCATTTGATGGAGTAGATTTAGCTACGTAATTAAAGTGATTGTATGACTCGGTTAAGGTTTCATATTTTCATTTTACTAAAATGAAGTATTTATAGATTAAAAAAAGTGGAAAACGTAAATTTCAAAATTTATTATAATTTCCACTTTATTATTTGGACACAGCCCGCCTATGTGTTGCCTTGACGACGTCGTTCCGATGGAAAAATCCAGTTTCTGTTTCAAACCCTCCAAAATTCTTTAAACAGAGTTTGACAATTTTTCGGATGTATATATGTCTGACAATTAGCTGTTGTTCTTTCTTCATATGGGAAAATCTCCGCGCCGTGCGAACGGGCGGCGCGAATCAAAGAACGAAAGCAGCGAGAAAAAGAGGAAGAGGCCGACGATGGATGAGGAAGAAATTAGTGGTGGAAAGGCCGAGAAACAGCGGGGCTTGCGGCTGTCGGAGGTGATTTCAGACTGCATAAAGCGGTGGTTCGTTGATACCCTCAAAGAGGCCAAGGCTGGGGATATCAACATGCAGGTGCTCGTCGGCCAGATGTATTACAGTGGTTACGGCGTCCCCAGAGATGCCCAAAAGGTTTTATTATTTTTCTCTAGTCTATCTTTAGTTTTATTTAATAACTATTTTTTAGGTTTTTTTTTTTGTCATTCTGGTTCTGGGTTAATTTTTGTGGGCTGTGTGCAGAACATTTTTTTGTGGGTATGTGTTAACGGACTTTGAGATTGTAGGGGAAAATTTGGATAACAAAGGCTTCAAGAGTGAGATCTTCAGTTTGGAAAGTCAGTAATAAACGCCCATGTGATCTTCGTCTACTCTGTGTTTGTGCGTGCAGTTGCCTGGCATTTTTCTACGTATAAACTGTTTAGCTCTTGCAGGTTATAATGCAAGTGATTCGGATTCAGATTCAGATGAACCAGTTGAGAATTCATGATTATATTAACTTGGAATGCTTGACTATCCAACTTTAAGGTGAATTGGTTTCACTTTTTTGGACTCTGCATCTATTTTCATCTTTTCCGTGGGCTGCATCTATTTCATCTTTTTGGACTCAGATTGTCTGTAGATTGAATTGTTTCACTTTCGCTAGGAATATTTAGTGACATTCCTTCGAAATTTCAGCATGCTTAGTTTTTGCTGTGGAATTTAAAGTGGGGAGAATAATGGAATCCCCATGTACCCAACCACTTAAAAAAGTTTATGCCTCTGTTCACTCGTCGTGGTTTTTAGTCTGCAGTAAAAGCTGGAAATTACTAGTCCTAAATTGGAGGACTTCAATTTTTTAGGCTGTTGGGTATAAATGATCTCCTTATAAACATAGTCATTTTCTTTTAAAGTTCCTTTCTTAAACTGCATGATTTGATCAACAAGGTTTCTTTCTTGGTGACTAAGCACCATCACTTGAGATTTCTAATGACGGCTAGAAACTATCATCTCAAGTTGTGTTATGGATAGTTCTAATTATGGTTTTTTGAAGTCACTTACAAATACGCTTATGGTTATGGTTAACAAAGTACCATGAAATATAGCATTCAGTGACTATCCTTAAATTTTGCAAATACAATGATATGGTAAATTGTCGATGTGGTTAAGAGCCCATTTGGGCCACATTTTCATTTTTCATTCTCATTTTTCTACTCATTTTCAACCACACATTTCCCATCATATCACTATTTAAAATACATTTTTCCCCAATAATCTTCATCAAACACACTCTAAATATAATGGTTTTATGATACCTATCATTGTAAGCAAACATACAATGCCGGGTAGATATTGGTGTAATGGTTTTTATGGTACATATCATTGTAAGCACACATACTATAATAATGCTTACTCTGATCTTTACATTGATAACGAATATCAGATTTATTATGGACCTGCCTGCTGGTGCTGCACCCTCACCAACTTCTATTCTTATATTACCTATATGTTTTTGTGTACTTCGCATTATTCATTATAGGTTATTAATAAAATTTAAATCATTTACTTAAATTAGGATACCTCAAGCCTTGAGTCACTTAAATCATGACATCTGAGGTGATAAGAAAGAAAAACAAAGTGGATGTGCGACTTCGATGTGTCGTTCGAGTGACTTGAACTTCAATGTCTTGTGATTTGAATGAACAATCTTATCACGTGCGCATATGAGACTATTCTACCGAAACTTATATCCTATATGACAGCCTTAGCTCATAGTTGGTGTGTTTGATGATAAAAGAAAAATAAATTGATAGAAGAATGTTATTTATCATTGATAGTGATCATTATCGTTCTAGATTGTTCTTATCCATTGTCTAATCACAACTTGGTTGAACAATGAATCAAAGGTATCCCAAGCACCTAAATTGATTATATAACAATTTAGGTGCTTGTGATACCCATGTACCCAACCACTTAAAAAAATGAAGTTTATGCCTCTGTTCACTCGTGGTTTTTAGTCTACAGTAATAGCTGGAAATTACTAGTCCTAAATTGGAGGACTTCAATTTTTTAGGCTGTTGGGTATAAATGATCTCCTTATAAACAGTCATTTTCTTTTAAAGTTCCTTTCTTAAACTGCATGATTTGATCAACAAGGTTTCTTTCTTGGCGACTAAGCACCATCACTTGAGATTTCTAATGACGGCTAGAAACTATCATCTCAAGTTGTGTTATGGATAGTTCTAATTATGGTTAACATAGTACCATGAAATATAGCATTCAGTGACTGTCCTTAAATTGTGCAAATACAATGATATGGTGAACTGTCAATGTGGTTAAATATAATGGTTTTTATGATACCTATCACTGTAAGCAAACATACAATGCCGGTTACGAATTATATATCGGTGTAATGGTTTTTATGGTACCTATCATTGTAAACACACATACTATGGTGGTTACAAATTCTATGTATTGGTGTAATTGCTAATTATCATGGTATCTCCATATACAATGGTTGTTTTGTTAATAACCATCATTTTTATAAGCAACCATGACGGCATCTTGACATGTTTGGTACAAAGTACCGGATGAATTAGACTTGAAAGCACAATAAATGAGATTCCAACTCCTTTTCTTCATTAATATTATGTAAATGAAATTGCAAAAGGTTGCTTAATTTATTTGATTGTTTTGTAGAAAGTTGTCATTGCTAACTTTATTTTTATTTTTTATTTTTTTTTACCGAACTTCGGAGATTAAAGTAAAATTTAAATAATTTTTATTACACAAGAATGCAAGTGAATGTATGCCAAATGTTTATAGACTATTTATAAACGGTCAAACCGCTTTTTATTTGCATATTTCGTGGAACCTGTAAGTACTACCATTTATCTATAACTATTTTCTGTCTATTTATAATTTAAATTGTTTATAAACACTTCCCAAACAAGTTTTAAGTATTTTAAGGACTATTACTTCCTTAAAATTACCTCCATGGAAAGTGTTGGTTCTTGCTTTTGAGCTATCCAAAACAATGAAGAGTTAAACATTTTCATGATGGCTATCTAAAAGCATTGTGTCAAAATAACATGTCTGGTATACCACCATGACTTCAAATAAACTTTTAGGGTATACAATATACTTTTTCACGACACTCGTCTTATTATTGTATTCCAGTATTTAGCTTCAATGACTCATAATGATATCGGTCATTGTGCACGTACGACCATAGTTTTTATTCAATCCATCATTGTATATTTTTAAAAACCATACATTATAGCTTGAAGATGTGCATTTTTTTCTTAATTCTGTAGCATTATTATGTAGAACTTCCATCTTATCTTTAGAAGTCTTACAGTTGGTTAATCTTTGTTATCTTTCACCTTGTCTGAATAACTTAGCATTACCACTTGGCATGTTTTGCAGGTTCATAGACCATGTTCCAGTTCCTGCTATAAGTTGCTTGTGACATTATCAATCATTTCATTCAAAAATTTATTCACAGAGACTGAATTATATCATATGATCATTTATTATTACAAGTTGCAGCATAGGGAGAGAGAAAACTTCATAATATTGTATATGTGGACAATTGTACAATTGTTTGTTTTGTGATGTCATACAATTTTTGAGTAATGCAATCTAGCACTGCTGGTGTTAAAATACCATTCTAGATGGCACTAAGTGTTTAAAGATCAAGCTCTTTTCTAATCAAAATATCACATGTTTCCTCGTAAATATGTAAAAAGGCCATGTTTGATCGTTAGGAGCTACATTTAGGAATCTAAAGGTTTTTCAATTTTTTAATGAATGACGTTATTTTTCTAAAAACTTGAGCATCGTGATTCATGTTACAGCTCTATTTTGTTTAAAATTTCCACTTGTATTAATAATTAGAGCCATGTTATAGTGTTCGTCTGCTTGACTGCTTGAATGAATACATCTACACATATTGAAAAGAAAAATATTATTTTATTTTCGCAAGACTCACATACTCATGGGAGGGTGTAGTCAAGCAAGTTGTCATCCAATTAGAGTTGTTTAGTATTTTTTTTTTTAATAATTATCATATGATTCTCAACACGGCTGTGAATAATGCCTAGAAACAGAAATCTGACTTTTTTACCTAATCCCATTAAAATAATCAGTGGTTCACTAAATTATATATTTTACATATCATTATTGGGCCCCGTATTAACCTAAACACCTTGTCATTCGCTTATGCAAAATACAAAACCTCTGTGCTTTCTCTGTCCATTCCTAAGTGCACACCAAATCCTAGCAAAAGTGCAGAAAAGTCAATTTTTGTCATTTTGTCCATGGATTTTGTTAGATTCTTAGATAACCTTAATATTAAGTTTAGAATTAATTTAGCTAAAAATTTGATAAAAATAATTTTAATTACATATAAAACTTATAATTTTTATCAATATTTTAATTACATATTTTATCGAAATCTTCTAAAAATTTATTTTTTAACAAAACCAAACTGGGGCTAATAAATGTGCATTTTTTTCTTTCTAATTTACTTATTATTTGTTTTTTTTTTAATCTAGACGGTATAGTAAATATTTATTTGGTGGTATAAAGTAAAGGATATTAGACCATATGTTAAAAGAAAAATTAAAAAAACTCTTGTTATCATATCATTTAAATCACTCCAATAGGATGTTTAGGTCATTTCATTTTACATCTATAAACCAAAAGTGATCAATATTGAGATCAAGGCCTATTTCAAATTGTAAGAATAACGTCTCAATATGTCAGTGACCTGAATTTGAATCTCATTTGGAGAACGATAATATATATATATAATAGTGATTAATACTAAATAAGGTGTTGTGGGGTCTACACAACACAATTGGTGATCAACTAGAGTGATACGAATTGTTATATAATCAATTTAGGTGCTTGTGACACCTTTGATTCATTGTTCAACCAAGTCGTGATTAGACAATAGATAAAAACAATCTAGAACGATAATAATCAATATTAATGATAAATAACATTCTTCGATCAATTTATTTTTCTTTTATCATCAAACACACCAACTATGAGCTGAGGCTGTCATATAGGATATAAGTTTCGGCAGAATAGTCTTATATGCAAATCACAAGATATCGAAATTCAAATCACTCGAACAACACATCGAAGTCGCACATCCACTTTGTTTTTCTTTCTTATCACCTCAGATGTCAAGATGTCATGATTTAAGTAACTCAAAATTTGAGGTATCTTAATTTAAGTAAATAATTATATCGCATCTCATGAAATTTTATTAATAACCTATAAATGAATAATGCGAAGTACACCAAAACACACAGGTAATATAAGCATAGAAGTTGGTGAGGGTGCAGTACCATCAGGCAGGACCATAATAAATCTGATATTCGTTATCAATGTAAAGATCAAGGTAACCATTATTATAGTCGGCAAGAAACAGTTCACAAAATTGATGCAAGTTCAGACTCATAAAGCTGAAGGGAAGATTCTGAAATATAATAAAAAAAATCCATTATAGAACACTGTCATCAATATGAATGAGCCACTGCTTTCAGAAGAACGACCAACACCTTCGTTTCCATCTTCTCTACTTATATATCTATATGTCGGCCACTTTTTAGCCAGATGGGGTGCCAGGTTTCATTCAGATTTCTGATTATTTCATCCGTTCTCTCATATTTTTTTGCCCGATTTTGCATTAATTTACTATAACTTGCTTTTGTTTAATGGGAAAAAGGAGTATTTGAAAATTTCGAATTGGGAATTGATTTTGATATCCCTTTCTTTTTTCGGTTTTTTTTTTTTTTTTTTTTTTTTTTTTTTTGGGTTTTTTGAGTGACTGCTAAGTGTTTGTTTCAGTTTAATTGATATTAATTAATACAGAATTCATGCTTTGAACGGGTCATAAATTATAGATCATAGTAAACACTAGTTTAGTTTACAAAGGAACTGATAAATGGTGCTGTAAGAATACAAGCAGCCGAGACAAGGGCACCATCTACCAATTCTTGTATGTATGAGGCACAGGAACCTGAGTTTCACCAATAAATCTCTTCTATTTTACAAAAATCAGATTTGCAATATGTGAACACTTTAAGGCTGTCCAATGGGAATTTTGTTCAATTAACAAATAAGTGTCTCAAACCTATACAAACAATACTGCGGTTACTACCATTTTATTAATTCGATCAATTTTACTTCACGTTTAATTTATTTTGTGGTGTGCTAATTACAGAATGTGGGAATTCTCTGTTGGTTTATACATGATCAATGTCTGGCCAGACTCGTTATTTCTTGCTGCTGTGTATGGAGTGGTAGAATCTGCCGCCACTGCTTTACTTGGGCCTATCGTTGGGCAATGGGTGGATAAGTTGTCATATCTTCAGGTTTTCTTGCACTTCCCTTTAAAATTCACCCAAAACCGATGGGGCGACTAACTTTGACTGTATTGATGAATTTGATTTTAGCTTAGTCAAGGTTACAGATTCAATTTTGAATAAGCATAATGCATGAACCTATATTACTTAAACGTAGGGGAAAATAAGGTGTCAATAACTGTCCACAGTATGAAATAAAGATTTATTAGTTTATTAGTGCGTTGTTCGAAAATGAAATTCTGAATTTTTAAAAAATGGAAGATTTCTTGCACCTAATTGCTGCTCTTGGCACTAATGCTGACATTTTCTTTATGTGTCTTTTCTGTGTTATTTGCATGAATGCATGTGCATAGTTTTATGATAGAGAAGGATGATTCTCAGTGAGTCCTGTAGTCAGCATTTTTGTAGTTGACTGGGAAGAATTCTAAATGTTATTTAAGCAAAATAATTCTGGTTCTTGAAATATAAATGCCTAATGAAAATTCTCAAACCTCTAATATCTATCGATCTGGGTAGAAGATTATTACAATATTTATTGAACCTTCTATCTTTTGTTTGATAGGTTCTGCAACTCTGGTTATTGAGTCAAAATCTCTCGTTTATGGTTGCTGGAGGTGCAGTTATCGCAATTCTGGTCCCTGCAGACTTGAAATCTGCAAATGTTACTGCATTCATTTCCTTTATCATATTAATCAATGTCTCTGGGGCTGTTGGTGTGCTTTCCACTCTTGCCGGGACCATCTTGGTTGAAAGAGAATGGTGACTTGTTTTTTGCCTTTATGGAGTTTCATATTATCACGGTTTACTAAATATAATTTATCTTTTTCATTGATGAAATTATCTACTGCACTGCAATCAATTAGCCACCAGAGTAATGGTGTTCATATTATTGTTCATCTTATAGAAGAGTATATCCCGCTATATGTTTTGGTCCAATTTAAGAAGAGAACACCGTAGGCTTCCATGTATATTGATGGGGTATAATTTTTTCTCACCCTTAGATGAAATTAAAGTTCATCATACTCAAGAACATGGATGTTTGAATTTCATTTATCCCAGTGACATTGCATCACCTGGCTAAACTTTTCAAACGAGAAAAATGATCCTAACATCAAATTGCAGGGTGATTGTTATATCCGAAGGCCAACCTCCAGGAGTACAGACAAAGATGAATGCAATCTTAAGAAGAATCGATTTAACCTGCAAATTGTTTGCTCCTGTTGTCACTGGCTTCATTATCAGCTTTGTATCTCTAACTGCATCAGCTATGACTCTAGCGCTCTGGAACATATTGTCCGTATGCTTGCAGTATTGGCTTTTGATGTCTGTATATAATGGGATCCCGGCCTTAAAAGAAATCAGCCAAAAGAGGGTCTCAAGATCCTCAGGTAGGGATCAAGATGAAGGAACCTCGGCTCATCCTGAGACAGTAAGCTTAATTTCCTTAGATGTGAATGATTTAGAGCGGCCTGAAAGTAGCTCCAGCTCGAAAGGGAATATGATCGAGGAGTTTTTGAACCTTCCTTATATTAGTGCATGGAGACTGTACCTACAGCAAGACGTGGTGCTCCCGGGACTAGCTCTTGCATTGCTCTATTTTACTGTACTCAGGTAATCCCCTTACAGCTTGTTTAAAAACTGGATTGCACAGTACTTGACAGTGTTTATGGAAGAAAAAGAAGTTAAAATCTTGTCCGCGTCCTGTTATGTCTAGTACCGGGTATCAAACATGCCCTTACGGTATACACCTTTTTATTTAAGATGTGTGCAAAACATTGTTCAGGCTATGGAACAATTTGAAACTAAGTACTCTGGTTCCTTGTGTTACTGTTTTTCACGTTGCTGTGGGACATCTGAACGGTGTTCTGACCGCTCTCATCAGCAAAAATATGTTGTACTTGTCCCTGAGAAATTATTCTTTGGTGCATAATTCCTTTTTTTCTTTATAATTTGGTATTGCAGCTTTGGAACTTTAATGACAGCTACTTTGGAATGGGAAGGTATACCTGCATATGTACTAGGAATTGCACGTGGAATAAGCGCTACAATAGGAATAGCTGCAACATTTCTATACCCCGTTTTACAATCTCAGATTGCAACACTTCGAACAGGTCTTTGGTCGATTTGGTCTCAGGTACTACACTCAATACACGAAACACTATCTATCCTCCGGAAGTTGTATCACTCAGATGTAATGGATTAATCCCTAACAATATGAGAGCAATGTCCACTTGCCGCTATAATGAAGAATGAGAATTACAAAGTTTTTCTCATGCATAAGACAGTCCCCTCAGTTCCTGTTACGTAGAAGTCTAATGCTACTATATACTATATACAAACACATGAATGCCCGATACACGATCTAGGTCGATCCACTGTTGAGGGCATAAATGTACAATAATTAGGTTCCACATATTCCAAGATAAGAATATTTGTTTGCCATTACCAGCGCTTTCTTGTTGAGTTTCTTGCAGTTTCTTACACTAAAATTCTGAATTATGGTACCTCTTTGGTTTCTATGCAGTGGACCTGTCTCTTGTTATGTGTTGCTTCAATATGGATTAAATGGAAAATTATGTCAGCTTATGTGCTAATGGGTGGAGTGGCTGCATCACGCCTTGGACTATGGATGTTTGACTTATCTGTCATTCAACAAATGCAGGTACAGAGAATTAGAATTAGTATCACATTTTCACAAGCTTGTTTTGAGTTAAACATATATGTATCCTATTCCCAATAGATGTTTGAGTTATAATTCTCCCTACTTACTCAAATAGGATCATGTTCCTGAATCTGATCGTTGTGTTGTTGGTGGCGTTCAAAACTCACTTCAGTCTTTCTTGGACTTGATGACTTATATTATGGGTATTGTGATATCCAATCCACAGGTATCATCTTTCCATAATCCCTTTACTTTTATGTTTGATACATAGTACTAAACAATAGATACTATAAGGAACAAGATCTTAAATTCCGTTTCTTTCTTAATACTAGTATAGTGCAGTCGCTCTTACCAATAAAGTCATGTATCTCTTGAAATAGATACCAAGTGATGCCTGTTTAGACTCATAATATTTATTTGTCAAAATAATAACACATCGAGATTGTAGACACTCACCTTTATGTCTCTTAACGTGCTTGTGCTAGAATGTGCATGGGTAGACTCCCATTGCTAAAAACTCTCTGACAAATCAAGATCATGGTTATGTGTAGGAAGAGTTTGATTATCATTTTAAGCAGCAAGGAAACTCATGTCACATTTAATATCATAACCGCTAATGAGGATTGACACGCCTATTAACTCGACTTGATTTCATCTGCTTTGTTCTTATATAGGATTTCTGGATATTGATAATGACATCGTTTCTGCTGGTGACGCTGGCTGCAATTTTGTACAGTCTACACGTTTATCACCTGAGGAAGCATCTCCTTCACTTGGAGAAGCTACTTGTTCTGGTTCAGTGGAATGTTAGTTCATCTTAGACTCATATTACACACAAGTTTGGAAGAACGATGATAAAAATACTTTTGGCGTGTATGGAGGTACTATAAAGTAGTAAGAAATAATAAAAACAATGTTTTAAAGTTTGTTCATTCAACTGTTTTGCCTAAACATATTGGGTTTGAATATTTCGCTGAAATTGACATGAATTCTCCCCTTATTTGGTTTTCTGTGCTTAACCAATTTTCGATCGTTTTAAAGCCAATTTCCAACAAAATATAATGGTTTTATGATACCTATCATTGTAAGCAAAAATACAATGCCGGTTACGAATTATATATTGGTGTAATGGTTTTTATGGTACCTCTCATGGTAAGTGCACATACTATGGTGGTTACAAATTTGATGTATTGGTGTAATTGCTAATTATCATGGTATCTCCATATACAATGGTTGTTTTGTTAATAACCGTCATTTTTTTAAGCAACCATGACGGCATCTTGACATGTTTGGTACAAAGCATTGGATGAATTAGGCTTGAAAGTTCAATAAACAAGATTTCAACTCATTTTCTTCATTAATATTATGTAAGTGAAATTGCAAAAGGTTGCTTAATATATTTGATTGTTTTGTAGAAAGTTTTCATTGCTAGCTTTATTTATTTTTTGTCGCACTTCAGAGATTAAAGTAAAACTTAAATATTTTTTATTACACAAGAATGCAAGCGAATGTATGGCATATGTTTATAGACTATTTATAAACGGTCAAATCACTTTTTATTAGCATATTTCGTGGAACCTATAAGTACTATCCATTTATCTACAACTATTTTCTGTCTATTTAAAATTTAAATTGTTTATAAACACTTCTCAATCAAACTTTTAAGTATTTTAACTACTGTTACTTCCTTGAAATTACCTCCATGGAAACTGTTGGCTCTTGGTTTTTGAGCTAGTCCAAAACAATGAAGAGTTAAACATTTGCATGATGGCTATCTAAAATCATGATGTTAAAAAACATGTCTGGTATACCATGATGACTTCAAATAAATCTTTGGGGTATACAATATATTTTTTCACGACATTTGTCTTATTACTGTATTCCAGTATTTAGCTTCAATGACTCATAATGATATCGGTCATTGGTCATTGTGCACGTACGACCATAGTTTTTATCCAATCCATTATTGTTTATTTTTAAAAACTCTACATTTAGCTGGAAGGTGTGCATTTTTTTTTTCTTAATTCTGTAGCATTATTATATAGAACTTCCATCTTATCTTTAGACGTCTAATAGTTGGTTAATCTTTGTCATCTTTCACCTTGTTTGAATAACTTAGCATTACCACTTGGCATGTTTTGCAGGTTCATCGACCATGGTCCAGTTCCTGCTATAAGTTGCTTGTGTCATTATCAATCCTTTCATTCAAAAATTTATTCACAGAGATTGAATTATATCATATGATCATTTATTATTACAAGTTGCAGCACATGGAGAGAGAAAACTTCATGCTATTGTATACGTGGACAGTTGTACAATTGTTTGTTTTATGATATCACATATTTTTTTAGTAATACTATCTAACACTACTCGTGTTAAAATATCAGTTTAGATGACATTAAATGTTAAAAGATCGAGCTCTTTTCTAATCAAAATATCACATGTTTCCTCATAAATAAGTAAAAAGGGCCATGTTTTATTCAGTTAGGCTACAGAGCCAGGGTCAATGATAGACCCTGCCGCAGAACGCCCACCCAAAAGGGGGGGGGGGGACACTTGTCCCTCTGGAGCCAGGGTCTGTCATTGACCCTGACTCTTTATCATTTTCCTATTTTATTGGTAGGAGCTACATTTAGGAATCTAAAGGTTTTTCAATTTTTTAATGAATCACGTTATTTTTCTTGAGGAAATTACATTAGATGTCAAGTTTTGGCTTTCTATTTACAAAAAATTAATTTTTGAAAGTCTTTGCAAGATTGACTTTTTTTCCTTCTACAGAATTCAAATGCCTACACATCCTTGATCTGACAATATAAAGAAGTTGTACAAAAAGTGAAAAAGCTGTAAAAAATAAAAAAAGGGTAAAAATCTAACATCGAAGGAAAGCCCAGTAACAAGTGCTGAAAAACCCTTCGTCGAGTCCATCCTGTCGACGAACGTTCGATTGGAAAGGGATAATGGCAATCGGCAAAACCGCGGACGATTTGGGAAAGGAAAACGGCAGACGATTGAGCCTGCTCCTGCCTCTCGTCTTTGGTACTTGCCTCGAGTCCTCCATAGTTGACCGCCAATTGCAGTTGAAGCCCTAAAAAAGGTGATAAGGTCAATATATTCACAGTTTTAATGTAGTAATTTTTCTTCCCGTCTAGTTACTCCGGTCCATGAATTATGATTTCAGCCTTTGTGAACGTTGAATACATGATTTTATGAATTTGAAAACCCTTGATTTGTGATTTTTGAACGATACTAGTCTGCTTCCGTAATCTGTTGGTCGTTTTGATGCTCTCTTGAAATTGTGATTTGTAAATTTGTTTTGGATAATTGATTTATGTTTTGTGTTTGTAATAAGTGAGATTTAGTTTGGGAATTGATTTATGTTTTTTTGTTTGTGATATGTGAGATTTACTTTGGGAACTTCATCAAAATTTCAAAATAGAGGTGGTGATTATATATTACAGGATCATGTAATGTTCAGCCTTCCAAGTGAAAATGGTTTTTGACTTGGAAGTGAAAATATTGTACACTTTTGACCGAATAATATTTTCCAATTATAAGTTGCATGCCTTGTGGAGATCTTCGAATCAACTTCACACATTAGTTTCTCCGTATATTTCATGCGTTCATTCTCAAATGTCGAGGCCTACGACTATGTTTCACTTTGAGATTTCGTATCTTATGTTTCTAACCTGAATGAGCTGTATGTTGATCTTGCATATGATATGCTCAGTATTAACTTATGGACACTTGATTAATGCACACGCTAACCTATATACGAGATATGGAGTACCGAATCATGTAGATGGTAGAAGTAAATAATGATTCTACTACAATGAAAAACACTAGAATTGTTAGTATAACTTGCTCTTATGTGATCACATGATATACAATGTGGTTTCTACGTGCATTAACATGATTTTTAACTTTTGACAAAAGTAAATTCTTAAAGCGTGACTTAAAGTGATGAAAATTATGTGAGTTCTTAGTGAAGGAATTTACTAATTAAATGAGATGGGATAAAGTGTACCTTTTTCATTTTTCGTTAATTTTCTGTATTTTCTCATTAAATTTGTGTGCAAATGAAGATTTGCATTCAAAAATCCTTGTAACACAAATAGAAGAGGATAATGTTGCAAGTTGAAATTTGTGTTCCGAACTAAGAGGAAATATTTGTTGTTGCTATTGACAGTGAAGATATACTAGACATCTAGCAGTTGAGGATCATCCGAATCGCTCCTAGCGGACATAAATTTCCAAGTAAACCACTATAAATTGTTACTCCAACATTCTTCCACTTCATCTCTAGTTAGATAAGCTGTAACGTTGATAACCCCTGTAATTGTTTATTTCTCTCATTGTGATTTGGAATTTAGGGTTTGCAATTTGAAATCCCTCATGTTAGATTCTGAATTTCAAGTGGGTAGATGGTAGGTAATATTGGCCAAACGAGTTGCATATAATAAACTTGGATTTCATACCATATTAAAATTTTATAATTACATATAATAAACTTGTCAAACTATTACTACGTTGAAGACCTTATTTATCGAATTGTAAATAACTAGTGCTCTAAAATGCACATATAAGCACGAGGTGTGGGCAAAACACTTTCATTTGGCAGTAAACGTGAATTAAGCGGAGTGATCATATTGATGGGATTGAAAGTATATGAACCTAGACAAGACATAACTTCAGAGTTGCTTTCATTTTCTATTGTTTCATTTTCTATTATTGAAACGTAATCCTGCTTATAGTTATCTTTGCCCAATCCATGCCACCTTTGGATAGAAAATTCTTCCTATGGCAATTCATTGAAAATTAAATTGTGACATGTGCACTAACATGGCTATTTCCTTTAATAGATTCAGGAAATGAGTATAGTGCAGAGAATCTTAATACACTAGTAAGAGAAGATTTACATTAACATACATCTTGTGATATTCGTGTTTTGACTTTTACCATTGATGCTTCTGTAACTGAAAATTTTGAAAGCAGGACTATCTTGTATAGTACGAAAATATGTCACGGTTACACTAAAAGTTTTTCCTAGGTCAGAATATGAACTCCATCTGAAGAATAAAAGAAAGGAAACTTCCATCTCATGATACAGTCAAGCTTTCCATATTACAATGATTGACTTGTGAAAAGAAAATATTTTACATTACCCAATTTTTTCTCATTTACATTGTTTAATCTGTCTTATAACAAAATAAGTGGATAACTTGCTATAATTGAGTTCAAAAACATTGGTAAGCGTAGTTATAGTACTTGGCTTTCCCTCAATGGTAAAGGTCAAACGTCAGTTTTATATGTTAGCACAAGGGGTTGAAGTCTAGAATAAACGGGTTATGTTTATAATTTTAACCCGTTCAGATCGAACTGGTCCTAATAGAACCGGCAACCCAGTTCACGAGTCTTAAACTCGAGACATCAAGTTTAGCACTAGGCCATATTTGTTGGTTGTTAAATTGTTGATCAACATTACATATGTATTTATGTGGCTTAATTGAGATTATAATTTTTGAAATGTAATTTAAATATTTATGTCATGTAAAAAACAATTAAGTTACATCACGTGTTTCAAAATTTTATTTAAAACTTTTCAAAAGTCATTTTTATGTTTAGATTTGTTGACACACAAAACTAAACCCAATTAAGCGAGTCCAATTAAATGGCCCAAACCATGGAGCCTAGTTCGAGAAAAAAGCAAAGCCCAATTTGAAAAGCAGACCCAAGTAAGATTACCCAAAGAGGACTCGTGCTACAGCAGCCCATAATCGCTCAAACCTATTGGACGTCGCTCAACTGCGCGAGACGCCCCAAACCTAAGTGAACATTACAGCGACGTCGCTTAGCTGCGCGAGACGCCCCAAACTTAAGCGAGCATTACAGTTACTCACATTCAAAGGCAACGGTTATTAAAACGGTTAAGGGGGAACCTTATCACATCCTACCATCCGAGAATATCGGCTGCGATCATAGAGAAAGTGGGAGGTTTCTAGACAGAATACTTATCATGGAGAAAGTGGGTGGTTATGGAGCGATGAGCGATTTTCAGACGGTTTCATAAGAGAAATTACCCAGAAATATAAAAGAACAAAGAGAATATAGAAGAAAGAATCGAACAAATCACTCTCAAACAGAGAATTATGTAATTTTATTTCCTTTAAATCTTTCATTGTCAAATTTTAGTTACTTTGTGTGCTTGTACCCCTTAGAGGCATTTCGTGTATTCTGAATTGTAATTTTCATAAATAAACACCCCTCGTTGGGACTTTGTCTCGAGAGGTCGTTGTTCCTTACACAATCGTCTGATCTTTCTTTTAATTGTTAGTGTTTTTCGCGCGAAACAATTTGGCACGTCCAGTGGGATCTGTTTGGTGTTTGAAGATACGATAAACAAATCAATATGCCTCCTAAAAATTCTGACAAGGAGTCAGCAAACCAACGGCTAGTCCAGTCTGTAATCGAACAATTCGAGGAACAGCAAAGTACTCCAGGAGTAGATAGACATAACCAAAGTCGTTACGAATCAATAACAGAATTGAGTCCTCGGACCATGCGTGCATTGCTCGGTGAACTCACTCAAGACGTCATTGAACAGGTAAACTTGCAAAATGTTTATGTTATAGAAAAGTTTACTTAAGATGGAAATACACACTACGACAACATGGCTAAACAACTTAATACGTTGAATGAAATCATGAATAAGTTAGTCAGCCAAATTTGTCAACTAATTATGCCAAGCATAGAAAATCATTTCCAATTTAGGACGATTGTGGGACATAGTTCCCCAATACCAAGCCCGAGTCAAGGGATAGACCCACCTTTTGGTCCATCTACTTCAAATCAAGGATGTGGTAGAATGACCAATTTGAATGGTGGTAATGGCGTAACAAATCTGGGAGGCAACCGGGGGGATAACCCGAATGCAAGGGACAATGTCCAAACCAATGGACAGAACGTCCCACGTGTTAATGATGGTGGGAATGCTCAGTTTAATGGCAACAATGGTATGAATAATGGCGCTTACGTCGCAAACCAAAGACCACACATTAGGCCTCAAGCCATTCCACCAATAAACCAACCTGTAGGAGTCCCATATGATCCCAACGTTCTGTTGAGGAATCAAATCATGGAAATAGTGTAGGACCAAATGGCTTTTGGGACACGCCCTTTCATTAGGCCTACTTACACAAAGCCATTCCTTAGTAGATTCAACCGCGGGACATGTAATGTATTCTTTTATGGATGGGTATTCATGATATAATCAAATCTATATAGTTGAAGAAGATGTGCATAAAACATTTAGGTGCCCTGGGGCTTTAGGATGCTTTGAATGGGTAGTTATGCATTTCGGCCTAAAAAATGCAGGGGCCACCTATCAAACGGCGATGAACCTAATCTTTCACGATATGATAGGCGAATTTTTTGAAGTATATGTAGACGATGTGGTGATCAAATCTGTTAGAGAATAAGACTTTTTTGAACAATTAAAACGCTCATTCGAGCGGATGAGACAATACAAACTAAAGTTAAATCCTTTAAAATGTGCGTTTGGTGTCAACACAGTGAATTTCCTTGGGTTTTTAGTACATAAGAGAGAGATTGAATTTGATAAAAATAAAGCAAAAGCTATTTTAGAGGCCAAACCACCTGGTAACAAGAAAGAATTGCAAAAGTTCCTAGGTCAAGTAAACTTTTTGAAACGTTTTATCTCTAATTGTGCAGGGCAAACAAAATCCTAAAGCTGAAAAATAAGGACGAGTTCGTCTGGAAAGAAGAACATCAAAAGGCTTTTGATAGCCTGAAAACATATTGTCAAGTCCACCAGTGTTGGTGTCACCTATCCAAGGACGGCCAATGAAAGTATACATATCAGCCGAGCAAGAATCAATAGCTGGAATGGTAGCGCAAGAAGATCAATTTGGGGAAGAAATGGCGATTTACTATTTGAGTAGACGTTTAACAAAATGTGAATGTAATTACTCTGCTATCGAAAAACTATGTCTTGCTTTATATTTCACATGTACAAAACTAAGGGCTTATTTGCGGCCCGTGACTGTCTATTTGATTTCTAATGTAAATTTAGTTAAGTACATGTTTTCTTGCCCTGTTTTATACCAAAGGATAAGTTTATGGACTTTGACACTTTCAGAATTCAAAATACAATATGTACCCCAGAAAGCAGTAAAAAATCAGGCATTGGCTAATTTTCTGACCGATCATCCATGTCTCGATATGCCTAAAGAAATTGAACTAGAAGTTGATTCCTTTGAAATAAAATCTTGGATTTTATACTTCAATGGATCAAAAACTTCTGGAGGTGCGGAGGTAGGAATAGTATTGATAAATCCATTAGGGGTTCATTATAAATATATCTTCACCTTAAATAGATTATGTACTAATAATCAAGTTGAATATAAGGCATTGATTGTGGAGTTGGAACTGTTAACAGAATTGGGAATAAAGAATGTAATCGTTAAGGGCGATTCCCAATTAGTAATCTACCAATTGACTGGTGATTTTAAATGCCAAAGTGAGTCAGTCATAAACCAATACGAAATCGCCCAAGAATTATTGTAAGAATTTGATCAAGTAGAGCTTCAATATGTTAACAGGACATATAACGATTTAGCGAACGAATTAGCCCAAATGGCATCGGGCTTTTCAAAGTTGTTAAATATAGTATCCACTTGTGAATATGGAATAATATTGCCCGTGGTGCAATGAAGGGCGAAGAAGATTGATGTTCATTGCATACTAGATGGGGATGCAATAGATTGGAGGGAAGAAATTTAAAATTTCTTGAGAAAAGGAGTGATAGGAGATTGAAGTTGCGATTTGTGAACTATGTGCTGATAGATGAAGAGCTATTCAAGAAACGCTCAGATGGGTTGCTATTAAAATGTGTAAGTTTGCAAGAAATCAAGACGATCATGGCTGAAGTGCATGAACGAATATGTGGGGCCCACCAGGCTAGCTAGAAAATGAGATGGTTAATTATAAGAAGCGGATACTTTTGGCCCAAAATGGGAGAATCGTGCGTGCAATATGCAAAGAGCTGTTTGGCCTGCCAAAAGCATGGTCCAATACAAAGGGCGCCAACAAGAGAAATGGTACCCATTATCAAACCTTGGTCGTTCAAAGGCTGAGCGATGATCTAATAATAGGAAATGTTTATCCCCCGTTGTCCAAGCAACATACTTTCATAATTGTTGCAACGAATTTCTTCACCAAATGGGTAAAAACAATACCGTTAAAGGAGATCTCTCAGAAAAATATCATAAACTTCGTTCGTAACCATATTATATATAGATTTGGGATACCACAAACGCTGACGATGGATCAAGGTACGTCTTTAAATGGAGATCAAGTGAAAGAGTTTTTGAGCAATTTTGGAATTAAACTAGTAAACTCCACGCCTTATTACGCTCAATCTAATGGTCAGGCAGAATTTTCTAATAAGGTTCTAAAGAATATCATAAGGAAAATGATAAGTGAAAATGCCAGGAATTGGCACGAATGTTTGAATAAAGCTCTATGGGCCTACAGTACGTCACACGTTCAAGTACCAAAGTGACTCATTTTTAACTTGCTTATGACCAAGAAGTTGTGTTGCTCATGAAAATTAACGTGCAATCAGTTAGGGTGGGCTTGCAGAGTAATTGGGATGATGATGAGCATGCTGAATCATTAACCCAAAGCTTACTAGAGTTGGACGATTTGAAATTGGACGTCCTAGATAGATTGCAGGTCCAGAAACAAAAAATGACCAAGTTTTACAACAAAAAAGTCATAGCCAAGTCTTTTAGCTTGGGCGAGTTGGTTTGGAAGACAATACTTCCTCTATATAGCAAGGATCTAAAGTATGGGAAATGGTCGCCCAATTGGGAAGGACCTTATAAGGTGAACAGCGTGTTGCCTAACGGAACTTATCATCTAGAAAATTTGGACGGTACGAGGCATATAAGATCCATCAATGGTAAATACTTAAACAAATATGTTCCTTTTATATGGGAAGACGAACAGATAGACCAACCGTAAATCGCACAGGCAAAAAACTGGACGAGTGTGTTTAAATGAAATACAAGCAAGATACGTCCAAACAAAACATATCTTTATTCATCACAAACAAAAGGATGTAAATTACAAATATAGGCCGCAGGTAGAAGCAGGCCCTCAAAATATTCTTCCTATCAACTATTACACGAAAGGGAAAGATTGGCCGCCATCGCCTTCCTAGATGCATAGCTGCAATGATTGACAGACGACCAGAGAAGCATTTTCAACAAGCAATTGATTCACAACTCCCCCTGGATTGTGGGTGGAAAGGGCACTGAGAAGACATTTATTTGGCCAGAGTACAGTTACTCACATTCAAAGGCAACGGTTATTAAAACGGTTAAGGGGAAACCTTATCACATCCTACCATCTGAGAATATCGGCTGCGATCATAGAAAAAGTGGGAGGTTTCTGGACAGAATGCTTATCATGGAGAAAGTGGATGGTTATGGAGCGATGAGCGATTTTCAGACGGTTT
The DNA here is from genome assembly GCA_019395295.1 of Osmanthus fragrans. Taxonomy (NCBI): domain Eukaryota; kingdom Viridiplantae; phylum Streptophyta; class Magnoliopsida; order Lamiales; family Oleaceae; genus Osmanthus; species Osmanthus fragrans. The sequence continues at coordinate 5,666,968 of CM033353.1, forward strand.
CATAAGAGAAACTACCCAGAAGTATAAAAGAACAAAGAGAATACAGAAGAAAGGACCGAACAAATCACTCTCAAACAGAGAATTATGTAATTTTATTTCCTTTAAATCTTTCATTGTCAAATTTTAGTTATTTTGTGTGCTTGTGCCTCTTAGAGGCATTTCGAGTCTTGTAAATTATAATCTTCATAAATAAACACCCATCGTTGGGACTTTGTCTTGAGAAGTCTTGTTCCTTACATAATCGTCTGATCCTTCTTTTAATTGTTACCATTTTTCGCGCGAAACAAGATTGAATATAAGAGGTAAATATTACACAGTTTGAAATGAGAACTACAATGAAATATGATGGCTACTATAAAAGATATTAGATAATTTATTATATTTCAATTACTAAATAAAACTTCAAAGAAGCCATTTTAACTTTTCAACCTTTGTTAGGAAATTATTATGCTTACTTTCAATCAGTTATTCATATATCGTTGAGTTAGATTTGTTAAACATAGATTTAAAGTTCATTTTACACTTTAAACTTGAAAACAAAAAATGTAGAACATACGATGACTTGAAACAATATTGTGTTCGTTACTTGTCCAATTGGAAATAATCTTGTTTTCACTTGCAAGTCCCTATTTTTGTTGGTACTCGTATATTTCACATTGTGTCCCTTATGCATTTCGGTCGAAATCTTAATAAATACTTGACATATGTGTTGTCTTAATGCTTCAATCAGCTTGAATATAGAGTGAGTAGCTCTTGAATACTACTTATTTACAATCCAACTGTGTTTACTAAGATGGGTCATAATTATCCATCCTTGTGTTCACAACATTGTTTCATGTTTCTTTACTAGCTACTTTTGTTAGACAATAGTATTTTACTTGCAACTTGTATTACTACATTCATAACAGTTTCTTTTCGCATCCATTTTATCAGCTCATAGCATTCAACGCTTGTTCGATGTCTACCTGATATATATAAAGCTTCTCATTTTAATAAGTTTGGAGTGTTATACTTTTATGGGTGGAAATGGCATACAAAAGTAGATTTCCCAATAGTTCACGTCAGTTGAGAAATGGCATCGCGGTAAAATGTCAGGGATCGACAGTTCACCGCAATAATTCTTGACAGATGACTGAATCTCAACAAATGAGTTGAGTCATCAGTCCAGATTAAGTATCATTCTCGACAGATGAATTGTCGAAATCGACAGCTCAGGTCAATTTTTCTAGACACGAAAATTAATTTAAAGTTAAAAATTAATTTTAATTGTATATAAAACTTATAACTTTTATCAGTATTTTAACTACATATTTTATCAAAATCTTCTAAAAATTTATTTTTTAACAAAAACAAACATGGGCTAATAAATGTGCATTTTTTTTTTCTAATTTACTTATTATTTGTTTTTCAATCTAGACATTATAGTAAATATCTATTTGGTGTAAAGTAAATGATATTAGACCATATTTTAAAAGAAAAAAAATAAAATTTTGTTATCATATCATTTAAATCACTCCAATAGGTTGTTTAGGTCATTTCATTTTACATCTATATACCAATATTGATCAATATTGAGATCAAGGCCTATTTCAATTTGTAAGATTAAAGTCTTAATATGTTAGTGACGTGAATTTGAATCTCATTTGGGGGAACGGTAATTAAAAAAAAAAATAGTGATTAATACTAAATAAGGTGTCATGGGGGTCCACACAACACAATTGGTGATCAATTAGAGTGATGCGAATTGTTATATAATCAATTAAGGTGCTTGTGACACCTTTGATTCATTGTTCAACCAAGTTGTGATTAGACAATAGATAAGAACAATAAAAAACGATAATAATCACCATTGATGATAAATAACATTCTTTGATCAATTTATTTTTCTTTTATCATCAAACATACCAACTATGAGTTGAGGTTATCCTATAGGATATAAGTTTCGGTAGAACAGTCTTATATGCACACGTGATAAGATTGTTCATTCAAATCACAAAATTTCGAAGTTCAAGCCACTCGAACGACACATCGAAGTTGCATATCCACTTTGTTTTTATTTCTTATCACCTCAGACGTTGAGATGTCGTGAATTAAGTGACTCAAGATTTGAGGTATTGTAATTTAAGTATATAATTGTATCCCATGTACGTGTGCGTTTGATTCACATTCTTTTTGAAGAATGCATTTTGGAATAGTAGATTGATAGAGAATGTGTGGTTAAAATAGAAAGTTTTTTTTTTTTTTTTTTACGTGTAATATTATTTTAATAAAGAATATGTGGTTGAAAAAAAAGAGTGAAAAATGAATTTTAGAAAAAATGGGAATCAAACGGGCGCTCATCTCATTAATTTTTATTAATCACCTATAATGTGATGTATAATCATCTCATTAAATTTTATTAATAACCTATAAATGAATGGATGATGCGAAGCTCACTAATACACATATTTAAGAATAGAAGTTGGTGACGGTGCAGTACGGGCAGGAAGAACCATAATAAATCTGATATTCAGTATTGATGTAAAGATCAGAGTAACCATTATTATAGTCGGCAAGAAACAGTTCACAAAATTGATGCAAGTTCAGACTCATAACGCTGAAGGGAAGATTCTGAAATATAAGAAAAAAATCCATTATAGAAAACTGTCATCAATATGAATGAGCCACAACTTTCAGAAGAACGACCAACACCTTCGTTTCCATCTTCTCTACTTATGCATCTGTATGTCGGCCACTTTTTAGCCAGATGGGGTGCCAGGTTTCATTCAGATTTCTGATTATTTCATCCGTTCTCTCATATTTTTTTGCCCGATTTTGCATTAATTTACTTTAACTTGCTTTTGTTTAACGGGAAAAAAGGAGTATTTGAAAATTTCGAATTGGGAATTGGCTTTAGTTTGTGGAGGATGCAAATTGATTTTGGTATCCCTTTCTGTTTTTTTTGGGTTTTTGAGTGACTGTTAAGTATTTGTTTCAGTTTAATTGATATTAATAAATACAGAATTCATGCTTTGAACATGTCATAAATTATAGATCAAAGTACACACTAGTTTCGTTTAGAAATTGTCTGATAAATAGTGCTGTAAGAATACAAGTAGCCGAGACAAGGGCACCATCTACCAATTCTTGTATGTATTGGGCACAGGAACCTGAGTTTCACCAATAAATCTCTTATATTCTACAAAAATAAGATTTGCAATATGTGAACTATTTAAGGCTGTAGCATGGGAATTTTGTTCAATTATCAAATAAGGGTTTGTTTGATTGTAAGGGTGAAAAACGGGTGGAAAGAAAATGAATGACAGGGAATTGACTTGCCTAGAAAACGTTTTACAGGGAATTGTAATTAATGGTGTTTGATTGGTATAATTTTTCACCTGGCAAATTTTTCGTTGGACTTTGTTTTTTATGCAAATTGTCAATTAAATGGATAAATTTTTTTACCATTGAATTTAGAATGTGTTCCAATTGCTAAAAAAAAAAAAAAAAAAAAAAATTGTCAAAAAGTTGGAAAACGTTTTTTCACCACTATGGTGAAAAAACGTTTTCTAACTTTTGTGCATCAACCGCTTGTACCTTGGAAAACGTTGGAAAATTAGTGCAATCAAACAGGTGAATAGTAAAAAGTAGGAAAACGTTTTCCACCTTCCACGAAAAACTATGGCCAATCAAACAGGCCCTAAGTGTCTCAAACATATACAAACAATACTGCGGTTACTACCATTTTATTAATTTGATCAATTTTACTTTACGTTTAATTTATTTTGTTGTGTGCTAATATTACAGAATGTGGGAATTCTCTGTTGGTTTATACATGATCAATGTCTGGCCAGACTCGTTATTTCTTGCTGCTGTGTATGGAGTGGTAGAATCTGCCTCCACTGCTTTACTTGGGCCTATCGTTGGGCAATGGGTGGATAAGTTGTCATATCTTCAGGTTTTCTTGCACTTCCTTTAAAATTCACCCAAAACAGATGGGGCGACTGACTTTGACTGTATTGATGAATTTGATTTTAGCTTAGTCAAGGTTACAGATTCAATTTTGAATAAGCATAATGCATGAACCTATATTACTTAAAAGCAAGGTTCTAAATAGCGTAATGCGTGGCGATGTGTGGAGGCCAAACCAAGGACTAGGCAAGCTTAAGCGAGGCTAAAAAGGCGTAAAAAGATGTTTTCTTATTTGAATTTTTAATCAATAAAAAAATCATTTAATAATAAAATAAATAAAAAAATAAATAATTGTAATAAAAAAAATTTTAAAAAATAATAATGTGCGCCTAGGCGTGCCTTATCACGCCTTATTGGTCAACGTCTCGCGTTGACCACCATATTACGCGCCATGCGACTTTGTTTGACGTTAAGAGCGCGCTATTTAGAACACTGCTTAACAGTAGAGGAAGATCAGGTGTCAATATCTGTCCACAGTATGAAATAAAGATTTATTTGACTGAGTTTATTAGTACGTTGTTTGAAAGTGAAATTCTGATTTTTTTTAAAAAATGGAAGATTTCTTGCACCTAATTGCTGCTCTTGGCACTAATGCTGACATTTTCTTTATGTGTCTTTTCAGTGTTATTTGCATGAGTGCATGTAGGGTTGGACAAAAATTCTGAATCGAATCGATTCAAATCGAGTGGTTCTTCTGAAATTAAATATTCGAAAGGGTACCCGAATCTAGAATCAAAAGTTTTGGTTCAACCGAGAACCGAAGAACCGAACAAAAATCGAATCTTTTTAAATTTTTTTTTTTTTTATATTATATAAATCAAATTATTTAACTTTTTCTAAATAAATTAGCAAATTAACAAATTATTTTCAATTAAAAATTAGCAAATTAACAAATAGTTGGTAAGTATTAACAATACTTTAGAGTATTTTTATCTCTATGACTTCTAATTTATATTTCTTTATTTTATGTAGATTTAAATGTTTGAAACAAATGAATTATTGATATGGAATGAATCACCGATATTTTAGTATTAGTATATGCTTTTTGGTATTTGTATACATTTGTAAATTAATCTTATTGTACAACTTGTTATTTATATGTTATTAAATTGAACTATGTCAATTTGTAAAATTAAGATTGAACGTGTTATTAGATATTTTTATTATAAATGTTAAAAAATTTAATAATGGTACGGAACCGAATTGAACCGAATCGAATCAAACAAAACTTGAACGAGTCCATAATTATATCTGGACCCGACGATTGCATTTACTAAATACTCGAAATTTTTTTGTTCAATTCGATTCTCTTCAGAACCTAATCGAATCGGATCATGTCCAGCCCCAAATGCATGTGCATAGTTTTATGATAGAGAAGGATGATTCTCATTGAGTCCTGTAGCCAGCGTTTTTGTAGTTGACTGGGAAGAATTCTAAATGTTATTTAAGCAAAATAATTCTGGTTCTTGAAAAATAAATGCCTAACGAAAATTCTCAAACCTCTAATATTTATCGATCTGGGTAAAAGATTATTACAATATTTATTGAACCTTCTATCTTTTGTTCAACAGGTTCTGCAACTCTGGTTATTGAGTCAAAATCTCTCGTTTATGGTTGCTGGAGGTGCAGTTATCGCAATTCTGGTCCCTGCAGACTTGAAATCTGCAAATGTTACTGCATTCATTTCCTTTATCATATTAATCAATGTCTCTGGAGCCGTTGGTGTGCTTTCTACTCTTGCCGGGACCATCTTGGTTGAAAGAGAATGGTGACTTGTTTTTTGCCTTTATGGAGTTTCATATTATCACGGTTTACTAAATTTAATTTATCTTTTTCATTGATGAAATTATCTACTGCACTGCAATCAATTACCCGCCAGAGTAATGGTGCTCATATTATTGTTCATCTTCTAAAAGAGTATGTCCCTCAATCTCGATATGTTTTGGTCCAATTTAAGAACACTGTAGGCTTCCAAGTATATCGATGGGGTATAATTTTTTCACACCCTTAGATGAAATTGAAGTTCATCATACTCAAGAACATGGAAATTTGAATTTCATTAATCCCAGTGACACTGCATCACCTGGCTAAACTTTTAAAACAAGAAAAATGATCGTTACATCAAATTGCAGGGTGATTGTTATATCCGAAGGCCAACCTCCAGGAGTACAGACAAAGATGAATTCAATCTTAAGAAGAATCGATTTAACGTGCAAATTGTTTGCTCCTGTTGTCACTGGCTTCATTATCAGCTTTGTATCTCTAACTGCATCAGCTATGACTCTAGCGCTCTGGAACATATTGTCTGTAAGCTTGCAGTATTGGCTTTTAATGTCTGTATATAATGGGATCCCGGCCTTAAAAGAAATCAGCCAAAAGAGGGTCTCAAGATCTTCACCTAGGGATCAAGATGACAGAACCTCGGCTCATCCTGAGACAGCAAGCTTAATTTCCTCAGATGTGAATGATTTAGAGCAGCCTGAAAGTAGCTCCAGCTTGAAAGGGAATATGATCGAGGAGTTTTTGAACCTTCCTTATATTAGTGCATGGAGACTGTACCTACAGCAAGACATGGTGCTCCCAGGACTAGCTCTTGCGTTGCTCTATTTTACTGTACTCAGGTAAGCCCCTTACGGCTTGTTTAAAAACTGAATTGCACAGTACTTGACAGTGTTTATGGAAGAAAAAGAAGTTAAAATCTTGTCCGCGTCCTGTTGTGTCTAGTACTGGGTATCAAACATGCCTTTATGGTGTACACTTTTTTATTTAAGATGTGTGCAAAACATTGTTCTGGCTATGGAACAATTTGAAACTAAGTACTCTGGTTCCTTGTGTTACTGTTTTTCACGTTGCTGTGGGACATCTGAACGGTGTTCTGACTGCTTTCATCAGCAAAAATATGTTGTACTTGTCCCTGTGAAATTATTCTTTGGTGCATAATTCCTTTTTTTCTTTATAATTTGGTATTGCAGCTTTGGAACTTTAATGACAGCTACTTTGGAATGGGAAGGTATACCTGCATATGTAATAGGAATTGCACGTGGAATAAGCGCTACAATAGGAATAGCCGCAACATTTCTATACCCTGTTTTACATTCTCAGATTTCAACACTTCGAGCAGGTCTTTGGTCGATTTGGTCTCAGGTATTTCACTCAATACATGAAACACAATCTATACTTCGAAAGTTATATCACTCGGATGAAATGGATTAATCCCTAACAATATGAGAGCAATGTTCACTTGCCGCTATAATGAAGAATGAGAATTACAAAGTTTTTCTCACACATAAGACAGTCCCCCTCAGTTCCTGTTACGTAGAAGTATAATGCTACTATATACAAACACATGAATGCCCAATACACAATCTAGGTCGATCCACTGTTGAGGGCATAAATGAACAATAATTAGGTTCCACATATTCCAGGATAAGAATGTTTGTTTGCCATTACCAGCACTTTCTTGTTGAGTTTCTGGCAGTTTCTTACACTAAAATTCTGAATTATAGTACCTTTTGGTTTCTATGCAGTGGACCTGTCTCTTGCTATGTGTTGCTTCAATATGGATTAAAAGAGAAATTATGTCAGCTTATGTGCTAATGGGTGGAGTGGCTGCATCACGCCTTGGACTATGGATGTTTGACTTGTCTGTCATTCAACAAATGCAGGTACAGAGGATTAGAATTAGTATCACATTTTCACAAGCTCGTTTTGAGTTAAACATGTATGTATCCTATTCCCGATAGACGTTCGAGTTATAATTCTCCCTGCTTACTCAAATAGGATCATGTTCCTGAATCTTATCGCTGTGTTGTTGGCGGCGTTCAAAACTCACTTCAGTCTTACTTGGACTTGATGGCTTATATTATGGGTATTGTGATATCCAATCCACAGGTATCATCTTTCCATAATCCCCTTATTTATGTTTGATTCACAGTATTAGACAATAGACACTATAAACAACAAGATCTTAAATTCCGTTTCTTTCTTAATACTAGTATAGTGCAGTCGCTCTTACCAAGAAAGTCATGTATCTCTTGAAATAGATACCAAGTGATGCCTGTTTAGACTCATAATATTTATTTGTCAAAATAATAACACATCGAGATTGTAGAAACTCACCTTTATGTCTCTTAACGTGCTTGTGCTAGAATGTGCATGGGTAGACTCCCATTGCTAAAAACTTTTGACAAATCAAGATCATGGTTATGTTTGGGAAGAGTTTGATTATCATTTTAAGCAGCAAGGAAACTCATGTCACATTTAATATCATAACTGCTAATGAGGATTGACACACCTATTAACTCGACTTGATTTCTTCTGCTTTGTTTTTATATAGGATTTCTGGATATTGATAATGATATCGTTTCTACTGGTGACGTTGGCTACAATTTTGTACAGTCTACACGTTTATCACTTGAGGAAGCATCTCCTTCACTTGGAGAAGCTACTTGCTCTAGTTCAGTGGAATGTTAGTGAATCTTAGACTCGTATTACACACAAGTTTGGAAGACCAATGATAGAAATACTTTTGGCGTGTATGGAGGTACTATAAAGAAATAATAAAAACAATGTTCTAAAGTTTGTTCATTCAAACTATTTTTCTTGTCTTTTTTAAACATTAGCACTTGGTGATACTGGGTGACAAATCACATAGGACATGTTTTGTATGATAAAATCTTTTTAGTTGTCTCGTGTCATCGTGTATTAGACCAAGATTAGATAGCATTGGATAGAATTAAATAACAAAAATAAGTTAAAATAATATTCGTCATAGTATTCAGTTTCATCCAATACTATGTACTAAATATGTTCTAAGTGTTGGAAAATAAAAAGAAAGTGATAGGCTTGATTTCATTTTCCCATTAAAAGTTTTTAATAAATTATTTTACTAAATGGTGTTGTGAGGATAATTGACTGATCGAGAAATTGAACAAAATTCAAACTAAATTTTGAATCAATTTTGAACTTAACAGTTTTGAATGAATTCTTGAATTAAATTTAAACATTGTTCATGACATATATTTGTCATACTCCGTAAAATATTATCCAGCATAACATATGTCAATATTATTTCTAAGGCTTCAGGTGTACCCAACCATAGAGAATCAAAGCTCGTCGTCTGATTCAGCCTTCGAGATTTAGGAAAAACGCAACATTTGACCAACAATATCGTTCCGTCAACATGACTTTCTCAGAAATTGATACTCTTCACTCTTGTACATGACATATAAGCATTAAATTTAGATCCAATTCCAAGCAATATGTTATTATATATTGTATCTATTTTCACTTTTCCTTCTACAAAATTTAAAAATGGCTTCTTAAGGTGGCAGCTTATCTTTCTCTGCTGAATAAATGAATACTTTCACTGATCTTCTTGGTAATAAAGAAGACATGAATTTGGAGAAATCTTCATTCGATTGGGGACTTTCTGATATTGAAATCCCAAACTATAAGCCATTTCATTCCCTTCCTTCATATCTTGCTATTTCTCCTAGTTTCAGCCCTTCTGTGCTGCTTGACTCTCCTGTACTGTTTTCGTTGTCTAATGTAAGCACTTCTGTTTGGTCCAACCTGAAAAGCGGTGCGGCATTTGGTAAAACTAAAATTATATAAAAAAAAAAAAATGGGGGTCCGTTGTGGTAGCGGAGGGATCGGGCCGAGATGCATATTAGAGTTTCATAACATCATATCATTCAGAGTAGTCGCATTCCTTGTAATCATATTTGATATAATGAATTTCCTCTGCCCGTATTTTTTTTTTCCCATTTTGGATTTTCACATAAATCTTGTGTTCTTGTTCTTAATTTTATATTGTATATTCTCGCTTTTTCATAACATGTCTATTTATCTATCTTCACTTTATCCTTTAACCCTTCTAGGTACTCATTTCTAGTTTTTATTGATCTGATCAATGAGTAATAAAAGTTTCCGTGGCGATGTGTTTGTGTAGGTTGTTCCATCTCCTACTACCGGGACCTTTGCTGATCATGCCTCCGAGGAGGAGGGCAGAAAGTATTCCGATTTTTCTTTCCCATCTGAAACGAGACCTTCCACCTCTTCATCGTCTATGTTTTCTGAAGGAAAAAATTCATCTGTGTATGTTTCAGTTCTTCTTTAGCTATATCTTATGATCACATGTTCTAACTGTATTATTGGTGATGATTATAGTTCAACGGGAAAAATTAAAAGCTGGGGTGAAATCAGAATCAGCTCCAACTCAAAGCTTTTCTCAAGAGGTTCCCAGATTTCAAGCAAACAATCAGAGGAATCCTAATATGCAGATTAGTCAAATGCATTATGCTCAACAACTTCAGCATGTAAGGGAGCAGAAAAAACCAGATGATGGATACAACTGGAGGAAGTATGGACAAAAGCAAGTTAAGGGAAGTGAAAATCCTCGTAGTTATTACAAGTGCTCGTTTCCAAATTGTCCTATGTAAAAAATAATCGAGCAAAATTTGGACGGACATATTGCTGAAATAGTATACAAGGGAAATCACAATCATCCCAAACCTCAGTTGACTCGAAGATCATCTTCAAGTTCGATTCAAAATCTTGCATATAATAATGCGGGAATCTCAAAACAATCACGTGACAATCTCGGATGGAGTCTCTGACAACCTTGAGAATTCATCGGCTTCTTTTGGCAATGATGATTTTGAAAAATGATCTGCCCTGAGTAACTCGAGATATGAGAATGAAACTGAACCAGAAACCAAGAGATGGTAAGAATAGCACTTAAATCATTTTAATGAGAATACCATTACAAGAAAACCATTAGATAAATGAAATCCATATCTTAAAATTTTGTTATCCTATTTTCCAGGAAGGGGGACATTGAATAAGCGGACATACCAGATCAAGGAAGTAGAACCATTCGCGAATCTAGAATGGTAGTTCAAACCACAAGTGAGATCGATATACTCGATGATGGTTGTAGGTGGAGGAAGTATGGACAGAAAGTTGTTAGGGGTAACCCAAATCCTAGGTAAGCATTAAATCATTATCAGATACAACGAAATTAAGACGGTAACCTTACTATTCTATTTGAACTGCCACTAGCACTATCCTAATAAAAGATGTGGTCGAATTGATGCAGGAGCTACTTCAAATTCACATATGATGGATGTCCCGTTAGGAAGCAAATAGAGCGAGCATCCCAGAATATCAAGGCGGTGATCACTACTTACGAAGGAAAACACAACCAAGATGTTCCTGCAGCACGTGGTAGCAACAGTTACACCAGACAATCTGTGAACAGCAACAATGCGCCTATGTTAGGCCTTCAGCCATGAACAACCATTCTAACGACCAGACAATTTTCCGTCTTTAGACAACCTGGCTACTATAAACAAAGAATCAAACGCTATATACCCTTAGAAATTGTAGGAGGCAGATAGTTTTGAATTCTTGAGTTTCAGAAACTCGGCAGGATCCTACGTGATAAGTGAGTTTTACACACTTATTTAGACCACAAAACATGGCTAGTTGTGAACGTATATGCTGAATTATGGCTTAATTCGGTACAATTTGTGTTTGTAGGGCTACATTGATGGATAGAACGGAAAATATGGGAAAACGAGTAAAAAATGGCTAAAATGGAAGAAAACAAAAGTTCAGGGACCGAATTACAACTTTCTAAAAGTTGTCCTGAAGATCGAAACGAGCATGGAGATAGACTAAAGGCAAAATGGTGAAGCCGTGGGATGATTGAAGAAGGAAAAAGAAGAAATGAAACCAAAATAGGAGAAAATGAAATTTGGGGACCAAAACGAAGAAACTTGGAAGTAAACCTTCCAAGCGATCACCCAAGCATCGCCAAGAAATCCAAGAGGCAGAACTTCAAAGCCAAGCGGTCGCTTGGAATATAGTGCTAGATTCCTTAGATTCCTTAGTTTCCTTAGGCAGAACTTCAAAGCCAATCTAGTTTCCTTAGTTTTATTTGTTTTCTTTCTTTTCTTAGTTTCCTTAGTTTTATCATGTTAGGCTAAATTTTATAGTGCTAGGTGAACGATAAACCATGTAATGTGATATTTTAATTCCTAATTTTACATATTTAACGTTAAAATGCTTTTTGAATTTATTGAATGGTTTATATACGTTGAATTTTATCCATAATTATTGTGCACATGATTATGTGATTGTAGTGGTTTATTTTATCCATTCGAAAGAGGAAAAATAGATTAGACAAGGTATAAATCATCGTAAGGTCTGATAGGGGATAGAGATATATCGCTACGCTTTACGTGAATTTCTAAGTGTTCATAAATATTTATGCATTTTTATATATTTGTTCCCGCTATAGAGATGTAGTCGGTGTCGTATATGAAAATAGGTTCAAACTTAATCGAAAGAGAGTTTTGAATAAAATAGGAACATTGATTCGTCATAATTCAAACGTGTTGTCAAATTGTAGAACTAGGGTTGAAATAGATCGTTGCGTGGGGATTCGCGAACCTAGTACGCCTTTTATTTTATTATTATAACACTTTGCATTTAGCTATATTATCGCACGTAGTGAAATTTGCATTTATTTAGGTAATTCATTTTATTTTGCACAAATAGTTTACTTAGATTAGTTGCAATTTAGTTACAAAAAGTCAAACACGTATTTTGTTTCGATAATGTCGAATTAGATACTGTCAAATTATTAAATCTCTGTGGAAACGATACTTGTACTTAAAAATTTACTTTATTACTTGAAAGTTGAAACAAACCGTATACTTGCGATACTATAAGGCAAACACATTTTCGAGTGTCAAGTTTTTGGCGTCGCTGTTGGGGATTTAATTTAGTTTAGTTTTATTTACTTTGACACTAATTCGAACTTTTTAGTTAATATTCATTTTTGTAGTATTTTTGAAGTTTTTCTATCAGTTTCCTAATTTGCTACTATTGATCATCTCTCAGGTCTTATATGCAAAGATAGTTCGATGGTGAGTTGATTCCAACTAATCCGGAGATCGAGAGGACCTTTCATCGTAGACAAAGGGAAGCAGTAGCAGCAGCACCAGAAACAGATCAGGAAAAGCTAGTACCAATGGCAAATCAACAACTTAATCCGACACCTCTAGCAAATGCAGAGGCAGAAGATGAAGGGAATAGGCTACTGGAAGATTTCATGGCGCCATTTGTCGTCCAAAGCCAATCTAACATTGTCTATCCACCATTTAGGCAGCCAAACTTCCAGTTGAAAACAAATGTTATCCAACTATTCCAGAATAGACATCAATTTCACGGGATGGCTACTGAAAATCCACATACACACATATCGTGATTCTTGAATATGTGTCAACACTTCAGATACCAAGGAATTTCAGATGACGCTATCAGACTGAGGTTGTTTCCACACACCTTACGGGAAAAGCTCTGGAGTGGCGGATTCACTTCCAGTTGCAAGCATAACCACTTAGAATGAGCTAGCTCACAGATTTTGCACAAAGTTCTTCTCACCAGCCAAGGTAGCACAACTGAGACATGCTATATCAGTATTTACGCAAAATGACTCCGAATCTTTCGATGAGGTCTGGAACAGGTTTAAAAATATGCTACGGAAGTGTCCTCAGCACGGGTTTGATAAGATAACCCAGATTCGATTATTCTATACAGGATTGCTTCCATCTTTCAGAAGCATGGTAGACTCTTCATCCAATAACTCATTAACCACAAGAACTGTCGACGGAGCACAGGAGTTGTTTAAAAGGATAGCAGATACTTCAGCAATGTGGTTATCCTAGATCAGAAGAAATCAGCAGGTCTCTATGAAGTTGACACCTATTCAGCATTGTCTGCTCAAATTGATTCCTTGTTTCACAAGGTAGAAAGCATATCTCATTCAGCTAATGCAGCATAAGCAAGAAAATTGAATTGTGAAGAGTGTGGGGGTAGAACACAGCACGAAGGAATGTCCAATTTTTTTTACAAGGGGTAGAACAGGCAGATTATGCACAGTGGGGTCAACGCCAACAGAACAACCCTAACTCTGACACCTACAATCCCGGGTGGAGAAATCATCAAAATTTCTCTTGGAGAGGAGAGCAAAACAAGGATTGGAAAGGAGATCAAAACAAGTTCCAAAATCAGAATAAACTTCAAAGGCAGTTTCAACAGGAGAAGAAGATCAAGTTGGATGAAATGTTTGCAAAATTTATGGAGAATACTGATAAGTATATGGAGAAGACAGAAACAGCTCTCCAAAATCAAGGTGCAGCAATCAAAAACCTTGAAACTCAGGTGGGGCAGATAGCACTTGCAGTGAATGGAAGAGCACCAGGTACTTTGTCAAGCAATACAGAGGTGAACCTTAGGAAGCATGTTCAGGCGATTACTACAAAAAGCGGGGTTCAGCTACCAAAAATTTATGTAAAGAGACCGAGTGCGGATAAAGCAGTAGTATCTCCTACAAATGAGAAAAAAACAGATCACACTGAGGTGACATCCGCCAAGGAGGGTTCAGACACTTTACAGGTCAAAAAAGTTATTCCTGTCAATCCATATGAACTTCCAATCCCATTCCATCAAAGGTTAAGGAAGCATAAGTTGGACCAACAGTACATGAAGTTTTTGGAGGTTTTCAAGAAACCTCACATCAGCATTTCATTTGCTGAAGCAATCACGTAGATTCCTAGTTATGCCAAATTCCTTAAAGACATCCTATCCAATAAGCGCAAACTTGAAGAATATGAAATGGTGATGCTCACAGAGGAATGCAGCACAAGAATTCAGAAAAAGCTTCATCCAAAGCTAAAAGATCCAGGGAGTTTCACCGTTCCCTGCACTATAGGAAATTTTCATTTTGATAAAGTTTTATGTAATTTGGGTGCCAGTATTAACTTAATGCCACTTTCTGTTTTCAGGAAACTAGGATTGAGAAAAACTAAAGCAACTAGTGACCTTACAGCTGGCTGACCGGTCTATCACTCATCCACGAGGAATCATCGAGGATGTATTGGTTAAAGTGGAGAAACTTATATTTCCAGCAGACTTTCTCATTCTTGACATAGAGGAAGATAAAGATGTGCCACTCATTTTGGGTCGACCATTTTTGGCTATTGGAAGGGCTCTTATTAATATACAGCGAGGGCAATTGATTATGAGATTGGGAAAAGAACAAATTTCATTCATCTGAAGTGATAAATTTAGCATAACTTGGAATTCACATTACTTTCATTATCCATCGATGTATTTTGTGTTGTTATTGTCCACTGTGTGTTTTATTGCTTTCTGTGTGTTAAAAAAAATGTTTTTGTTTATTTCAGTATTTCTTTGTTTTGTTTTGCTTTGCGTGCTTGTGTGAGTTTAATGGCCTTGCCGACAATGATGTGATTATTGGAATTAGTATGAGCTATGAATAGTAGATACT
Organism: Osmanthus fragrans; assembly: GCA_019395295.1. Lineage (NCBI taxonomy): Eukaryota > Viridiplantae > Streptophyta > Magnoliopsida > Lamiales > Oleaceae > Osmanthus > Osmanthus fragrans. The sequence continues at coordinate 5,682,284 of CM033353.1, forward strand.
GTGCATGTTAGGTTGGCCAATACTTGTTTATGTGGAAACTTGACACTGTTTGCATACGTCACTCATGTTTGCATGCTAAGGTAATGGCTGGGGTCATTATTTATAGGAGAATTGAACATGATAGGTTGACCCGAAAAACCCTCTGCTGTACTTATCGAATAACCATTATTTTAGTAGTTTGGAGATGATTTAGCTATTACAAGGAAGTATTAAGATAAGTAGGGATTTCATGCATGAAAACTATGTTGTGTGGATTGTTTAGACCAATGAGACGAAGATGAGGTGAAAGTTTTAAGTTAGAGGTTGGTTTTTGAAACTAAGTGTCTAGAAAAATAGGGGCATGGCATAATTTTTGTGAGGAAAACACTCTTTTCAAGCATTTATGACTCGAGCAATTAAGCCTGTAAGGGTGAATAAAAATCTGATGCCCTAAATTCAACTGACTTGGGAGTTATCGACATAAAGCTCGCTACAGGGGTCATATAGAAAGTAAGGAGAAAGAGTCAAAAGAAAAATAGTGAAAATACATATTCTCGAGCCTTTATAACTTGAGTAAGTAAGCCCGAAAGGGTGATTGAAACCTAGTACCCCAAAATCACTTGTTTTGGGAGTCATCGGCCTAAAACTCGATGCATGGATTATATAGCAAATGAGATATGTTAAAAGAAAGAAAATAGAGTGGGAAAATGGCCCCAAGACATTTAGTTGATGAAATTATACATTTGATGCAAGACAAGTAATTTAGTTTAGTCTTAGAGGTTGAACCAATCAAAGAAATAGGAGAATCATTGTTTGTTGAAGTGTGAAGTTGTGATTGCGAGGTCTATCCAAACTAAGAGAGGGTAAGAACTTAAGTGAATTAAATCTCTATTCTAGAACACACCCCGGGATAATTGAGTGAAAAGAATAAGTTTGGGGTGTGTATATTTCTCGAGTGAAGAAAGGAAAATCTGACTACATTGGGTCAATAATTGAACCCATCATAAGCCTGCTATATTTGCATGAGTACACACACACGTCAAGTTTTGCATATGATAAGTGGAGATTGATCTAATTTTGCACTGTTGAAACTATTCACTATGTGATTACTAAATTCTAATTCTGAGACACGGCAAGCTGTTAAATTATGTTTTGTGTTGAGTTAAGTCACCATCTTGTTTGAGGACAAATAATAGTTCAAGTTTGGGGGGTTTGATAAGTGCGTTTTACACACTTATTTAGGCCACAAAACACGGCTAGTTGTGAACGTATATGTTGAATTATAGTTTAATTCAGTACAATTTGTGTTTGTAAGGCTACATTGATGGATGAAACGAAAAATATGTGAAAACGAGTGAAAAATGGCTAAAATGGAAGAAAATCAATGTTCAGGGACCAAATTGCAACTTTCTAAAAGTTGTCCAGAAGATCAAAACGAGCATTGAGATATACTAAAGACAAACTGGTGAAGTAATGGGATGATTAAAGAAGGAAAAATAAGAAATGAAACCAAAATAGGAGAAAATGAAATTTAAGGATCAAAATGAAGAAATTTGGAAGTAAACCTTCCAAGCAATCGCTTGGAAGAAGCCCAAGCGATCGCCCAAGTATTGCCAGGAAATCCAAGAAACAGAACTTCAAAGCCAAGCGATCGCTTGGAATATAACCAAGCGGTCGCTTGGTTCAATTTGGCGTGAAAAAATCTGGTTTCCTTATTTGATTCAACCTCTTATGGAAACCAATCTAGAACCCCTTTTTAACCCTAAACGACCAGAAATGGGGGTTACGCATTATTCTACTACTTGGGACATATTGGAGAACAAGAAGAAGACAAAGAACAAGAAGATTGATTCCAAGATTCAAGATTTCACTTCAAAATTTGATAGGGTGATGTCTTCTCTTATTTGCTTTCTTTCTTTTCTTAGTTTCCTTAGTTTTATCACGTTAGGCTAGATTTTATAGTGCTAGGTGAACGATAAACCATGTAATGTGATATTTTAATTCCTAGTTTTATATATTTAACGTTAAAACGCTTTTTGAATTTATTGAATGGTTTATATACGTTGAATTTTATCCATAATTATTGTGTACATGATTATGTGATTGTGGTCGTTTATTTTATCCATTCGAAAGAGAAAAAATAGATTAGACAAGGTATAAATCATCGTAAGATCCGATAAGGATAGAGATATGCCGCTATGCTTTACGTGAATCTCTAAGTGTTCATAAATATTCATGCATTTTTATATATTTGCTCCCGTCATAGAGATATAGTCGGTGTGTCGTATATGAAAATAGGTTCAAACTTAATCGAAAAAAAGTCTTGAATAAAATAGGAACATTGATTCGTCATAATTCAAATATGTTGTTAAATTGTAGAACTAGGGTTGAAATAGAACGTTGCGTGGGGATTCGCGAACCTAGTACGCCTTTTATTTGATTATTATAACACTTTGCATTGAGATATATTATCGCACATAGTGAAATTTGCATTCATTTAGGTAATTCATTTTATTTTGCATAAGTAACTTACTTAGTTTAATTGTAATTTAGTTACAAAAACTCAAATACGTATTTTGTTTCGGTTAAGGTCGAATTAGATACTGTCAAACTATTAAATCTCCGTGGGAACGATACTTGGACTTAAAAATTCACTTTATTACTTGAAACGAACCGTATACTTGCGGTACTATAAGTCGTACACATTTTCGCGTGTCACTACGCTAATGAAATGCAGCTGGAAAACACTGCTCTCTCTGTGGCCAAGGAAGAGCCGAGAGATGCCTTTTTTTTTTTTTTTTTTTTTACTCTTTTCTAAGTGAGGATTTCTTTAAAACAAATTTTTTAGAGTACAAGAAATTTATTATTAATCAGTTGTATGGTTTAATAGTAGGACTCACTGTATTTTTCATTTGTTCTGGGGCTGGTAAAGCTTAGAACAATAGCCTCATGAAAAGTTCTAGTGCTGCATGAAAGAAAATGTAGAACAAAGAGAAAGTCCAAGGGAACTCAATATTCTTTTCAAATCTTTGTTTTTTTCCCCCTCAATTATTTGAATAAATTTCGAACGAACAGACTAGTCATGCATTTGCATCATATTTCATCTTTATTACTGAGCTTTCACTGTTTGTTTATACCAACAAGATCTTCTTTCATACCTTCATGGGGTCAGTATAATTATTAATTAGCAGGTTCATCTTCAATTACTAATGCTAATGTTCATATATTAAAAGACTTAGTGATAGTAGGTATCCTGGCACATCATGCTTATCCTTCTAGGTGATAGCAGGTATCCTGGCCCTAGATGCCATTTCAATCGTTAATTAACTTATAGATCACATCTACGAGAAGTTCCCAGAACTTTCTCAGTTTCATAAGTTGATTAACAATGGTCAAACACAACATGTATACAGGAAAGAGAGAGCCGTAGAGAGAAAGCAATCATTTTATTTATAAAAGAACCTTTACAGTTTAGAACATCATGACTAAAGGATCTTAATTCACCCACTATACAATGAGAAATGGAAAGAAAAGCATTCTGTTATAAACATGAAATTAAGTGTACAATTGTATTGAAGTGGAATACAGACGAAACTATAAAACAATTTCATCAAAATAGGAGCTTGTCAGATATAGGATTGGTTAGAGAGTTTATATCCCGAAATCATAGCCGACAGTGCAAGTAAGAAAAAGGCAAAGAATTCCATGCTGATTGCTGATGCAGAAGAATCTGTAAATATGTTATCTGCCCCTTCTCTCATTCTATTAGTCAAGGGCACTGCCGATGAAGCTGCTGATATCAATAAGTATGCCACAATCTGTAATTTCAGAATTTTGATTTTAATAATTGTTTTCAATAAAAAAAATTCATTTATATCATATAGGATGAAAAGGCATGATAGACCTTATGCTAATATACTAATATACTCATTTGAGATTTGCATATATAAGCTAAGAATCAGAAACCACGTTCTTGTCCTCGAGTTACCAAAACTGCATTGAGACATTTTGATTTTATCTTGTTTTATGATTCTAGACGTTTTGCCTGAAAATGCTCGAGTAAAACGGACAACGAAAATTCAGACAGGGATGGCCTACACTTAGGAAGCCAGGTTGCTCAAAATCTGTGTTGGATGTAACCATATAATGCTGGTTAAAATTAGGATCAAATTTTCTACTTTTAAGATTTTTATAATCCCTAATTATGTTTAAAATCTAAGACAAAAGTTTCATGAATTTGTAGGGAGTACTTTTTGGCACAAGATTCCTTCCCTTGTCATCAAGATTTCTTAGCTCAATCACACAATAGTTTATAGCAACTCCCTCATTATGGTTTATAATTTGAAAAATCTAAACATAGTTGCAGGAAAATCCAAGAAATTCATCAAATTAATTATAAAATCCACTTACCTGATCCCCAAAAAAGTCCACAATCAACATATTCTTCGGCGAAATCATTTCTCGACCGGTGGAGAGTTCTTGAATCTGCCTCAAAATCTGTAATCCAGTGTACAATGATGAAAGAATTGCTATTGCCAATACATACCTGTAATGAGAACCACATTCAAGAAAACACCAAAAAAAAATCTTGATTCTCGATCAATGCTCACCCAAGAAAATAAAATTGTATTGTACAAAAGAATACATAAACATTATGGTACCTGTATTCCTCATATTTATCAAAATCCTTCCAATCTCCATGCTTATTACTAGCCATTATAATGAAAGCCAGCAATGAAAAGAGCAAACCGAAGCCTCGCAAACCCAAGGACCCTCTCTTGAGAAGATCCTCTCTCTTCCACCGTCGTACGATGTTCGAAACTCTGGTACCCCTTCCCAGCGTCTGATTCTCCAAATCTCCGGTCGCCGGAGTTTCCGCCGGCTGAGACGATTCTGCCACCGTTTTCAACGTGGGCTCATCGGGAGTCGGCATATTTTTCTCAGATTTCTCTTTCTTAATTGGCGTTGATAAATTAAAATATATTGAGGTATAGAAAACAAGAAGTGATGTACAAGGTAAAAGGTGGAAGTTGAAGATTACATGTACAAGAAATTAATTGTATATTTCTCCGCCTTGTCTGTGTTTGCCAACTCAGTTAAGTTTCTTGTGTATATGTCGTCATATTATATAAGAATAAAGCTATATGAACAGAAAGGTTTGGACAGAAGTTGGTCAGAAATTCAAAATGTGTACACGTGTCGGAGAAAGGAGGAAGCGGAACTGTTGGTTTTGGAGAAAATTTGTGTAAATTCATTTAAATTAGTTATGTTTTCGCTCAATTTTCGGACTGAATTCGGGATAACAAACGAAGTCGAAATATTATATTTTTAATATCATTTTGAAGCACTCACGGCCTAGTATTTCACGACATTAATGGTGTGCAAAACGGCCAATCGTAGCAAAAGTTACGGCGCGTCAAAATAGGCCGTTTCAAACTAATATTTCGAAAATTTCGATAACAAGCTAATTTTAAAAATTCTTCGACAATTGTACGCTAGCCGAATCCATAAATCTTCTATATCATCTTTAAGCTCATTTCGAGAACTATATCGTAGATATATCGAATGATCTAAAAGAATATCGAAAATAGTCAAACAGACGTCAAACGCGTGTGTTAAAAAAGACGTATAACTCGTCTTTTTATTGAAATTACTTGTTTTTTGTCTCAATTTTCGGGCTCAATTCGGGATATCAAACGAAATCAAAATATTATATTCTTAATATCATTTTGAAGTACTCACGGCCTAGTATTTCACGACATTAATGGTGTGCGAAACGGCCAATCGTAGCAAAAGTTACGGCGCGTCAAAGTAGGTCATTCCAAACTAATATTTCGAAAATTTCGATAACAAACTAACTTTAAAAAATTTTCGACGATTGTACGCTAGCCGAATCCATAAATCTTTTATATCCTCTCGAAACTCATTTCGAGAATTATATCATAGATATATCGAACGATTTAAATGAATATCGAAAATAGTTAAACGAATATCAAACGTGTGTTAAAAAGACATATAACTAATCTTTTTATTAAAAAAAATTTGACGTTAAAATTTATTTTTACGTTCAATTTTTTTGATGTTAAAAAATTAAAAAAAAAAAATTTGACGTTAAAATTAAATTTTTTTTTTTTTTTTTTTCATTTTTGACGTATAACTAATCTTTGTATAAAAAAAAAAACTTTAAGTGTCAAAAAATATAAAAAATTTTAACGTAAAAAAAATATTTTAACATCAAATTTTTGACTTATAGTTTTTAATTTTTTTAACATACGCGTTTGATGTCCTTTTAACTATTTTTGATATTCATTTATATCGTTCGATATATCTATGATATAGTTATCGAAATGAGCTTCGAAATGATATAGAAGATTTATGGATTCGGTTAGCGTACAATCGTCGAAAAAAATTTAAAGTTAGTTTGTTATCGAAATTTTCGAAATATTAGTTTGGAATGACCTACTTTGACGCGCCGTAACTTTTGCTACGATTGGCCGTTTCGCACACCATTAACATCGTGAAATATTAGGCCGTGAGTATTTCAAAATGATATTAAGAATATAATATTTTGATTTCGTTTGATATCCTGAATTGAGCCCGAAAATTGAGACAAAAAATAAGTAATTTCAATAAAAAGACGAGTTATACGTCTTTTTTAACACAGGCGTTTTACGTCTATTTGACTATTTTCGATATTCTTTTAGATCATTCGATATATCTACGATATAGTTCTCGAAATGAGTTTCGAGATGATATAGAAGATTTATGGATTCGGCTAGCGTACAATTGTCGAAGACTTTTTAAAGTTAGCTTGTTATCGAAATTTTCGAAATATTAGTTTGGAACGGTCTATTTTGACGTGTCGTAACTTTTGCTACGATTGACCGTTTTACACACCATTAATGTCGTGAAATACTAGACCGTGAGTGCTTCAAAATGATATTAAAAATATAATATTTCGACTTCGTTTGATATCCCGAATTCAGCTCGAAAATTGAGCGAAAACATAACTAATTTAAATGAATTTACACAAATTTTCTCCAAAACCAACAGTGCCGCTTCCTCCTTTCTCCAACAGGTGTACACATTTTGAATTTCTGGCCAACTTCTGTCCAAACCTTTCTGTTCGTGTAGCGGGATCGATTATATAAAGAGGAAATTGTAACAAATGCCCATTTTTACATGTCTATTTGTAAAAATGTCTATTATTGCAAAAAAGTTTATTTTGAAATAATTTAGACCAAAATACCATTGTTAACAATTTATAATTTCACATTAACTCCAAAAATGATTATTTTTGCAAAATGTTATTGATGAATAAAATGGACACGGGAATGTCGAGAACAATATTTAAAATGTAAAGAATTGTCATGTTTGGAATGAAATGTCATTCTAGACAAATGAAGTGTCATGAACGATATATAAAATATCGACAATATTATTTTAATGTAGTTGATCATGAAAGTTATTAAGGGTATAATAGATAATTTGTTACTAAATTCAAAAGTGCGGACATTTTTCAATTGACACCCATAAAATTAGACTTTTTTAAAATACCCTTATATAAATTTCCATCTGCTGCGGAGATCAATATGTAATTATACAGTGGTGTGCGAAGAAGACTATCTTTTTGCAGAAATTAAAGAAAATCAAGTGGGTATGCTAAAATTTATGAGGCGTCCGATGTTAATGAAATCTTGTGGATAGCATGGGGAGAACCGCATGTGATAATTGCTTCTGGGAAATTGGAAAGTTTACGTGAATTGTACGATCATAACGAACTTCAGTTGACACGGGATTTACAAGCTGTGGCGGGGCCTCGGTCCCGGTTCCAGAACGTTGTATTATGGCATCTAACATGGCTTTACAAAGGAAAAAGCTTCTTGTCCCGATAATTTTGTTCATTTAAATCATTTTCTTTTTGGACCGCACACTAATTTAACGCGATTAAAACATCTCCAAGAAACTCTTTAAATATAATATTCTCACAATTTTAAAGAGTCGATACTTAAAATTTTGCTTCAAAAGAATATTTAAATTAACATTTTAAAATAGATAGTGAGTTTGACTCTCTAAATTCACTCTTTATAATTAAATACATTCAAAATATTTCAATTTTCAATGTAAAAAAATATTATAATAATTTGAAGAGAAGCTAGTGAAAACAAAAATAGAGAAAAATAATAATTTCTTTTTTAGGAATAATAAAAGCAAGTGAGAAAAATAAAGAGCCTCTTGGAACACTTAAATTTTTTTGATCTCTAAATTTATATATGCTCTCTAAATTGTTAAATAAGCTCTTTAAAAATAGAGTGTTTCTTGAAAATGTTCTTAGAAAAATCATAATTTGACTCCATCATTCTTTTTTTCTTTTTAAATATCTGTTCAACTGAACTAATTCTTTAGACACTTGAGATAAGTACTTGATTGAGCTCATCAAGTCACCAAATTTTGACGATTGTTATTTTGAAGTTATTGCAAGGCATTTAAGTCAACTCCAATACCCAAACTCTTAGGGTCCGTTTGATAGAAAGATGAAATTTGGGTGGAAATAAAATGAATTACAAAAATTGAATTGTCTAGAATTTGTTTTATTGGGAATTGTAATTAAACATGTTTGATTGATATAATTTTTTGACTGAAAAATATAATATGGTTGGCTTTGTTTTTCATGAAAATTGTCGATTAAATGAATAAATTTTCTTACCATTGGGAACAAAATTTGTTTAGATTGCAAAAAAAAAATAATAATAATAATAATAATATTTGAAATTTTTTGATGTTCGTTTGGCTTTATTTTACATTAAATTTGTCGATTAAATAGATAAATTTTTTTACACTTCATCTTAGAATTTGTTTCTATTGTTAAAAAAAAAAAAAAAGTATAATTTCAATTCCCACCATATAGGTGAGAATTAAAATTCAAGGAAAATATGAAAAGTTAGAATTCGAATTCCAAAAATTTGATCAATCAAACAAGTCAAAAGTGAAAATTGGAATTCGAATTCCAACTTTTAGGAAAAATAATGGCGTATCAAACGGAACCTTAGAGTGTATTTAATTGAAAAAATTTCCATGAAAATTAGCCTTTTTTTTATCCAAATTTCAACTTTTGGATTATTTGATTGTCAAATTTTTTCATGAAAAATATTTTTCAATCTTTGAAAATATGCAATTTTCTCGTTGTTTTGAGAAAAATATTTTCTTTTCTAGAGACCTTTTTAATGTCAATCAAACACCCCATTACTTTTATTTAGTAGTATTATTGATCTAGTAATCTTCTTATAAATATTGTTATATTTCTTCGTATGGCAGGCTACATAGTTGGCAGTTAAGTAAATTGTTATGCATACACATCTTTTTGAGACTAATAAATCAAAGCATGTCGCATCCATCATCTGTACATTTCATGGCCTCGTCGACTACCACTTTTCGAGGCATTGAGAGCATAGTCTAGAGATAAAATTTGAGAATTAAGCAAAATGGATGAACTGAAGAGTAATATGAATTGTATTCTGTATTCGTTGATTAATTTGTAAGTTACATTTGCTATATATACAACCAATCTGGAGTAGGGAGCAAGCAAAGAATAAAACTAATTACATGTGATACATAAAGCAAGGATAAAATCTGTTGTAACAGCAAAGGGGGACCACAGGTGCACAATAGCAATAAGCCAAATTGAAATCAATTCTCACGTGTGCTAAGGCTGTTGAAGTAGAGTGATGGTGATGAAATACTTATTTTAACATCACCTCTCAAGCTGGAGTTTATCTTTGAACTCCAAACTTGTCTTTAAGAATGAGAAACCTGGTTTGTGAAATTGGTTTGGTTAGCAAGTCAGCTATTTGATTAGTTGAAGGTACATATTGAATCTTCAATTTTCCTTTAAGAACCTTGTCTCTTACAAAATGTATGTCCAATTCAATATGTTTGGTTCTGGCATGGTAAACAGGATTTGAAGCCAAAGCATTTGCACTGAGGTTATCACACCAGAGTATAGGGAGTGAGGAAGGACTTAACTTGATTTCTTTAAGTAAGGAGTCAACCCAGGCAATTTCAGCAGCTGCTTGAGCTAGTGCTCTATATTCAAATTTTGTGCTCGATCTAGCCACAACACGCTGCTTTTTCGAAGACCAAGCTACAAGAGTATCACCTAGATAAATGCAATAGCCGGCTGTTGATCTCCTATCATCAGGGCAAGATGCCCAATCTGCATCAGCAAAACCTGTGACATGTGATCTGTAACTCTTTTGAATCCAAAGTCTCTCCTCAATGGTTCCTTTCAAGTATCTAAAAATTCTCTTAACTCCTCTCCAGTGAACATCTGAAGGTGCCTGCAAGAATTGGCTCAGCTTGTTGACAGCAAAAGTAATATCAGGACGTGTGTGTGCTAGATATTGTAATCCTCCAATGGCACTTCAATAAAGAGAAGGGTCTACCATCCTTTTACCTTCATCCTTGGATATCATTTTGCTTACTGTCATAGGAGTTGCACAAGGTTTGAGATTTTCTAGATTGAACTTTTTCAGCATGTCTTTTTACATACTTGGTATGAGTAAGATGTAGGCCTAAGTCATTTCTTTTTACTTCAATCCCCAGAAAAAGATGAAGTTCACCCATGTCTTTCAAGGCAAACTGAGCATTTAGGTTGTTAATGAAACGTTGTAAAGCCTTCTGATCATTTCCTGTAACCACAATATCATCAACATAGATTAAGGCAAAAATGACTCGATTTTGATCCATGTGAAAGAACAAAGAGCTGTCTGCCTTTGAATTTGAGAAATTCCAATCAAGAAGAGTTTTCTTTAACTTCTCATACCAAGCTCTTGGAGCTTGTTTAAGTCCATAAAGAGCTCTTTTCAGCTTGCAAACAAAAGTAGGATTTTCTCTGTCAATAAACCCTTCTGGTTGCTTCATAAACACTTCTTCATTCAATTTTCCATTTAGAAATGCATTGTTAATGTCAATTTGCCTAATACTCCATCCCTTTGAAACTGCAAGGGTGAGGATTACCCTTAAGGTTGAGGCTTTGATAACAAGGCTGAAAGTTTCATGGTAGTCAATTCCTGAGGTTTGCAAGAAGCCCTTTGCAACCAATCTTGCCTTGTGCTTTAGTATTTTGCCCCCAACATCATGTTTAAGTCTGAACACCCATTTATTTCCAATGTCCTTTAGATTGATCAGTGGCGGTACTAGTTCTCATGTTTCATTTTTTATCAGTTCTTGGTATTCATCTACCATTTATTTTCTCCAATCTTCATTTGACAAAGCCTCAAGTGCATTGTTTGGCTCCAGATTATTGTACTCTTTGCACTGAATTGAATAAATTTTAGGTTTGAAAATACCTATTTTACTCCTGGTAATCATAGGATGCTCTGTAGTAAGATTTCCCTGATTTGAAGGCTGAATCCTCTGTGTTTCTATACTGACATTTGGTTCATCACCGACTTCAGTCTGTTCAACTTGAGTATCTATCATCTCTTCTTCATTTGGCACATGTGTGCCTTCAGCATTTGTGTCTGAGTCACCACTTCTATTTACCTCAGATACTAAGTTCTCAGCAATTTCTTGTTGAGCAGTCTCAGAGGGTGCTGTTGTTGGAGTTGCATCAGGATGTGCTTCATCATTTGAGCATATTTGATTATGATTTGGAGAGGTCCAAAAAGGCAGATGGTGGATGATGGTTTCAGATGTTTGTGGATTGGTTCTTTTGTTGAGAAAACCATGCATAAAAGGAAATTCACTCTCATTGAACACTACATGCCTGGAAATGTATATTCTACTTGTTTGGCCGAGACATTTGTAGCCTTTGTGAGAATTACTAAAACCAAGAAATACACATTTTGTGGAATGGAAACTTAGTTTATGTGATTGGTATGGCCTGAGGCAATGATAGCAGGCACAACCAAAGATTTTCAAAGACTTGTATTCAATTTGCTCATTGTTTAGAACTTGGCTGGGAGCTTTCATTTTGAGAACTGGTGTAGGTAGCTTATTTATAAGATAGGTGGCAGTATGAAATGCTTCCTACCAGTAGTGTAAAGGCATGGAGGCTTGAGCAAGCAAAGCTAAACCAGTTTCGGTTATATGCCTTTGTTTCCTCTCAGCTCTACCATTTTGGGCTGAAGTGTAAGGGCAAGATAAACGCATTTCAATGCCGGATTTTTGAGCTAAGTCAGTAAATGATCTGAATTCTCCTCCCCAATCAAGTTGAATAGCTTTTATTTTCCTATCAAGTTTGTTTTCTACTAGATTTTTGAATTGAATAAATAGATTTAGAGCTTCAGATTTATTTTTCATGGGATAGATCCATGTAAACCTGCTAGAGTCATCAATGAATATAATATAATATCTAAAACCAGAAGTTGAAAATGTTGGTGCAGGCCCCCAGACATCAGTATGAATCAGATCAAGGGGAGCCAAGGCAAGAGAAGAATATAGTTTGAAAGGCAATAAGTGTGATTTGCCAAGCTAGCAGGCATCACACGAATGGCTGATTTTATTAGCATCAAGACTTTCATTACAAAACTTAAAGACTTGAGACATAACAGAGATTGTGGGGTGTCCAAGTCTCATGTGCCATTGTTTCAGCTTGTTCTCATAATCACTGGTGACTTTCTGAACATTTGATTTAACAGTAAAAGTGGAGAGGTGTGACTTGTTTAGTGGAATCGACTGTTGACAGAGAGGTCTTTTGGCTTGATTTGGATGCTCAAGTTGATAAAGTCCATCCTTAAGCTTCCCTTCCAACAGCACCTCCTTCGTTTGTTGATCATTAACAACACAGAAGTCAGGATGAAATTCCATAAACACATCATTTTCAGAAGTTAACTGAGATACACTTAATAGATTCTTTTTAATTGAGGGTACAAGTAGCACATTACTGAGCATGAGTGACTTGTTGCTCAATGTATTTATGTGATTAGTGCCAATGTGAGAGATAAGTAGTTTATTACCATCACCCACAGCAAGATGTTCCTTACCAACATATCCAAGTGCATCAATCAAGTTCTTCTTCTCAGATGTAACATGGTTACTTGCTCCTGAATCAGTATACCAAGCAGGATCTGTTATTGTACTAGGTGAAGCTATGTAGGTTGCTGGCTTTGAGTTGTTGTTGGTGTAAAGATGATCAGGCTTGGATCCCGTAAATCTGTTATCATACCAGTTAAAACATTTGTCTGCAGAGTGATTGTTTAAACCACAAATTTGGCAGGGTCCCTTGGCTTCAGCAGCTCTTTCAAATCTTCATCTGCTCCTACCTCCTCTATTGTTATAGTTTCTTCCTCCATGGTTGGATCTACCTCCTCTATTGGGGCCTAATCTGTGCACATAGTTAGCTGATGTGTGATTCAAATTGACAGAGACTGGACTGTTTCTCACAGAGTTGAGATGTTCAATTCGACTTTCAAAGGTCATCAAAACAGATTGAAGTTCAGACCAGGAGATGAACTCTCTGCTAGTGATTTGTACAACTATAGGAGTGTACTCTTCATCAAGTCCAGCCAACACTTGTGTAACCAGATCATTATGAGGAATACTCTTTCCCGCAATTTCTAGATTATTAGCAAGTTGTTTGATGGTGTTCAGGTATTGATCAATGCTCATAGAACCCTTCCTAGTTCTTTGGAGTTCACTGATTAAAAAAATAACTCTAGACTTGTTCATTACACCGAAACTATCTTGAACAGCATTCCACAGACAACAGGAACCTTTTGATCCCATCACTCTCATAGCAATTTCAACAGTCATTGATGAGTAAAGCCATCCCATCAAGAGCTGATCTGTGGACATCCATCTTCCATACTCAACATTTGGAACCATTTCGACAGTCACTCTAGCAACTTCTGTGGTTTGAGTTGCTACGAATTCAACTAGGCAGATTTTTGTTCCTATGATGAAACCTTCAAGGTTATGACCTTTGATGATAGGCATTACCATGTTTTTCCACAGCAAGAAGTTATTCTTGTCAAGCTTCACTGGTGGAACCTGTGTAAGGCTGATTCCAAGTGATGGTAGTTGATTTCCTCCCAACAATGGAGGCATCAGTGTGCTTGATGTTGGCTGGGAAGATTGGGTGTTATCATTGGATCCGGTGTTAGCCATGAGTGGCTCTAATACCAAGATAAAATTTGAGAGTTAAGTAAAATGGATGAATTGAAGAGTAATGTGAATTGTATTCTGTATTCGTTGATTAATTTGTAAGTTACATTTGCTATATATACAACCACTCTGGAGTAGGGAGAAAGCAAAGAATAAAACTATTACATGTGATACATAAAGCAAGGATAAAATTTGTTGTAACAGCAAAGGGGGACCACAGGTGCACAATAGTAATATGCAAAACTAAAGTTAATTCTCACGTGTGCTGAGGCTGTTGAAGTAGAGTGATGGTGATGAAATACTTATTTTAACATCCAGCGACATAACTTATTGCCAGCACGTCACCTCTTAGTTCCACAGCTCCTTAGCAATCAAAGAAGATCCAACCTTTAGCCGCATCAAATGGGCCTCCAATGTCAGAGGCGATTGTGTTCAGCTTCGTAGCACCTCATGCAAGTTGCATTTTGACAGTATAGAATCACGTGATATTAATTGATTTGATGCTTTTAAATGTGGTCGGAGTCAAATTCTCTATTTTTCACCTAAGACAGCCTCTAGAAATCACAGACACGTGATGCCCAAGATGTGACATTGTGACATCGTCAAATTTAACTAGAGAGTAGCTAAAATGAGGCCATGTGTCAAACATTCGGAGAGCCTCAGATCATTCTTTTTGCCTATAAATATTTAGACTCTATGAAATTATAAAGGTAATTACAAATTGGTATTTCTCCCTCTAGAATAAAACCTTATTCCCACTTTTCTTCATTGGTTGTTTGGCTCTCACACTATCTATTGTTCTCTATCCGTCTACTGTCTTGAGTGTCGAAACACGTACAATTGTGGCGTTACCTACCTTTGTTTGGAGAACCTTGATCTTGCGCCCTCTAATTGTGTCCAAGTATACATGTAACATATATGTGGAGGAAAGATGAGACATGATCTATTTACTTACTATGTCCTACCAAATTTGGAGATCAATAGATTGGCGTCACTTGTGTAATTTGAGACTCGTCTCAATGTTCATCAAAGCAATCTAGCTTTGTTCGCCTCAATTCATCATTGGTAATCCCATTGAAGTGGAGACGATGAATAGATGGAAGACCCACTTCCACGAGGCTCATAACATTTGTATAGTAAGCTATTGAAAATGGAGTTTTCCCACAGCAGTTCTACCATGGCATTATGGCCTACAATACATAGAAGAACTCATTAACCTACCCTTGGAGGCATAATCTTGTGATTAAGGGTATACTTGATGGTTCTATTGACGACCTCAGCATGATCGTTGGCTTGTAGGTGATGTGGAGTTGAGAAGTGTATCTTGATTCTGAGCTCTTCGCAGAGCCTTGTGATCTTTATGTTGTCAGATTGCCTGTCATTATCGAACACCAAAGACTGGAGAATAGTAGTGAACTAGCAAATGATGTTCTTCTTGATAAATTTGAGGGTATTAGCTTCAATGATTTTCATCATGGACTCAACTTCAATTCCCTTAGTGAAATAATCAATAGTAACAATGGCATGACACACATTGCCTCTTCCTTTTGGGAGAGGCCCAATAAAGTTTATTCCCCATTTGACAAATGGTCAAGAGTTGGTAATCATTGTGAGCTCTTGCGGCGAATGCCTAGGTGGTGTAGCAAAGTTTTGGAACTTGTCTCACCTTTTGACATGATGCAAATCATTTTTCTTCATTTTATGCTAGTATATCCCTATTTCAGGACCTACCATGCCAATGCTTGGCCTCCATGTGGTCTCCACATATCCTTTCATGGATCTCCCTGGAGACATAATCTACTTGCTCATATTTTATTCAATCGGAGGAGAGACTTTGAGAAGTCTTGCTTACAAAGCACATCATCATGTAATACGACATAAGCAGTTTTCTTCTCAATTTGCGAGCATCTTTCTTGTCTTATAGGAGGGTTTGATCCTTGACGTATGCAATGATTGGCTTCATCCACCTGTGAGCCATATTAATATTTTATTTATGCTAAAGCCTCCATGGGTAAGTTAAAGTAAAATTAATTATGTTTTCATTTCCATTCACTAGGTTCCAAATTATCAAGATCTAATCACATTCAAATTAATGAATCATTTTACAACTATCTAGGTAATACTTCATCCGTCCCATTTATATAGGTTTAATTTTTTTTTCACACAAATTAAGATATTTTTTTAATATTATTGAAAACGTTTTTTTTTTTTTTTTTTTTTTTTTGCCAAAAGCTTTCCTAGTTTACACTTATTTAATTATCAACAACTAGTAGTACATTATTGTTGGAAGTAGTAAAGAAATTGAATGATTAGACAAATTAAATAAGGATATATTAGTAAACGAACAAAATAAAATATTCTTAATAAAGAAACGTGACTATATAACTGGGAGTCTGAGACAAGAAAATAAGGAAATTCAGCTTATCCAAGTGGGACAGATAGAGTATGAAAATTGGAATTATTTAAACTTATGTGAGATTGATGCCTAATAAATAAACATTCAAGTTCACAATTGATCTCTAATACCTTTAATGGATTGTTGTCTAAGTATCATTTATATTTCTTGAATTAAAATCCAAAATCACATTAAATGTAGACATGAATATAAATTTGAAAAGAAAATATAATGTTTTGTGGAGTCACTCCTCTAACATAGTTTTTAATTTTGACGGAGTTCTAAATATTGTCTATTTTTCAATAGATCTCTAATCAGCTGACATTGAAAAAGAATTTTTGTTTTAAATGCTATTTATTTTATTAATGGTGCAAATTTATTAAATAAACTATAATTGTATTGGAGTTGGTGTAACTCTTTCAAGTTTTATTAACTGTTTGATTCTCATTTTTTTAAAAAAAAAAAATTTTCTTTTTTTTTTCAACAACACATTCTTGAATAAAATAATATTACACATAAATTTAAAAAAATTATAATTTTTAATCATATATTTTTTATTAATAAATTATTTAAAATATATTTTTTTTCCTCAAAATGAGAATCATTCGGCCCATATAAACTAGTTTCATGGCTGAGATATTAATCAATCAATCAAAAAGCAACGGAATTAACGGAATCATCACAGCCGCAAAAAGGAAAGCGACGTCAAATTTCCAGCTGGCAAATGGCAGTATCGTTATTCAACGTAAACAGCGTGTTATTTTCATAAATTGATTCACTTTCCAGCATGTTCCCCCAATTATCTTCGCCTTTTCTCTTCTCCATTATTTCATAGTTGAATTTCAAGGTATTTCTCTCAATACTGATTTTCAGTAGAAGGGTGTAGAGTATACTATGAGAAGAAGAAGAAACTGCAGCCCACAAGAGTAAATTTCCAAGCATGTTTTCTTGTTTTGCGCCTCCTTTTTCCTTCAATTTACCGTTCTTTTACCCTTCCCCAATTCGTTGTTTGATCGGCGCTAATCATACTTCTGCTCGCTTCTGCTCACGATAATTAAACAGAGGAATGCGTATACATTCAGAAAATTTAGAGAATTAGAAGGTTATTTTTTGTGTTTATATGATGCAGCTGAGGATTTTTTGTATAAGATTATTTTTGTTCTGTTTATTTATAATTGCTCTCCGATTTGCATACATTGTGACCCTCCGAGGGGATTTATGTGACCACGGAGACTTTTGTTTCTTTTCGTTGCCGGAAAATATCAATGTTGTTACGGGCATCGAGAAACTGGTCAAACCCTCCGCGTCGATTACCTCCACCGATGGAAAGTCAGCGCCGGCGATGCCCAAGAAGCTGCCGGAACTCTGGGCCACTGGGGGTTTCCAGAAGGCCGTTCGTTTCTATTCATCGACCTTCCAATATCTGATTTATGAGGGCTTTTTGAACCCTAGTTATAAGGTCCTTTGCGTCGAAACACAGACGGGTACTGACGTTTTCGCGTTGAAAGAGATTGGGGTGGGGGATTCGATAGGGATTTTCAAGAAAGCATTCAAGCCTCTGGTAATTTCTGGGCAGGGTTTTAAGCAACCCTTCAAGAATAGTACTTTCGATTTTGTGTTTTCCGGTGGTGGTATGATTGAGAAGTCTGCGAAGTTGGCAGAATTTGCTACTGAAATTTCCCGGATCCTGAAACCCGAAGGATTTCTGGTGGTACATACGGGCACGAAAGATGAATACAGTCTCCATTCATTTCTTGATTTGTTTCACTTTTGTAAATTGGTAAAAACTAGGGACATAGATGGGATTGATTCCAAAATGCCATTTATTCGTGAAATTGTCATGAAAAAAGTGAGTGGATATGGAAATATTGAACAAATTATTGACTATGGGATGGAAAATCTCAGTGCTGATTTTGTGACCAAGTGCTCAGTTCCGGGGTGTAAGCTAGAATTGATCCATAAAGCAGAACCTCTAATACATGAAGAACCAAAGAAGCCTTGGATTACTTTGAAGAAGAACGTAAAGAATATAAAGTACTTGCCTTCAATGGCTGATATAAGTTTTAAACAGAGGTATGTGTATGTTGATGTTGGAGCTAGAAGCTACGGATCGAGCATTGTTAGTTGGTTTAAGAAGCAATATCCAAAGCAAAACAAGACTTTTGAAATATACGCAATTGAGGCTGATAAGACATTTTATGATGACTATAAGTACAAGAAAGGGGTCACATTGTTGCCCTACGCAGCATGGGTGAGGAATGAGACCCTGTTTTTCGAGATTAATAATCAAGATCCCAGTCATAAAAATGTGAAGAAAGGTAGAGGAATGGGGAGGATTCAACCAGTTCAGTCTTCAGGCAGCTCTAGTTCATCTGGGTACGTGGATAAGATTCAGGGATTTGATTTTGCTGAATGGTTGAAGAATTCAGTGTCGGAGAGGGATTATGTGGTTATGAAGATGGATGTAGAAGGGACTGAATTTGATCTGATTCCCAGGTTGTTTGAAACTGGAGCAATATGCTTGATTGATGAACTCTTTCTTGAATGCCATTACAATAGGTGGCAGAAATGTTGCCCGGGGGAGAGAACTGCTAAGTACCAGAGAACATATGGGCAATGCTTGGATCTGTTTACTTCTCTAAGAGATAGTGGAGTTCTAGTGCATCAATGGTGGTGACTGGTAATAGCTATCAGTAATTCTGTTCCATTTGTTGTTTTTAAAGTTTTTTCTTTTGCTCTCAAATCAAAATGTTGTAACTTTTTGTATCATCATTCATTTAGTACGAATTCCATGTGTATTTAATATTGAAGTCATAGTTGAATTTCATCAGTTATTCAGCAGCTTAAAAATCCTTTTGGCTTTGGAGAATTCGAGATTTTCTTGAACTTTTAGAAATAGATTATGGAACTTCTCTGAACTCCGTATATATTCAACTTTAAGTTGTTTGGGCAGTTTGTTGCATTTCCCCTTGGTTTTTAAACCTGCAGGTGTATGAATAGCAGGTCACTAAACTGGGAAAAGTCTGCTTCATAGTGGTCCAAAGTTATATTCATCTTGTTAAAATACTTGTTGTAGTGCTCATTTTGATCTTTGTATTTGTGGCAAATAAAGTCTTGAACATAAGTTTGCATAAAATGAACTGTACATTGCTGTATATTAAGTTATATCTTTATTGTTAACCAAGCTGACAATTTTCTTCCCCAAACATATTTTTCTCTCAATGGACAAGGTAATCCCTGGTTTATGGAATTGCTTCAATAATTTTGTTTGGATAACTTTAGTCAAGTATTGAACTTGAAATACTTCTTAGTGATGCATATGGAACTTAGAGTTAAATGATGCATTTGTAAGATGCTAAATATGATACATGGGTATAGAAAACTTTTACAGCAGTTCATCCCGAAGTTCTCAGCACCCGGTGTAGCATGGTATTTACCTACAAGTCTTGCATCATTGCTCCGGTTTGCTTTTGCATTTATTGGTTTTCAATGGTGACTTGATAATGTTAAATGTAAGATTCAGTTATTGACATCTACCTCTACCTATGGTTGAGGAATGAGATTTTAGCTTGATAAATTCTTGTTCAGATGTAAATTGGAGCTGCAGCTGGTATTTGGTTAAGGTATTGTACAAGTTGGGCATTGTTTTGGTGTTATTTAAGTGATTATGTTCCTCTTCTGCAGACAATCCAGTATAAATAAATATGTAGTCATTGTGGCGTGCAAGAAACCAATTATTTTTCTTTTCACGTTTTATTTTATACTGTTAACGTTCTTTTTTCTATATGAGATTCCAAAACACTTATAATGAGGTCGATCGATTAACAAAGAAAATGCATTCAAAAATTCACAATGAAAGTAATATTTGGAAGTTGATTTGCCAAACATATAATCTAGCTATCGTAACTAATTGCGGTAGTGTAACGATAACCAATAATATGAAGGTTAATCTCGAGTATAGCGATATCTTAACATTCTTGGACGTGTCATTTTTTCCTACCCAATTTTGAAGAAGAAATGAATGACGAGTAAAGTTTAATCACCTCAAAGAATAGGAGTTGCAGTTTAATCACCAAAAAATTGACATGAAGGTGCATCGGGTCGTGCCGTTCGCCATTTCCCACTCGAAACGTCAACAGACACACTAGATAATAGATATACGGATAATAGAAAAACAAAAAGGAGTAACAACCATAAATAGGAGAAAATAAACATGTTCCTAGTCCGTGGCTCTCTCTACGTAAATTCAAAAGAAAGGGCCAAAAGAATTACCCAAAAATAGGCACAAAAAAAAAAAAAAAAAAAAAAAAAAAGAAGAGATAGAGACACAATAGAAAGAAGGGAGAAAAAGGATTGAGATAAAGAGAAGTAAATTTGAGGGCAGAATGTGTCATTGAATGGCCATTTTGTCAACCGTCTTCTTCTGACTTTTTGATACTACCACGATTTGATCCAACCACCAATAATGTTTATTACGACATTTGATTACGACGTTGTTTTTTATTCTCTTAACGATTCTTGTTTTGTCCAAAAGTTTCCAGGCAGGCAGGCCTATCTATTTTTCTGATTTCTCTTCCTTTTCCTATCCATGCAATTGCTGCCCTCGAGAATCTTGATTCTTCTTAATTCAGATTGGGACAAGAATTCCGGGCAGCAATATGGGACAATGTTGTTCTTTTCATATTGAAAGTTATTATGTCGAGAATCGTGAAGAGGAAAGAGAGGTTGAAGATGAAGATGTGATATTTAGAGGCCATGCTGGGGCACATGTTAGGCTCCAAGGATCATCTAAATTTGTATCAATGTATACCCAGCAAGGGAAAAAGGGGACCAACCAAGATGCCATGACTGTTTGGGAGGTATATTCATTATTTTCTCTAATTTCTTAATTCTTATAAAAAAAAATTTATTCTTGTATATTTAAATATTTGGCTGTGATTTTTTGGGATAATTCTTCTTGATTTCGCCTCTCTGTCCTGAAAATCCCTGCGTTGATCTGCGTATGTGTTCTTTAAATGATTCTATTCGTTTTCTTTCTATCTCTTTCAATTGCTGCTTCAGAACTTTTCGGGTGCGAAAGACACGTTCTTTTGTGCTGTGTTCGATGGACATGGTCCGTCTGGCCACAAGGTGGCACGCTATATTCGCGATGTTTTGCCAGCGAAAATTTCAATGTCATATAACAAGTCAAATGTTGGTGGAAAAAATGGTGGTTTTGAAGATAAAATTGGCAATGAACATCCACTTTTATCATCATGGAAAGATAAAATAATAAAGTCTTTCCATGAAATGGATGAAGAACTTGAGGGTGATGCATCTATTGAAAGCTACTGCAGTGGTACAACCTCAGTGTCTATACTTAGAAAGGTACAATTACTAGTTCAATAAATTGGCATTGAAATAATTTCAAAATTTTCTTTGCTGATATAACTCAGTAATTCTGGGAGCTGAAACACTCGAGTAATTCTCTTTTTTCGTGATTTCATTGCTACGTCTCAGGGTGAACACCTTATAATTTCGAACTTAGGGGATTCTCGTGCTGTTCTATGCACTCGAGACGAGAAAGATCAACTTATATCCGAACAACTAACAGTTGATCTGAAGCCAAATCTTCCAGGTTGGTGTCCTTTTTAGCTTCTCTATTCATGGAAACAATCAAGAACTTTCATTTTACTATAGATTTCTTTAGTCTAATTATCTACCATGTAAAACCAGGAGAAATGGAACGAATTAAAAGCTGCCAAGGCAGAGTTTTGGCAATGGATAAAGAACCAAACGTGTACAGAATATGGATGCCCGATGAAGATTGCCCCGGTCTTGCCATGGCAAGAGCTTTTGGAGATTTTTGCTTAAAAGATTTCGGCCTCATCTCAACCCCTGAAGTTACTTACAGAAAACTGACACAAAGAGATGAATTTGTTGTCTTAGCAACCGATGGGGTAAGAACTCATAGCACATAGGATTCAGCAATGAAAATGTAATGGTATGTCGTCGGTGGAGGATCCAGGAATTTGAATGAGCTAGAGCAGATCCAGATGAGTGCACTCGATCAGCCGTCCAATATATGGAAGAAAAAAAGAGCCAGTCTATACGTACAGGGATTTAAAATCCCTGTACTTACCGAACTGACTCATTCAAGGGGGGGGAAATCTTTTTTACAATATTTTATACATGGGACCCACTCCCATGTGAGTTGGATTTCAAATCCCTGTCCAAATTCTGGTAAAAATTCTCTGTACACAAAGAATTTTTCAGGAAAAAAATGGTGCAGCTAGCACGTGCGGCCGTCATGGCTCGCCGGGGGCTGGCTCTGCCCCTAGTAACGTCGTACATGAGAACTATTTTTGTTGTCCTATCCATCAAACTAATTGAACATTTTTTTTTTCAGATATGGGATGTGTTATCAAACAATGAAGTAGTACGTATTGTGGCTTCAGCGAAGAAACGAACCCTGGCAGCTAAACTGTTGGTGGATCAAGCTGTTCGAGCCTGGAGATACAAGTATCCGTCTGCCAAGATTGATGATTGTGCCGTCGTATGCTTGTTCTTCAAACGCCCGAGACCTTTGTTAACTAAGTCCGTATCAGAAGTGACTGAACCGAGCTTGAATCATACAGAGCTCGGAGAGCATAGCTATAATGGGAACGCAAGAACTGATGATGGGCTCGATACAGTTCTAAACTGTAAAGTGGAAGAAAGCCCGGAAACTGCTCCGAATGGTGGTGATCGGTTGGATTCTGCTACACATCGGCCTCGAAAAAGAAGATCAGAAAAGAAAATTGAGCGGGTTGGAGACTGCTGAGGGGGCTCTAGTGAATTGTTCGAAGTCTGTAAGCATATGAAAATAGCGTTAGTCTTAGTGGTGACTGGTGAGAATAAGCAACTGTTCTTGAAAAAAAAAAAAAATGTGTTATACAAAGTTGACACCTTGATTATGAATGTAAAAAGAAAAGAAAATCCTTCAAATAGAAAGAGAAAGAAATATATATTGGATAACATGGAATATGCACAATCTAATGAGTGCAGCAATTTTATGTCTCTGAAAAATTAAAATTTTCCTTTTGTCTCTTTGAATGTGTGGAATTCTTCGATATGCTGACTTAGACACTAATCGTCATGTTTAAGGAAGGAAAAGATGTTATTATCTAGTACTGTGATCAACCATGTTAGTTGTTTTGCCTAGGACGAATGAACCAATTGTATAACTCGTGGTTGGTGCTCCAAGCAAGTGATTTAGCATCGCATCAACATGTTCATCACTTGGTGTATTGTGATTTTTCATAGAATGACAGTTGTGGTGTTAAGGATTGACTCATAAGATGCCGAAATATATACCCTATCGATTAGCAAAGTTTGGTGTTTGCGACTCAAAACAATTTTGGGTGCCTTTTTTAAATATAATAATATTCTTTTTTGAAGAGAAAAAATAAGATTTTGAGAACGTGGTTGCATCGTATAATGAGAAAGTGAGGCTAGAAGGGGTCCATTATGAATGCATGATAGAAACAGCAGCCCAATTATTCCATAGTACATGCCTTATTCGAGAGCCCAACTAGAAAAGAGAGGTAATCTTTATTGAGAAATTCTTGAAAAATCTGGGGAGAGAGAGAGAGAGAGAGGGAGAGCAGAAATTCACTGATTGGAACAGACCACCAAACAAATGGTACCAATTTTTCTGAACGTTTAAGAGAAGTTACAAAAAGAGGAAGCTTTGGACAGAGTACAACAAAAGTATGACCTTCGGAATGCCTTGCGCCCACGCTCCCTCATTCTTTTTTTTTTTTTTGGATTACGCCTCGTTATTGGCGCCTCCACTTGTCCTGCCCTGAGTCTTAGTGAAGGAGGTAAATCGCAGGTTATACCTCCAAGGATACATGATAGAAGGCTGCTTGTACACTTGCACTTACCCAAGAGCCAAATCTATATTTCAGGATTCGAACTCTTGATGCAGTAAACTCAAGCAAAACTGGATTTTTCCACCTTCTCCTTTTACCACTTGGAGATGTGCCCTGGGGGCCACACTCCCTCATTCTTTACTATAGAAGATAGGCACATAGTATTAAGAGACCTAATCCAATTATTGATCGAGTCATTGATTGGTTTATGAATTGATCGCAAGATAATCACAATAATGAATAAATGAACACGATAAGAATACAAAAATTTATATGGAAACCTAAGAAGAAAAAAAAATCGCAAGTAGAGGAGGGGAATTTCACTCTAATTAACAGCAGTGGTGTTTACAACAAAATCACAATACTCACAATTAAAATCTAAAGTTCTTAAAATATTGTATAAATTGTTCTCATAACAATATAACTTGTGACTTATATATATAAACTCTAGAAAACTAAGTTCTAGATGAATAGGAGTTCATAAAACGCGTCAAAATTCGAAACGGGCTTGAGTCGGATAACCATGTCGCTTGAGCGATAGACTAGTGGTAGGCGAGCAAAAGCTTCGCCACTCAAGCGCCAAGCTAGCGACAAGTCTCGGGAGAAAAAATGCGGGCACCGCTCAAGCTGGCAACGGTATGCTAGCGAAAATGCGCCGATTTTTCTCCCGGTCCATAATTTTGATATCTTCAAAACAATTTTATCAACCACAACTTCAATACCCACTAGAATTTATGTTAAATTGCAACAATTTTTCACTTTGAACCGAATTTCAATACAAGAAATTTCAAAACACAAATCGAAAGTAAACACCACTCATTCTCTTCTAAACAAATTTCAATGGGCTAAATTAATGACAAAAACCAACTAAATTCAAAGAATGTTCAAACTTAGCAATAAGAGGTTGTATAGTCAACATATCAACAAGATTATCTTTAATATCAATATTGTTAACTACAATATCACTATGAGCAATCACTTCAAACACAAAATGGTACCTCTCATGGAATATCTGATCCTTAGTTAGAAAGATAGTACTCTGATTATCCAATACACTGTAGAAATTTGCAAGTTTTCACTGATTTCATAAATTAATCCCCTCAACCACATAGTCTCCTTACAAGCCTATATAATGACCATATACCATGCCTCTGTTTTAGATGGTGATATTGCATTCTGCA
The DNA here is from genome assembly GCA_019395295.1 of Osmanthus fragrans. NCBI lineage: Eukaryota > Viridiplantae > Streptophyta > Magnoliopsida > Lamiales > Oleaceae > Osmanthus > Osmanthus fragrans. The sequence goes on from CM033353.1 coordinate 5,707,840, forward strand.
AAGTAACTTTCCATTTGATAGCACATTCTCCAAGTTTAAACACACACTCAGTAAGTAATCTCTTCTTATCAAGATCTCCTGCATAATCTGAATCTACATACACAATGACTCCATGTGTATTTCTACTATAAAGTAAGCAAGTATTAGTAGAGCTCCTCAAGTATCTGAAAATTCACTACACTGTTTTCCAATGTTCTTTTTCAGAATTTGCCATGTACATACAACTGCACTGACTGCATATGCCAAATCTGATTTTGTACAAACCATTGCATATATAAGCAAACTAACTACACTTGAATAAAGAACCCAGGACATATAATCAATATCTTCATCTGATTGAGGACATAAGTTATATGATAATTTAAAGTAGGCAACCAATGGAGTACTGATAGTCTTTGCATTCAACATATCAAATATGTGACGCCTTTTTCTCATTGTACCCTTCTACTCAAATACAATCTATCAGTTTTCATATCCTTCAAGATTTTCATACCAAGAATCTTCATCGCTACACCCAAGTCTTAAATCTCAAACCCCCCATAAAGCTAAGCTTTTACTTTTGTGACATCTATTTTATTCTTGACTACTATGAGTATATCATCAACATATAACAATAAATATGTAATCTATCTACTAACTTCCTTTCTGAAGTACATACAACTATCATAACTACTTTCAATGAAATTCATAAATGAATTAAATATTTTATACCACTGTCTCGGTGTCTGCTTCAGTTCATACAAAAAACATATTCAATAAGCACACATAGTCTTTCTTTTCAAAAGCTATGAAACCCTCTTGTTGTTTAATGTAAATACACTCCTCAAAGTTTTCCGTGCAAAAATGTTGTCTTGACATTCATCTGCTCAACAAGCACACATAATCTTCATTTCTAGGAAGTCTGAAACCCCCTGATTGTTTCATGTAAATGCTCTCCTCAAATTTTTTACTCAAGCTCCAAATCATTCTTAGTAACCACAAGTAAAGCTCGAATTGAATTATGCTTTACAACTGGTGAGAGCACATTATGAAGTTAACGCCTGGAATCTTATTATAGCTCTATGCTACCAATCTAACCTTATACCTTACATCTTCAATCACTGATATCCCTTCCTTCCTTTTGAACTACCACTTGCAGCGAACAACCTTTTTGTCTTTAGGTAATTTCACCAAGTTTGTCGACTCTGAACTAAACTAATATGAAATAAACTGTTTTGAAGCTACTAATTGTTCTTCTGAACCAATTTTCAACTATACCGGGGTTGAATGATTCTGTTCCTCGATTTTACCAAAATCCCTACAAGGCGAACTCTGAACCATAGCAAATTTTATTAAACGGTTCATCTCTATTGATCACCACATTTCCTATTTCAGGACATCACAACTTATACCCCGTCACACCTAATTTATACCCAAGACAAAACGCACTTTCAATATCTAAGCTCGAACTTTCTATTATCCACATGAGCATAAGCAGGATACTCAAAAAATTTCAAATCAAAACAACAAGAAAGTTTTTCAGACCACACCTCTTTTGATGTATTTTTCTCAATGGCAACTGAGGGTGAACGATTAATCAAAAAACAAATGTAGTAGCAGCTTCAACTCAAAAAATTTTAGGCAACACATAATTTGAAAGCATACAACAAATATTTTTCATCAAATTTCTATTTATCCATTCTACCACAACATTTTGTTACGTAGTTTCAGGCACTGTCAAATGTCTCGAGATGTCTTCAGCCCTACAGAAACTATTGAATTCATTTGAACAAAACTTCAACCCATTATTTGTATGTAGACGTTTCACCTGCTTTCCATTCTACTTTTCTATCATTGTTTTCCACTATTTAAAGGTCTTAAACACATCACTCTTATGTTTCAAGAAGAATACCCAAACTTTTCTGAAAAAATCATCAATTACTGTCAACAAGTAATAAGCACTTCATCTAGTAGGCACTCTCGCCGGTCCCCAAAAATCTGAATGGATATATTCAAGCGTTCTCTTCGCGTTTTGTCTTCATTTAATGAATTTAACTCTTTTCTGTTTCTCAAAGATATAATTCTCACAAAACTTCATCTTTTTGATTTCTACCCATCAAGAAGTCTCATTCTACTATACCATTTTCACTCATATGCCCAATCCGCAAATGCTAAAGTTTTGTAACTTTCTCATCTGTCAAAGAAAAAGTAAAAACTATTGCATCATCTGTAAATGTGGAACCCTGCAAAATATATGACTATGTAGAGCTTTTATGTCCCTTCATGACAACAAAAGCACCTTCAAAACTCAATTTTTACCAGTTTATTTATAACCCTTTGAGTTAAACGTGCTCAAAGATATAAAATTTCGATTCAGTTCTGTAATGTACCTTACATCTGTAAGTGTTTTAACAGTCTCATCGAACATTCTCATTCTAACTGTACCAAATTCAATAATTTTGCAAGGCGCGTTGTTGCCCTTAATCACCACACCTCTCAAAACTCTTTCATCTGTTATCAATCAATCCCCTTTGGGATATATATGAAAAGTATACACTGAGTCAAGAACTCATTCTTCGCAAAGTTTGAAACTCATGTCAGAAATCACAAGAAGCTCTCATTCACTTTACTCATCTTCCACAACATCAACCTCCGCAGCGTTTTCAAGTTACTTTCCTATATTAGTAGCACTGACAACCTTGTTTCTATTTTTCAAAGTATAAAAATCAACTCTAATATGCCCCTTCTTCTTACAGTAATGACACATTTTCTCTGTATGTCTGAATTTTGATCTATCCCTCATATTTCTACCAAGATTCATGTCTCAATTTCTCCCACGAGCAACTAGGCCTTCAGCCTGACTCTCAGATCCATTTGCAAAATGCTTCATCTTTTTCCTTAGATAGTAAAGCATCTAGACCTCATCCACAGTGAGAATATCACGACTATATAGACTAGTATCTCTAAAAGTGACATTTGATGGCGGCAACGAACATAACAACATCAACATCAACATCAAATCTTTTTCATCATACTTAATCTCCAATATCTCCAAATCGATCAGGATTTCTTCGAACATGGTTAAGTGATCAATCAATGACACCTTCAGACATCTGGTGAGAATATAAGCAATGCTTCAAGTGGAACTTACTAGTCAAATTCTTTGTCATACAAAGTTGCTCCAATTTCAACCACAACGCAGTGACACTTTTTTCTATCAAAACATCCTGAAGAATTTGATTTGATGCATGTAGATGAATTTGAGATTGGGCATTTCGATCCCTATGCTGCTTTTCATCTTGCGTTCAAGTTGAAGGCATCTTATTAAAACCAAGCAAGGCTTCCTTCAAATCTATCTATGCGAGAACTGCTCGCATCTTCAGTTGTTATCGATCAAAAATTGCTCGGGAGAAAATATGCAAGCACCGCTCAAGTGGCCAGCTAGCGAAAATGAGACAGCTTTTCTTCTCGGTCCATAATTTTGATTTCTTTAAAACCATTTCAACCAAAACTTCAATACCCACTAGAATTTGGGTCAAACTACAGTAGATGAATAAACACGATAAAATTTTTGAAAGATTTATGGTTGACTATAATATTAATTAGGAAAAGAAAATGCCACACTCGACTGAATCCCATCCAGTTTTTGAACGATTCTTTGCTTAAGCCAGCCACATTTAAATATAAATCATGTCTAGTCGAAACGACACCAATGGCATATGCTCACCCAACCCACATTACATTCTTAATAATAGATAAAGATTTTGGTGTCCCAAATTATTCTTCCTAATTGAATTTGCAAACAATTATCTATATTTACAGTCTTGAAAGTAAAAAAAAAAAATGAGGGCCATCATCGACATCTAACATAATAATGCTAATTGAAAAGCATCGTTTGTTAAAAAAAAGGCAGCAGGCAGGCGGGGACCAGACCGCGGATTGATAGAAGAAAAATCTCATCAAAACCCTGTCAATATACATAATAGACCCCACTGTTTTCTTTTAAAAAATTTAAATTTCATCCCAAACAAGCACAGATTCTGTTCAGTCAATTTCCCTCTCCATTACGTTTTCCTCTTTTTCACGTTTCTCCAAAAAATCATGGGTTATTTTAGTCGTTCATACTACAGAGTACAAAAAATTTTGATAGAAAACACATGGCGAAAATAGGAATATGAAGAAAGAAAACAAAAATATCCAATCGTCTGAGACGACATCAACATCGATACAAATTTTATCAAGAATTCTCATCAAAAATTTCATGTACTCGTGGCTTTTTCCTAATTTAGTACAAAAAATTGAAAACAAGCAACTGAATGGATTTGATCCTATTCCACCCTATCAGACACATTTGCCTCCGAAGTCTTCTTCTGACCCGCCCACATGTAGCGCTTTCCTCACCAAATCTCTAATCATTCGTACATATGCCAGCCAATCTAATCTTTTGTCATTTGAACACAAATAGATGTGTCAAAATATGACAAATCGATCGAGAAAACCCCACCTTCATAGTCGAGTCATGTCAGCAGAGCCAGGCTCGACTGTGAAGATCACAGCCAGATTTATACTTCTGTAGATATGCTTAAAATGCTTCTGATAGATTTTTGTTCAAAGGACCCGCGGCTCACCCGCCTTCCTTTGTGACATGTTTTTAAACATGAATTGAAGAGTATTTACTATTTACCAAAGACCATTTACTTTTTTTTTCTGCACTGAACATTATTCATTATAGTACCAACATATAAACGTGATAACAGTACAGTACCATTAGAGGAGTAGATATGCAGAATATTCAAACATTGATTAAACTCCCCTCAAAAGAAAAGCGGGTAGAAAAAAAGGGGGGGGAAAAGAAACAAATAGAAGCCCAAAAAATAAAGAAAAAATGAAAAAGAGAGTTCTTTCTTGATTCTACACGATTGATGTTGATTTTCGGACGAGATATCGATAAGCAGCAACTTTTCTCTTGCGAGAGGCAGTGTTATCGACAGAAAGCACCATTTTTCCAGCTTCTCTAGCCGTAAACGAGTTGTGAATTGCCTCTTCATTGGCCGCAATCCTTCTCTGTTTCTCCACGGCAATGGTGTATCTGCCTTCGGAAATGGGAACAAATTCAGCACTGTATTCCAATCCCCAGCCACCAACTACTATGTCCCATGATATTGTTGCACCAGCCTGCATTGCAATAGACAACAAACAATTTGGTACAAGGAACCACCATGTCTAAAATCTTAAATTATTCAAAATATGAAAATCTATTTACTTGTGTTCATATCTTCCACATAATCTTCATACTAGATTATTACCTCAATGCCCTCAATTTGTATGTTTACTTTCTCTCCTCCTTTGACAGTAAATTCGGATGCTGATTTTGGTGAACCATTAAGGACATTACTGGGTCGACTCAGTCCACCATACTGAACAGGGACATCCTCTGGCCTAATAAACCTGATCAAATATACAATTCAAAGAAAACCCCATATAATAAATTCATCCAGCACATAAAACAAATAATGCTAGGTTTTAATCTTGTCTAGTGTTGTCCAATCTGCTCCAAGAAAAAAAAATAAAAAAGTAAGAATATAATGAATGCTCAATTTTTGTTCCATGAATGGAGAATACAGACGCGTACAAAACAGGAAAACAGAATATCTCATCATCTGTATCCGGGGAAGAAAAAGGACAGAAATTTAGTTTAATATTTGAACTTTGAAGTAATTTAAAGAAGATAAATGCAGAATAGTTTGAGATACTCACTTGTAAAGTGTCTCGGCAACATTTCCTTCCTTGGATATCACAAATTTGCTCTTTGTTCTTTGAGTGAGAAATGGACTAAACATTGAATACAGAATACTAAAGTACCATGGCACGTTGATAAAGATCTACAAAATCAAAACCGTGGAATCCAAGAAAATAGTATTAAAACCACAATCAAAATCACTGCGGTTCGAATTAGCAGGAAAAAAAAAAATTCCCACAAAATTCTATAAAAATACTGTAAGAATCTTAGGTTAATTACCTTGCGGGCAACCATTTCAGGGTAATTATCTTGAAAGAGAGACAGAATGTGATTAGAGGCAACTCTGAGCTCTCTTTTGGGCATGTCTTTGAGATCAGTGACCTGAATAATGGAGTTAATCCCACCAGGTTTAAAATGCAGTAATTTAATACCTCTTTCAAGAACTTGAACTCGCCATCTCAAGAATTTCTTAAGCTTTTCATCATCTCCAAAAATCCTTTCATACATATCTTTATCTTTGAAAACTCCATAAGCATTGTAGCAAACTGGATGCCCTTCTCTGTCATAAGCGTGCATATAAGCCACAACCCCTTCAAGCTCCTTAAACCCCAAATCTTCTTCCACAATGCCATCAGTCTCAAAATCTTTCCTCCAAGAAAGACAATTTTGCAACATATTCAGTGTATCTTGAACTTTAAAATCCCTCGCACGAAGGAATTTCAAGAAAATAACATCAGCCCTTTCATCACCTCCCAGGAGTGGAATGCCCCACATAGAATCAGGTCCATTTGAGGCAGACATGAGCTTATCCTTAAGCTCCTGAAGAGCCTTCTTTTCAGATGCCTTGAGGTGGGAAATGAAGTATGTATCTTCTTTAAAAGAAGGAGTTCTCAGTGTGGCTGCTTCCATTAAAGAAGTAACAAATTTTTTCTTCAAATGTGATGGCTTTGGGGAAAACTCTGGAGTCTGATCTTGAAGAATGAGACTTTTTACTGAAGTAGGCGATGTGGCTTCCATTTCTTGAGATTGAAAAGAAAGCCCAGGCGGAAATCTTTGTCTAAAATTGCAGTGTGAACAAGAAGTGAAGTAAAATTATTGGCGTTGAGGTGACGGGATTGAGCAGAGTGTACAGTCTGAAGATTTTGAAAGTGAAATGTTACTTTGAAAAGCAGCTTATTTGATGAAAATAAACAAATAAAAAAAAAATTATGTGGACTTCATTTTAATAAAGTTTAAAAAAAATGAAGATTATAATAGTTAAAAAAAAGAAAGAATTTTAAATTTATGTATAATATTATATTATTAAAAAATGAGTAATTGAAAAAAAAAATTAAAATTAAAATTAAAATAGAGCCTAAACAACATTTATATTTTTTAGCACATTTTAGTAAAAAATAATAAAAAGTTAAAAACTACAAATTTATAAAATATATTATTAAAATTGAAGTTTATAAATTTTAAAGGTTTGCAAAGGTGTCATACCCAACATTGGATACTTTAAAGTGTTGAGTGTTTTGCTTATTGTAAGAATACGAATCCTAATAGGATCAAGTTGAGTTCAAGAAGCATTAATATACATCTGTTAGTTATGCAAGTAATAGCAAATCATATAAACTATTAAATTTGGAGACCAATGTGATTATTGAATCCAACAATATAAAGTTCTTTGAGAATTCACTATCTTTGGATAATGAATTAGGGGTCCGTTTGATTAGAAAGATGAAATTTGGATAGAAATAAAATGAATTACAGAGAATTAAATTGCCTAAAATTTATTTTACGAGGAATTGTGAATTAATTATGTTTTATTGGTATAATTTTTCACCAAAAAAATTTTCAAAATTTTGAGTCTTTTGATATTCGTTTGACTTTATTATTTTTTTTTTTTTATAAAAATTGTCCATTAAAGTGATAATTTTTTTCACGATTGAGTCTAAAGTTTGTTCCAATTGTAAAAAAAAATTAACATACCGAATATCATTCGTTTGATTTTATTTTTCATGCAAATTGTCAAGTAAAGAGATAATTTTTTTCACCATGGAATCTAGAATTTATTTCAATTGCGAAAAAAAACTATACCGAATATCATTCATTTGGTTTTATTTTTCATGCAAATTGTGAATTAAAGGAATAAATTTTTCTACCATTGAGTCTAAAAAAAAATTTTACTGCAAAAAAAAAAAAGTGGAAACCATTTTCTCACAAAATTGGTGGGAAAATAAGTTCAAGGAAATTGAGGAAATAGTGCACATAGGGGGATGAATTTTCCATGGAATGCATAGTACTATCAAACAGGGCCTAAGAGAAACTCTTAAAGAAATCTCAATCTCTAATGGAACACAAGATGAAACATCTTTTTAACGTTAATGAATCTAGTGAACCACGAAAAAACAAAAGAACTCCAATTGAGAAACATTTATGACCGGATGGAATTGACTCTCAACTTATTTTCTTTTACTTAGTAGAGAAAAATGAGAAAAATGTTGTAAGAACAACTCATTTTGTTCTGCAAGTGAAAATCGGTCACAAAACTTACAAAGAGGTTATAACTTCTCATGATAGCATCTTTTGGAAAAATGCAATTAAAGATGATATTGATTCAATTATGTCAAACAATACATAGGAACTTGTTGATTTACCACTCGGATCCAAATATATTGAATGTAAATGAGTGTTTAGGAGAAAGTATAATGTTGATGGTTCTCTTAATACCTATAATGATAGACTAGTAGTCAAAGATTATCAGTAAAATGAATGAATTGACTGTTTTGATAATTATGCATTGATAGTTAGAATAGCATCAATTATGATATTTATTCGCGTTGACTTTCCTACATGACTTGCATGGTAACTAAATGGATGTTAATACAACATTTTTAAATGAAGATCTCAATAAGGAGGTTTATATGGAACAATTCGAAGGGTTTTCTCTACTCGAAAATGAACATAAGTTGTGCAAATTAGTAAAATCATTATAAGGTTTAAACTAAACACCTAAAAAAAGACGTGAAAATTTTGACTTAACTATTGTGTCATTTGGTTTCAAGCATAATAGTGCAGATAAATGTTTGTACTCTAAATTATGTGATAATTATGCTATATTTATTTGCTTATATGTTGATTACATGTTGATTATGAATAATCACATGAATAAAATAAAAGAAATGAAAAACTTTGTATCTTCCACATTCAAGGTAATTGATCATAATTGAAATATGCAAGTCAAGTCACATTAGCAAAAACATACAACGAGGTATACAATGCAAAGTCTAGACATATGAGTCTTAGACATGAATACATAAGGAATTTAATCGAGAATGGAATAATTTTCCTGAATTATGTTAAGTCAATCGAGAACTTAGCAGATTCTTTAACTAAATCTTTAAATAGAGATTTTGTAGCATCTACTTCAAGTAGGATGGGGTTGAAACTCTTAAACTAAAAGATCCATCAATGATGGCACCTCTATCTGTCATCACTTGACAAGTAATCCACGATTCAAAAGGCAACAACAAGTCATTCGATATGTGGATAGTTTCAACATTATAAAATCCTCAATAACCCTACCTAATTAAATAATGCTGGCTGTTATTGAAATAGGGTTGAACTTTAAACTCTTAATGAAGTTCAGTACTAAATACGAGTGCCTCTAAAAGTAACAAAAATACTAGAAGATCTTCACCTTGACAAATTTCGAGGTGGTGTTGTCTCAATAGAGAGTTAGAATTTCTCGCTTAAAAGTTTGTTAAAAATGATGAGCACAGGGCCATATTAGCGCTAAGTAAAATTGAGGAACTTGAGAACGAGTGATAATTGTGTGTGTGTTCTTACTAGTATTGTCACATGAAATAACTAGTTCAAAGTTATTTGAATCTAACCATAGTTATTTCATGTGACAATACTAGTAAATTACACTATGGTTAGATTCACATGAAATAACAATGTAAATTACACTTTACATTGTTCTACGTAAATCTACAACATGCTTACAATCTCATACAAGGAATGCCAAGTATGTAAAGTCTAAGATTGCCTCTGATTTCCCCTTCAGTTCATGCCTTGCAATTGTTCTCTTTATCTTCTCTTAAGTAGGACTTCACCTCAATGGTGAGACTTCGTCTTAAAATCAAAGGTCAATGCCTTACATAAATATTTATACTTCGACTTGAGGGACTATTGATGTGTCGTCTAGGTTCTATCTACTTCAGCTTCAATATCACTTCGACTCCAAATTATTGGACACCTCTTGCTTCAGTATTTTTTTGCTCCCAATCGTTGGATGCATCTTACACCATCAAAACATCAATCAAAATCCAATACTCCATATGAATGATTGGGCCTTGAGCTTGTGACACTATTGTTTCGTCTATGTTCTCACAGTGACAAGCCGCCTCTCCGAACCACCTTTTCGGAAGATCGTTCGGCCTTTCCTAGGAGATTTAACACATTGAAACAGTCAAAAGTTGTAATTTAACGCATTGAATCACTTTTAGCCCTTGTTTAACATTTTTTTTTTTTTTTGGGAAAATAATGAGTTTTTGAAGAGTAAATTTTGGGATAATGTGTGATTAAAAAGTAAGATTTTTTTTTTTTTTTTAATTTACGTGAAGAATATATCTATTGTGAGGATGTGTGATTGAAAATGAGTATTGGAAATTAAAAAAAAATTAAAAAGAATGGTTGTCAAAGAAGGGCTTAATTTGATTGGTGTGGCATCTATGTAAGGACAACTAAATGTCATCCTTCTTTTTCAGCCTAGGACGGTGTGTGAGAAGTCACGAGGCTACGATGGTTAGAATGTGACATCATTAGGCTTTACAGGTAAGCTGTTGGAATGAGACTCTCTCAACTTCTCTCTTTTGCATATAAATTAATCACGCTTTGTGTTGTTTGAAGGTAATCTCAAATTGGGATTTCTCACCCTTGAAATCCAAACTCTACTCCTGCATTTCTTTTTATGTTCGTATTTCTCCCATACTCAAATCTTCATGTCCATTTACTGACTTAACGTTAATGATTCCCTTGTCTTTGTTTCGAGAAGCATCAATATGCACCTCTAACACATATGTTCAAGTGTACATGTAACATATACGTGAAAAAAATGAGAGGTGGAGATATGTTAATGTGCTGGTCTCAACAATATTCGATCGCTATCCATTAAGCTTTCCTGAAATTAATGTTTTATTTATTTATACTTCTCATCAAATTTTATGAAATTCTTCTAAATATAATCTTAACTACACGGGTTTAGTGTCTTTATCTTTTATATTTCTATGTAATTAAACCAAAAATATTTAATAGGCCCGGAATCGGCTCCACCGGAATACGAGTTGCGGCTTGAACCGACTGCAGGGGGTCGATGGATCATGGAGCCTCTGACGAGGACGAGGATGTGGTGGTAATGATGGGTCACGGCTTGGGTTCAATGATGATTCGGCTCCATCTTGGGCTTTAGCTCATAGGATACCGTAGATAGATATTGTATTTCGTCAATTGGGCCCTCCTTTTTCTATCCAGTGGGCCCAGTTCGTCTGCAACATGCTTCCAAGAGTTTGAATTTTTTGGCCATTGCAACTTTTCAGTAGGGAATTTTTTTCATAAACTATAAAAAGAAATTCTCAATATTTACTGTATTGAATCATTTTATGTACTAAAGGCATTACATATAAGAATGAACTTAATAATAAGAAATAGAAGCGCGTAAGAGATTTGTTCGTCGATTTATCTAGTTGAGCGTACTAAATATATATTAAGAACATTATACAGTCTCTCTTACACTCAGAAGAGTAATTAGGCTATAATGTGTGATTTTTTTATAATCAATCATTTGAACCATCGAAAGGTATGTCGAGTAATGTTAGACTGAATATGAATAGACAATCGTAAAAAGGAGAAACGTGCGAAATATTTGTTTATTGTTCTATGCATTAATATTATTGTGGCTTCTCTCTCACTTGAAAGAGTTAATTATTCTGCCTACTTTAGTAGGTGGGACTAAACCCAAATGAACATAGTTTTCGGAGAAATTTAGGGGATGTTCTTTTCGTATTTCAGTTTTGTGTTTTTAATTTTGAATTTATTTTGTGTTTTGTATTTTCGGTGTCCATTTTGAGATTGTTGAAAACTCTTTTTTCTCTCGTTTTGAAAAAATATTTCACAATCCGTGTTTTTTTAATTTCGACAGATTTGTGAAAAAAACAGTCAAAACTTAAAAACGTTATTTTCTATTTTCTTCACAAAATTTTCAGCCGTTTTAAAAAACTCGTTTTTGAAAATAGGAAAGAGAACGCGTTTTCAATAATTTGAAAAATCGAAAAACCCGAAAACAGCAAAGAGAACGCACCCTTATATTGTATGTTTGTTAATTTTTGTACCGAATTTTATTGAGAATTGAGATCAATTTTTTCAGTTGTCTATAGGATTCTTGATAGAGAATTTATTTAGAAATCAAATTAAAATATAAATATAGGAAAAAACACTAAAATTTACGTGAAAATTCCAAAATTGGAGAAAATCGCGAATGTTAAAAACATGAATTTTCTACTACATAATTTTTTTTTAATTTTTTGTTATCATATCTCTCACGAAACCCAAACTCTCGTGCATGTCATTTTCATTCTGTTATTAATAACAATTCCATTACAATTTACAAAAAGGAAATTTCATTTTAAAATAAACAAATACAATCATATTCTAATTAAATAATACTCAAAACTCTTAAAAAAAAAAAAAAAAAAAAACTTGAGACTTAAGAGCATCTCCAGTATAGGAACGAATTAAAATAAAAAGTACTCAAAAAACTTTAAAATGTAACGAATACGATTTTTTAAAGTGAAGACGAAAATGTCACAATAATCACATACATACGTCACTCTGAAATTATTTAAGGAAATGATACATAAAACAAATGAATAATTTAGTAATTCGGTAGATCACTTTCAGATCCTTCAATGCCGTCAAAAGAATTAAATTGCAACACTAGTTTGACTTCGTAATATCATAATATCAGGATTCAAAAACGTATTGCACTATTTTTTAATGACACGATTTAATATTTTTTTTATTTGTGGTATTTGTATTAATTGTACTATATTTTTTAAATACATTAATGAATTCAATTTTTTCGTTAATATAACGTAATTATTTATTTAGTAATTTATTTAATTGTAAAATAAATAAATAAATTGTTAAGAATAAAAAAAAATGAAGAAAACGATTAAATATGTTCATTTAATGTAAGTTTTGGTGTAATGAGTTTGAGATGATTTTTAATTTGATGAAATATTTAATATATAATGATGCAAAATTTACCTCAAATTTTGGTATAAGGCTGAAGATTACTCAACATCTCTCACATTCGAAAGCAAGTAGCTAGACTGTTACTGCCTCGTTTGCTAATAGGAAAACCCCTACTTGGACAGGCCAAAAAACAGACCCAGGCTCCCCTCCAATAGGGCCGCCATTATTTTGGGGGAAGAATTCACAAATCATGTATTAAGTATGTAGAGTTCAAAAATCAAGTTTTAAGTTTGGTTAATGCAAAAATCAGGTTTTTGTCTAATTAATTAAAAATATTTATTAATTAAATAAAATAAGGTCACAGATTATTTTATAAGTCACATGTTTTCAATTTTGTGGTCACAGAATATTTTTTAGGTCACATATTTTCAATTTTGTGGTCACATATTATTTTTTAGGTCACAGATCAAAAATTTTATAGGTCACATATTATTTCGACGTCACATATCTTCAATTTATGGGTCACATTTTATCTATGAGTCACGTAAGTCACAATTTGTTGTTCACGAATTATTTTTAGTCACATACACCTAATATTTAGTCACATATTAGCCGAATAATTGGTCACATACGCCTAAATAGTTAGTCACGTGCGCCTAATTGTTGGTCACGAACGCCCCACAGCCAATCCACCACCACCACTGTCAACACCTCACCACCACACCATCACTTACCGCCTGCACCGCCGCCACCACCACCACCACCTCCAACAGCAACACTACTGCCATGACCACCATCACAGCCCCATCACCACCATCACAACCACTGCCAGAGCCACTGTGGCACACCGGCAGACCCAACACAAAAACACCCACTCACCCACAACCACTGCCAACGTCGCACCACCACTACCTCGCACCCCAACGTACACCACCACCACGTCGCACCACCAGCACCAACAACAACAACTGTAGCACAACCTCGCAACCCAACGCACACCACCACTTCCATCCTAGCACCCAAAAAAATCAGGTAAATACTTTAAAAATCAGGTAAATTGCACCAACCACTGCCATCACAGCCCCTTATGACCACCCTCACCCCGTTACCGTCACCAACACCAAATCAAATCAAATGCCAACAAAAATCCAATTGCGAGTCACAATTGGAATCGCAGTCACAATTTTAGCACCTCCTCCATCGCCACCCACCACAGCTAGCACCACATCCTCTATCAGTTGGCGATGGGAGATGTGAGAGAGATCTGCACAGATCGCCGTCGTCGTCGTCGTCGCACTCCCACCACCCGTTGCCACCAACTTCGGAAGCTCGTTTGCAGCTAAACTGAGAGCGGCGCACCGCCTCCATAAGCCAGATCTCTACTGGTCGGCCATCTCTGTCCGAAGCTCCACCCCCCATCTCTGTCCGGAGCTCCGTCGCCATAAGCCAAATTTGTACCTGATTTGGGAGAAAGGGATTGGGTGGAGAGAGAGACGAGCGACATAGAGAGAGAAATGGTTTGGGAAGGAGGCAGACGAGAAGTATAGAGAGAGAAAGAGTTTAGGGAGATGAAATAAAGTAAATTAATCTAGGTTAATTCTGATACCTGATTTTTGCTTAATTAAAATTTGTACCTGATTTTTTTAAATGGATCTTTAAATATCTGTTATTATGTAATTTTCCCTTATTTTGGCCTGTCCAAACAACAGGGTCCTTGCTAATACTTATTTAGTTTTCAATTAAAAACATATTTAATTTGTTGTAGTAAAAATTAAAAACATATTTATACCTTTAAATTTCGTGAGATATTTATTTGTTTCATTTAGCTCCTATTTAGTGAAAATTAATATTTTAATTTTAATTTAAAGTTAATAATTAATTTTAATCATATATTTTATTAAAATCTATTAAAAATCCTATTTTAATCCCCTAAACGAGGGTTCATTTATCTCATTTACGGCACAAAATATCTTGGCTTCTCTCACGCTTTTGTAACCTCAATCCAAGGAATATTTGTTAATTAATTTTTTATTTTTTTTGGGAAGGATGAAAAAGATATTTATTAAAAGGGAAAGTCCACGTAATTTTATGAGTCCAAAGCACGGGGACTCGTGATAATTTTTTTTTTCACTTTTTGACTTGTGGAAAAACCAGCATTAATTTACATTTAATAATTATCACTCTCACGATAAAAGAAAAGATAGCCGTTTTTTAAAGGTTGAACCCCAACCTTGAGGGTCATTTATCGTCATGTCCTTAAAATATTGTGGAGGAGATAAATCATGGAATATATCTGTTGAAAATTTACTAACATGCATAGCGGAAAATAATAATAATTTCAATTTCCACCAAGTATCTACTTTGTAATTAGATAGAAACTGTTATAGAAATCGTACCTTTCTTCAGATCTGCAAACTTCTTTATTATTTCTGTAGTTCTAGCAATCTTGATCTATCTTCCAAAGCTGTCCAATTGTCCAGCCTCCAATGATATCCACACAGAGAACAAGATTGATAGAGAAAATCAGGATTTCTTTTCTTGTGCTAGCAAGAATAATAGTGAAAAAAATCCTACACTTTTAAAACCCTAGTAACTTATTTATATAAGCCCAAACGAGCCTAGCCCGTCCTTCAACTTAACCGATCCAATATTTAATTAATCTAATTAATTAAATCCAGTCCATGAATTAATTAATCTAATTAACTAATTCGGGTCTATTAATAAGCAATCCAATTAATTAATTATCCAACGCTTGTCAATTAATTAATTGACATATCTCAATCTTTTAGTTCTCATTTTGTGTGTGATCCATTAGGTTTCCAGTCACGATTTCTAACGATGTGAATTATTATTTTGATCTAATCAAAATCGATAAATCAAAACACCCTTTCGATTTATCACTAATTCACATCTGTCGTCCCAAATTGACATCTAGCAACGTATCAGGGCAATACATGTGACGAGAAATGTCACGTGGTATGACAAAATCAAACTCGTTCGTTTATCGTGAAACTATAATCTCTTTGTCAATATGATCCGATCAATTACGAGATATGGATATGTGTCAATCTCGATTATCGATCATATCTTTCTTCCACTTATTAAGTCAATGTAAGTCGAAAACTTCTTTTCGACTTATAGGTACACATTGGCCAAGGATTTCGTTATCAACTTAATTGGATGAAATGTAGATCATAAACTCTTACTATTTAAGAGTGACGAATCCTCTATTGATCATTCACAATCTTCATATGATTCTTGATATACCCAAACGATGCCACATTAGCGGCCTTTAACAGAGCAACTTCCAGCATCACCAAAGTATGACTGTCCCCACATAAGGTACTATGATGATCTCAAATCGAATGACCAATTCCACTACCGAACGTTAGAGATTAATCACTGACACTCAGATAGTTATCCATGTGGAATCTCCCAACGGGTCTCCAATGTTTTATTCTATAACAAAACATTCGCGTGTTCATTTAAGTGTCACTATACTTTAACTTGTGAGATCAGCTACTTACTTCACAAGTAAGAAATGTCACACGTCATGGTCTATCCGTAATAACGATATCCATATCTCGTTATTACTTACAACTACGAATGATTTAAGATTCAATCATATGTAATTTGTATCTCACAATCACAACTCCTTGTTATTAACAAATTACCGAGACTTGAATTTACGGACTCTATTATTTAATATCATAATAAATCTTGTCATAATAAATGCATTAAACATATATCAAAGGTACTAATGTCAAAAGTTGATTGGATCTAGGGCATAATACTTACAGTGCCTCAGTAGATCAAGTTACAAGAGCTGTGATACTTGATAAGTGCGATTTTCGCACTCATTTAGACCGTTAAACTTAGATAGTTGTTAGTTTTCACTTATTAGCTTTTGATTATTTTTGTTACTTTTGTTCCTTAGGTGAATTCCCGAGTTGTTGGTTGTTGATGTGGTATTTTGAGCGTGAATTGAGCCAAAACGATTGAAGAGAAAATACTCCAAGATTTGGCAACCAAGTTTATCACAATTAGGAGGAAGATGTATGGTTTGAAGGGAGGTGAATTGGAGTGAAAAACCAGAAAATGAAGTCGGTTCAGAATATGGCCTATGCGTACGCATAGGCCTGCAGGGTGTGCGTACGCACACTTGCCAAATTCAACTACTGAAACTTAAATTTTTACACTATGCGTACGCACGTCCAAGCCTATGCGTACGCATAGTACAAATCTGGAGCAGAACCCGGGAAAACACGCGAAACCCGATTTTGAATTCTTATTTTACCCCTTTTATTCCAAACCCTTTTTCCTCTTCTCCACAAGATAAATACACATTTTGGGCTCATTCCTAGGGCAAGCAAGAAGGGGAGGAGCCAACCACCAAAGGAGAAAAACTTGGGAGCTCCACCTCCATCAACAATGGTGGAAATGTGATGAAGGAGAAGAATATATCTTACATTGAAGATCTCATCTATCCTTCTCCCCATCAATAAGCCATCTCTCTTCTCTAATTTCATTTTTATTTATGTATTGTATTATTTTGTTAGCTATTTATCATTATATTATAGATAGCTAAATGTTAATGTGATTGAGGGTTATTTTGGAACCCTAGAAATGATAATAAATCGATTTGTGTTTTATTGTGTTCTTGAGATTAATGTGTTTAATCTATTGTGTTAAATGTTGATATTGTTATTCTTGATTGTTTGGGTTGACAACTAAATGATTGGGTTGACACAATATATGCTATTTTGGGAAGTTTAGTACGTAATCGCTAATTTAACCAAAACCTAGTAGCAACTACACTTTGATGGATTATGAGGAATTTTCTATTAAATGTAGGTGGATTATCACTTAAGCTAACAAACCGAGCTTGTGTGTTTGCGCTTAATTCAATTTGTCTCTTTCGTCGTAATGCTTTTGTTGAATTAAATCTAGCGAGCTTATCCTATGTTGTTTGATGAAAAGGGTTGAGTAACGATACTTATCTTATTCAACTAATATGTAAGAAGAGATTGAGGTAATCGAGCTTGTGATTATTCTCGAATTATTGTTGATCTTTTGAACGAAAATCCTTTGCGAATATCGATTAGAAATTCATTCTAACGGCGAAGAAATATCCCTCGATCACATTTCCATTACTTTGTATTTTTCATCATTCTAGTTCTTTGTCTTTTATATTTTTCGCTTCCTTAGTTTAGTTAACAACCAACCCCCCATTTACTTATTTGCGCATTTTTACTTTCTTATTGCAATTGGCGTAATTGAAAACAATAATCTGCGGGAATGACCCTTGCTTACCATTTACTACTTGAACGACAAATTTTAGAAAAGTAAGGAATCTTATTTTTGACGCCCCTTTGGTGGCGATCAAATTTTGGCGCCGTGTCGCCGGGGATTGTTCTTTCAATTTGTCAATTGTATTATTTTTATTTTTATTTATGTTAGCATTGTTTTTGTTATCTTCTTTGTAACTTAGGTTGTGATTGAGCAAAAAGTATACAACACACACCACAACCTAGGAGCAATAGAAGAGGTTGGTTATTGAAGTTTGTGAGATGGAGGCAACTTCTCAACTTGATCGTCAATTGGCCGACCTTGCATCTCTTGTACAACAAGTGACTCATGGGAATAGCCAACAAAGTGTCTCTGAACGAGCAGATGTCATTGGGGGCTATCAAATGCAACCGAGACAAGGGTATGATCCATATGCCTACATGTATAATTATGAATTTAGTGATCACCCTAGTCTCGGTTATGAAGAAAATTATTTCACATCTTCACAAGCACAATATCACCCACATGGTTTCTATCAACAAGATCAACCTCAAGCTTCTAGTATGTCTCTTGAGGATATGGTTAAATCTTTGGCATCAAACACGGTGCAACTGCAACAACACACGATGCAAATCCAACAAGAGACTATGCAATTTCAACAAGACCAAGGACAATACTTCCAACCTAGTCAACAAACTCAAACTTCAAGTGCTAGTATGTCTTTAGAGGAAATTGTTGAGTCCTTGGCTTCGAGCAATCAACAAGCTCCAACTCAAAGCTCGGATATGTCCCTTGAAGAAATGGTAAAGTCTTTGGCCTCAAATAATATGAAAATCCAACAAGAGACTATGCAATTTCAACAAGAGATATTTGAACAAGAGACAATGACTTCAATCAAGAATTTGGAGGCACAAGTGAGTGAATTGGCTAGCATGGCGGAGAAAATTGAGGCCCAAAGATCAGAAGAACTTTCTTCTCAAGCACTTCACCCGGAGGAAGATGTTAGTGTTGAGACACTAAAAAGTGAGAAGAGTTGGGAAGAAGCACCGAGCAAAAATGAGGATCATGTTGAGGAACCACCACAAGAGGAGAACTCGGCTTGTGAGAGTTTTGTTGAAACCGTGACACCACTTGATTCATTGCCAAGCAATTCACCAAGGTATAATCTCTCATGTTTTACAACTCCAATTTCTAATGAGAAATTTTTACCTTTGATAATACAGGCTCCTATGTTTCAATTCATACTCTTTCCCGAGCACTTGAAGTATGCAGATTTGAAAGAACGAAAATCATTACCGGAGATAGTTGCAAGAAACCTCACAACACTCCACAACCAATTAAGGGGAGTACTTGAACCCCTTGCCCTTACTCTTTCATGTTTTATTCTTAAGGGCTTTGTACAGTTTAAATTTGTGTGTGATAATTTATGCTTGTTTGGTTGGATAGCCTTGCTGGCTTTGCTTTTAGTTATTACATTGCTTTGATTTATGGAATGTGGACATGAATGCTATATGATGTTTATTTTCATCCACTTATTCCATGTTTGACTATTTATGGAGCCTTGAGTCATGAAATTCGTCACACGCACTTGTTGGTGGCACTTGAAGTTGTTATGAACTTAAATGACCACATTGTTGATGATAATAAATCTTTTGTCACTCTACTTATGAAAGGATAAGTTTGGGGGTGATTGAGCCGGTGAAGGAAATTGTTTAGAAGTGTATTTTTTCCTTGTTCAAAAGATTGATTTTATAGAGTGCTCTTGAACTTCAAATGAAGGTTAGATGTTGTTTCTATCCCAATCGGAAAAAAAAATCTGTAGGAAAAAGTTGCCCACCTTAAGGAGTGTGAGTCGGCGTTGAGTAATCTGGCCCTATGCATCTCCAATGTGTAGGAGACGATCTACCAATGAAGAATGCTACCCTTAGGGACAGGAGCGTGAACTACCTACATTGGAAAAAGAAAAAAAAAGTGAAGCAAAAGAAAATGGATGCTATATCCTTTGTGCTATTGATTGAATGATTGGTGAATTGTGCGTTAATTGCCTAATGAATATTTGTAGTTTAAGCACTCAAAGTTTTTATGGTGAATTAATACATGACTAGATGGTCTAATTTGCCGGTTCGATCCAACCAAACTTGAGAGGGAAAGATTGAGTGATTTGAGAGCAACCCTATGTTTTTGACACCTTGGGGCTATAGTGAAAATATCAAGTTTGGGGGAGTGCGCAACCCTCGAGCGAGAAAGGGAAATTTGACCATTTTTTGGGTCGGGAACACCACCAACTTGTGTAATGCGATGAATTGGAATGATAATGAACACACACACGAGTCAAACTTGGTATAAGTTTCAAATTGTTTGTTGTAGCATTTTTGTGTGCATTTCATAAATTTTTAGCATATGTGAGAATTGAGGCAAAGTTCGGCGAACTATCCAACCTTTATAGTTTTTGTTAATTTATAGTTTTTTTTTTTATTTTATTTGTGTTTTTGCGTGCTTATTTTTATTGCTTTGTTCGAGGACTAACAAAGATTTAAGTTTGGGGGTGTGATAAGTGCGGTTTTCGCACTCATTTAGACCGTTAAACTTAGATAGTTGTTAGTTTTCACTTATTAGTTTTTTATTATTTTTGTTACTTATGTTCCTTAGGTGAATTCCCGAGTTGTTGGTTGTTGATGTGGTATTATTGAAGAGAAAATACTCCAAGATTTGACAACCAAGTTTATCACAATTAGGAGGAAGATGTATGGTTTGAAGAGAGGTGAATTGGAGTGAAAAACCAGAAAATGAAGTTGGTTCAGAATATGGCCTAGGCGTACGCATAGGCCTACAGGGTGTGCGTACGCACACTTGCCAAATTCAACTACTGAAGCTTAAATTTTTACACTATGCGTACGCACGTCCAAGCCTATGCGTACACATAGTACAAATCTGGAGCAGAACCCGGGAAAACATGCGAAACCCGATTTTGAATTCTTATTTCACCCCTTTTATTCCAAACCCGTTTTTCCTCTTCTCCACAAGATAAATACACATTTTGGGCTCATTCCTAGGGCAAGCAAGAAGGGGAGGAGCCAACCACCAAAGGAGAAAAACTTGGGAGCTCCACCTCCATCAACAATGGTGGAAATGTGATGAAGGAAAAGAAGATACATTACATTGAAGATCTCATCTATCCTTCTCCCCATCAATAAGCCATCTCTCTTCTCTAATTTCGTTTTTATTTATGTATTGTATTATTTTGTTAGCTATTTATCATTACATTATGGATAGCTAAATGTTAATGTGATTGATGGTTATTTTGGAACCCTAGAAATGATAATTTAATCGATTTGTGTTTTATTGTGTTCTTGAGATTAATGTGTTTAATCTATTGTGTTAAATGTTGATATTGTTATTCTTGATTGTTTGGGTTGACAACTAAATGATTGGGTTGACACAATATATGCTATTTTGGGAAGTTTAGTACGTAATCGCTAATTTAACCAAAACCTAGTAGCAACTACACTTTGATGGATTATGAGGAATTTTCTATTAAATGTAGGTGGATTATCACTTAAGCTAACAAACCGAGCTTGTGTGTTTGCGCTTAATTCAATTCGTCTCTTTCATCGTAATGCTTTTGTTGAATTAAATCTAACGAGCTTATCCTAGGTTGTTTGATGAAAAGGATTGGGTAACGATGCTTATCTTATTCAACTAATATGTAAGAAGAGATTGAGGTAATCAAGTTTGTGATTATTCTCGAATTATTGTTGATCTTTTGAACGAAAATCCTTTGCAAATATCGATTAGAAATTCATTCTAGCGGCGAAAAAATATCCCTCGATCACATTTCCATTACTTTGTATTTTTCATCATTCTAGTTCTTTGTCTTTTATATTTTTCGCTTCCTTAGTTTAGTTAACAACCAACCCCCCATTTACTTATTTGCGCATTTTTACTTTCTTATTGCAATTAGCGTAATTGAAAACAATCATCTGCGGGAATGACCCTTGCTTACCATTTACTACTTGAACGACAAATTTTAGAAAAGTAAGGAATCTTATTTTTGACGCCCCTTTGGTGGCGATCAATACTAATATCCATAAAGAGTTCAATTACATACCTTGTAAGAAACAGAAGTCGAACATTCACACTGCGGCTGCCAACTCAGCTGAGACTGCCTCACTTATGTTCTTTGCACCACCAAGCTATATCCCGAGAGCTAAAGATAGCTGTTTCTTGATCTCGTAAGTACAAGATAAAGTTGAAGGACAATTTTGTGTTAATCCCATATCAACTAGACAAAAGAAAAAATGGAAAATTGGGAGTGACTAGTAAGGAATCTCAGCTAGTTCAAAATGATTTTATTACAAGGTGTAGGGTTAAAAATAATTTTACTTTTCAATCTTCGATCTAAATTCATTGCTTTTACATAATGTTTAGACTTCCTTTGTTCCTCGATGCTCGCTCAAATCTCTTCGGAGGGTTCTTTTTTCTAAGGCTACGTGCATACATAGAAGAAGGGGCTATGGAGCAGACGTGAGGCAAGGGACAGGTTTATGTGAGGGAGGAGGGAGGTGTTGGAGGGAATGAGACTGGGGTGGACACAGGCACGAGAAAAAGGGAGAGGAGTTGAGCTATTGAGAAGGTGACGAAGAAGATGGGAGCATTAAAGAATTTAAATGTATTAAGTTTTGAGAAGTAGCAAAAATTTAAGTGTATTGATTATTGTTTTCAGGTTTAGGTAAATATGACCCTTAAGGCCTTAACACTATTATAGGATGCAACTTTGATTTTATTCTATTGACACGTATAATATTTCACAAGAATCTTGCTAACGAGCTTGAGTTATATTCTCGAGGGTTTAAAATTTTGAGATTAAAAACGAGGTAATGAAATGACATGTAACAAGTTTTGTAGTGTTGTGTATTTCATGATATGATGGACGAGAGCCAACGGTGGGGAGTGTGATGTTAACGAGGTGGTTGTCACAATGACATGTTCGATTACAAATATGTAATTTTTCATTGAATTTTGCTATTTGTACATTCGGGATGACATTCCCCCTCACAAGAAGGGGGGCCCACTCCAATAAAATAATCATGGACCCCCCCTATTTTGAGGGAGAATGTCATCCCGAATGTACATGTAGCAAAACCGATTTTTCATTATAGGTCTGTAATTTCAATATTGTGACTTGTGGTGATTTTGTGTGAGTTAATTTAATCAATGGTCATTGAACTTTGTTATAGATTATTCTTTGTTCATTGAAATTTAAAAAGTTACTCTTTATTCGCCGACATTTATTATATGTTACATTTGTTTATCGAAATTTAAAAGGTTATTCGTTGCTCATCTAATTTTGAACAAAATTACCCATCAAACACTCGTATCATTTTCATTAGTGTTATCTGTTGACATAAAAAAATGTAAATATTTGATTTGAGACAATTTTAAGAAAAATGGTCAAGATCTTGCATTTATTTCGTATGAGTTGAAGGAAACAAGTTTTGGAGTAGAGTAATGTTTTTTGCGTTGAGCTCATGTCCTTTTCAAACAAAAATGGGTTCATCCTTTTATAGGTGAATTAGATAAAAATAGTAAGGAGGACGTCAAATCAATCACTTCATATATCACGCCGAGTTCAGAGTTGTGTGCCGCCACCCTTTGTTATGATTGACTAAAGAGTTCGGTTCTCATCAAATCCACATAATTATGTTTTACCAGGTAATCATCACTTTTGCATGTAAGTTAACAACGAAAAGTAGCTGATTGGACGAGGAGGGCGGTGCTGCCACCCTTCCTCTCCAAATGTACCTGATTTGATTGGACAAATTATCAAAAGACCTGCAATCATGATGTTCCCTGAAATGATGGCGATATTCTGACAGGACTGCAACAGGTAATCGAGCTGGGGTCGATAACCGAACTGCCAACTGGAAGAGATTAATTCTAAGTACATAATTTTTTACTTTGGATTTCGGTGGTCAACATTATCTATAGCAAAGTTCAGCGAACAACAGTACCAGGGGATTTGTCCCTCATCATTTATGAAAAATACCATGGGATGGGAGGTGTGGAGTGGATGTGTTTCAAAGTTTGTTTTTTCTTTCCCTTATTCTTTATTGTTTTTTTTTATTATTATTATTCTTTTTTTTGTTCTTTTTTTATTTTTTATTTTTTATAAATAAAACTGAAGGTGACAATGATCGTTTTACTTAAAGTTTGACCTTTAGGTAGTCAAGCTGACAATTTTCATTATAGAAGGAACCCCATCAACAAAAGATTGAAATCTTGAATACTAGAAATCAAAGGTTTAGGACACATCATCAAAAGGTTCCAGAGCACGAGTTCGGAAAGCTATTTATTTACAAACTAAGATACACCGATCATTTTATTCAAATTTTAACCCATATCATACTACAGTTTTCATCACAAAAGGACTTCGGACACAAACATTTGTTTGGGATCCTGAGTACCATAAATCTTAGGTTCAAAATCCTATAATAAGGGTGCGTTTGATTGCAATGGTGAAATTTGGATGGAAAGAAAACGAATTACAGAGAATTGAATTACCTAGAATTTGTTTTAGAGTGAAATGTAATTAATGGTGTTTGATTGATGTAATTTTTCACCTAATCCGTTTGACTTTATTTTTCATGCAAAATGTTATTTTTTGAGATAAATTTTTTTATAGTCCGTATTAAAATTTGTTTTGATTGTCAAAAAGTAAAAAAAATTAAAAAAATATTTTCATAAATTTTTAGTGTTCATTTAACTTTATTTTTCATGCAAATTGTCAATTAAATGAATTTTTTTTTTTTTTTTACCATTGGGTTTAGAATATATTTTCATTGCCAAAAAGTTAAAAAAAAAAAATGGAAAAGCAAAAACCACCTAAAAGGTGGGAAAGCATTTTCATCAAAATCAAGGAATGTGAGAGTGTGTGAGGAAAAAAGGGAAAATGAATTCCAGGAAAAAAATTTGCAATCAAACAGCCCAAATCCAAGAAAATGAAATTTTTATTCTAAGTTCCCTAGAAAATTGGTCCTATCAAACAGGGCCTAACAAATTTTATAGGTTCGAGACTCTCAAAGCTATTTACTAAAAAAAAGTTCTATGTTGGCAGATGCCCCTTTCTTTTACAGTGGTTGAAACCAACCCTTGCAATTTTCATGGGCATGACTCAGAATGTTAAGAAAAATACAATAATGGAGAAAATAAAAAGAAGAAAATGATTAATATGAAATTCGACGAATACTTGAACATGAAAATAAATCGTTGTCCTCAAACGATATTTGCCTCCTCTTACAATACTTTTAAGAATTAAATTGACAAATAGTTTGTAGGATTAATCAAACCAAATGAAGAACACCAAAAGCAAAAGTGAACTTCAAAATGAACAAGTGAAAAATGGCTTTGAATTTGAAGAGGGATTGGATTTGCAACAATTTGGAATGAATAATGTAATCTCAAATGTGGCTATGTGTTTTCTAAATATTTTCATTGATCACCATCCTCCTATATATAGCCATCAATAATGTTGTACGAAGTGGTGCCAAAAACCATTGAAAAGCCACAAGAATTTTAAACAAAAAGGGTCACCAACGGCTAGAATTTTGTTTTATGTGGTCGCATAGTACAAATCCATGCGACCACATAGATCAACTCAAGGTAGAGCTTTTAGGCCCTGCCAAATACGCACGCGACCGCATCCCTTGTTGGTCTATGCGGTCGCATAAGCCAACATTCGGCCTTCAAATTTAATTTTTCATTCCACACATGTTTTATTGATTTTTGAACAACAATATATATCAATCCCACATTCGTTCAATATTTAATAAACCCACATCCAAAGCATACAACACTCATGTATAAGGATTAAATTCCTTTCTATTTGAAATTAAACCATAATGTAAATCTCATAAGGCATTATCGAAATTTCAGGTAGCCAGAAAGCTTTGAACCAGTTATTCGTTGTGACAACGCCGATGAAATCACACACATAAGCATTAAATTTTCACAAGTTCTTCTAACTCGCTTAGTGCTAATATGGTCTTGCACTTATCCTTTTTCTTTAAACTTTTAAAGAGAGAAGAACTCCAACTCTCTAATGAAGCGGCCCCATCTCAAAGTTCACATAGGTGATGTTCTTATAGCATATTTGTTACTTTTAGAAATATTTGTACCCCGTACTGAACTTCATTAAGAGTTTTGTTACAAATCATCCCCCCAACAGTAACAATCAACACTATTTATCAAAGACATGATTTAATAGTTTAATAGTGTTGAAATCTATCAACTTATCGAATGACTTGTTATTACCCTTTGAACCTAAATATACTTGTTTAGTATACCTTAGGTAGAGTTGCTATCATTGGTGGATCTAATTAAGGAGTTTTAACATCATCCTACTTGATGTCGATCTTACTAATTTTCTCGTGAGAAGTTTAGTAAATGAATTAGCTAAGTTTTCACTAGACTTAATATGTGTAAGGGAAATTATTTTACGCTTGATTAATTTCCTTACATACTCGTGTCTTAGACTTATGCGTCTAGACTTTCCATTATATACTTCGCTATATGTTCGAGCAAAGGTAGCTTGACTATCACACAAGATAGGTATTGAAGAAATATCATTTATATCTAAAGGTATTTCATATAACAGATCACTTAGTCACTCAACTTCTTTTCCAATTTTGGCCAATGCTAAAAACTCCGACTTCATTGTTGAGTGAGTAATGCAAGTTTGTTTCTTAAACTTTCAATAAACTGCACCTCCTCCAAAAGTAAATACCCAACCAGAAGTGGACTTATTTTCTCCCACACTCAATATCCAACTAGCGTCAATATATCCTTCCCATGTTTTTTTGTTTTCTTTAAGTAACCAAGAACCCTACCGATGGCCTTCCAATATTCGTAACTTGGATTGCTAGTAAACCTACTTAGTTTACTCACGGCAAATGCTATATCTAGTCTTGTACATTGTGCCGCATACATGAGACTTCCAATGTCACTTACATATTCTATTTGAACTATTACTCCTCCATCATTTTTTATCAACTTGATACTTGGATCCAAAGGAGTATTAGCCTCTTTGACATTCAAGTGTTTGAACTTATTTATCATATTTTCAATATAATGTGATTGGCTCAAAGTAAAACCCCCCATATCATTTTTAACTTTGATACCAATGACGGTATCCACTTGTTCAGGATTTTTCATTTTTAACATGGATGATATAAACCTCTTTGTTTCTTTGATTCCATCTGTATTGTTGCTGATCAACAACATATAGACATATTAAAGTAATTGCACTATCATTTACTTTAGAGTAAAGGCATTTATCTATCGAATCATGATTAAATCCATTCGATATTATTTTGTAGTCAAATTTCTCATGCCACTTTTTAGGTGCTTATTTTAATCCATTTAAGGATTTGATTAATTTGCACACTTTATGTTCATTTTTCAGTAGAACAAATCCTTCTAGTTGTTCCATATAGATCTCATCTTTGAGATCTCCATTTAAGAATGATGTCTTGATATCCATTTGATGAACATGTAAATTATATATTGATGCCAATGCAAACAAGATCCTTATTGAGGTTATCCTAGCAACGGGTGCATATGTGTCAAAATAATTTATTCCTTCTTTTTAACGATACCCCTTAGCTACTAATCTAGCTTTGTAGGTATTAAGTGTTCCATCATAATTGTATTTCTTTCTAACCACCCATTTGCATCCAATGACTTTAGAACCTTTTGGTAAATCAACTATTTCCTAAGTATTATTTGAAATAATAGAATCCATTTCATTATTTATCGCCTTTAACAATTTTTCGTAAGAAAAAATTTAATCTTTATCTTGGAGCCTCGAAGGAAATAGTTTTCTTTACCTTAATCCACTTGGTTACATTTGTCACTCTTAGATTTTTTATTTTAAGACAAAAGGTTGAATTTCTTTTCAGAATATACAATATCTAGAAGACATTGTATTCCTATAGGTTTTAGGATCACTTTCCACTTGAAAAACAAAAGGTATTGTTCTTACAACGTCCTTCCTGTCTCTAGACCTTTTTTCTTTTCTGGTTCTCTTACTTCTTCGAGGTTCACTTTCAATACTCTTGTAGATGTCTCTTCTTGTGGCTCTCTAGAATTCAGAATGCCTTCATTATTATGAAATTTTCTTACTACTAATACATTCTCGAAAAATTCCACATTCGTTGATTATATTATAACATCTAACTCAAGGTTTAATAACCTATAGGCTTTGCTATTTGGAGCATATCTTACAAATGCATATTTAATACCTCTAGGGCCTAATTTAGTTCTTTTAGGATCCATATTCTTATAATAAGCAAGACACTCTCACACATTGAAATAATTAATATTTGGTTTCCTACATTTCCATATTTCATATGGGGAGATCTTATTCTTTTTCATAGGAATCCTACTTACTATATGACAAGCACTTAGAAAGACTTCAACCCATAAATTAAAAGGTAATTCAGAATTCAATAACATGGCATTTATCTTTTCTAAAAATGTCATATTCTTTCTTTCAGCCAGACCATTTTATTTCGGTGTTCGTGGTGCTGAACAATGATGTATTATTCCATTTTGTTCACAAAACATATTGAATTCATTAAAAAAATATTCTCCAAATCTATCACTTCTTAGAGTTTTTATTTTCCTTCCTAATTGATTTTCAACTTCAATTTTATATGTTTTAAAGGAACTAAAGGCTTCATCTTTATGCTTTAGTAAATATGTATAAGTATATCTAGAACAATCATTAACGAGAGCAATGAAATGTCTATTACAACTTCTTGTTAGCATGCCATTCAATTTAGATATTTGTAATGAACAAGTTCAAGTAAGTTTGTTGATCTTACTATACTATAAAATGGCTTTTTAATCATCTTTGATTTGATACATGTTTCACATTTTTCTAAGTTATCAATTTCACATTGTATCAATCCACTTTTAACCATTCTTCTTTTAGTGCTAGCTCCTATATGTGCTAATCTATCATGCCATAAATTAAATGAATCGGTAACATAGGCAAATGATTTGTTTTTATTAGAATTATCCTCAAGAGTACAAAGTTTGACCATTCTTTCGATGGAATAGCCGTTCCAACAAAATGTCCATTATGGGTTAGTACAAGTTTTCTAGATTCAAAAATATACTCTTCCTTTATACGCAGATGCTTTTGAATATTTTCCAAAGAGAAATATTTGGAATTGTGAAGAATCCTCTTCATATATCCTTTCCAAGACCACGAGAGTTTAGCAATAATTGCTTTCACTTGAAAGGTTTCGGGAAATTCGATTTTAACACTTTCAATTTATTGACAATTATTTGCAACTCATGCATTTGAGGTAACAAAGGAATATTATCCAAAAACTTGAAATCAAATTATTTAGAAATTAAAAACTTCTTGGTACCTTCCTCCTCGGCCTTATATTTACTGTCAAGTGCATACTAGATCTCTTTTGCTAAATTTGTGTTGGTGTAGACATCGTATAATTGATCCAATAGAGCATTTAAGATGTAACCATGGCATATTAATTCGTTATCTTCCCTTTTCTTTCTTTCGGCACAAACTTCACCAGTATCTTTGTCTGTTTCATCGAAAATTGGCCCCAATTTCAGATCAAGCACATAGAAGATCTTTAACGTCGTTAGGAGGAATTTGAGTTTGTCATGCCATTTGGTAAAGTTGGAACCATCAAATCTATCCAAACGCACTGAATCTTGATTCATCATCTTGATTGTAGATAGTGTAGATTATGTCTCCATTGCAGTAACATGCGAATATCGTTTGAGATTGTTAATAAAATATAGTAATGAAGAAAATAAAAGAAGAAGATGATGAATATAAAATCCGGTGATGACTTGAACACGAAAACAAATCGTTGTTCTCAAACGATATTTGTCTTCTCTCACAATGCTTTTAAGGATTAAATTGGCAAATAGTTTGTAGGATTAATCAAGCCTAATAAAGAACACTCACCAAAAGTAAAAGTGAACTTCAAAATGAACAAGTGAAATTGGCTTTGAACTTGAAGAGAGATTGGATTTGCAACAATTTGGAATGAATAATGTAATCTCAAATGTGGCTATGTGTTTTCTATATATTTTCATTGATCACCATCCTCCTATATGTAGACATCAACAATGTTGTACGAAGTAGTGCCAAAAACCACAAGAATTTCAAACAAAAATGGTCACCAACGAATATAATTTTGTTCTATGCGGTCGCATAGTAAAAAGCTATGCGACCACATAGATCAACTCACGAGTCACGACAGAGCTTTTAGGCCCTGTAAATACTCATGCGATCGCATCCTTTGTTGGTCTATGTGATCGCATAGGCCAACATTCGGCCTTCGAATTGATTTTTCATTCCACACACGTTTTTATTGATTTTTGAGCAACAATATATATCACAAAATGAATCACAAGTTTCATTATCCTGGAACCCAAGTTGTGTTTCGTACGAGTAGCATATTGTAATTCTTTAATCATATTCGACCCTGGCTGAAGACAACCTAGGCCATTGCCCGGGGCGTTAAGATTTAAAGGACCTAAAAAAATTAACACCAAATGCCCAATAAAAAATTTTTCTTTATTTTTCTGAGTTGGGTCGTTATTTCATTTAAAAAGTCACAACAAAACAATAAGATAAGACTAAATAACAAGCCCAAAACAATTGGGCACCGACATTCTTGATTTAAGGAATAAAATCGACATACAATGAAGCTTTACCTAGTGTTATATATTGTTGTATTTTGCTATCCACCAAAATCTTGAAAAAAAAATTAATTCAAAGAAATAAAATCAAAATTTAAAGAAATCTCCCATATAGTTTTTTGCTAAACTTATAAAGTTTCTTTAAAATTTATAAACTAACTTTTATGAAAGTTAAAAATAAGTTATTTACTTTAAAATAGCTCATTTCATTTTTCAAAAGCTATGGAAAAACTAAATTTGAGCTGGCCATGGTCATGAATTAGTGCTAAAGAGATTTCTACACTTGCAAAAAAAAAAAAAAAAAAAAATTTAAGGACTTCATAATAATATGTCATCTAAGGGCTCAAAATTCTCAAGGTCGACCATGTCTTTGATCTATAAATATTTCTAAATAAATTATCTTTTGAACTTCTTGTTCGAACTGTCTTGTTCAATGATATGAATAATTTAATGATACATCATGTTTGTTATTTCTAGCTTTTGGATTCATCCCCTTAATGCTGAGAAAACTGTCCAATTACAAAAATAGTCAGCAAACAATGTTTTAAGATATCACTCGTTAGAATTTAAGATATTTTATAAGTGTTCAGACTAAACGTGTATTCTCAACAATTTTTAATATACGTTTCAGTGCACCATGGTAAATGGATAATACACATTGAATTAATTGGAATCATTAGATTGAAAGTATTAGGCTCTGACCATAAGCCAACTATAGTTAGAAGAACTTTGATGTTGATATGATTTGCACAAGTGTCGGTCTATGCAAAATAGTATTCACCATACAGAAATGGAAAATACTCCGTTCTCAATAGTAATTGTTTAAAAATTAATTAAATGTGTTTAACGAATAATACCCTTAAGTCATTTATCATCATCTAAACTAACATTTAAGTTTAGGCTCACTGACATTAACAAGATATATCATCTTGATTGTATAATTTAAGAGTATGTTTGATGTTAATTTTAATGAGAATAGAATTTTTGGAATAGTGATTGATGGAAGAAAGTGTGGTGAAAAAATGATGAAAAATTTTAGATTTGTGTGTAATATTATTTTATTTAAAAAATGTGTGGTTGAAATGAAGAAAGAGAAAAAAAATGAGAATGAGAATGAGAGAAAAAGGAGGCCAAACAGGCTCAAAAAATAGTTATCATAATTTAAAATGTAAGCAAGTAATCTCACTAACTTCGGGTTGTGAATATATAATAACAACATATAATCATCTAATAGGTGTATCAACTAGATACAAGTAACATAGAGGGCAACATAGCACCCTGTATCACCTTAATTAATTCCTAGGAACACAAGGAATTATTTCCTATTTTAGCTAGCGAAAGTCTGCCGACCTATATACCCTGAGAACAAGCAATACGTGATTATTCATTAATTGAAAAGTCTTATGGTCTTTCAATGGATATTCTCAATAATTATTTGTTTAATTATCGACCAAATATAATATAATCAATCGTGCCTCTAGCGGAAGAATTGATCACCAAGGCTTTCCGGGCTTAGTTTTATCAAATCAATCGAGATCGACACCAACAAATAACAACCCAATCTCCTGCAACTTTCACTAATTCCGGTTGCTTTTGTATTGCCCACAAAGGACACAAAAATGAGAGGTTATTACAGCCACACGCAGCCACAAAAGGCTGAGAAAAACAAGAAGAAAACACTGTAGGAGGAAGCACAAAGCAGAGACAGAGCAATCGATAACGTTATTTTCTCAAAGCAAAGAGGCTGCCAATATATACTAGTAGATTTGGCTTTTAGGTTAAGTTATGGATTAGTCCCAAAAAGAAACAATAGAGAACCAATAAGTGGGCCAAACACCAAAAACCGTCCAAGGAGTGAAGAGTCGGGCCACGAGGAGCCCTAATTGAATTAGGCTACTTCCAATGACCCAAAATAGTTATAGGGGTCAAGTCGTTCCATTTGAGGTGTCGATATTTCACTTCAGTCATTTGGTCAATGTCGACTGAATAACTAATGATTTAACATTGTCAAATAATAGTTATTGGTTATCAAAACCCAACATTGCCAAATAATAAGATCTTCGGGGTGATGAATTTATGGTTCGATATAATATTTGTTTCGATTGCACTAATGTTTCTGTAGTATAAAATAAAAGGAATTTAAGTAATACAATATTGACTACTCTAAACTTTATATATATATATATATATATATATATATATATATATAATTTACTCAATTTGAAATCACATTGGTGTTAATATCATTTTCGTATTTCTCCTTTAGGAAGTCATGATAATTTAACGAAATATTTCATTGCACGATAAGTACCAATGATACCAGAGAAAAGAAATATTACTTCATTCGTTCCATTTATATAGGCTGATTTGTTCTTCAAGCGAATTAAGAAATCTTACTTAATGTTACTGAAGAAATATTTATTGTCAAAAATTTTCCTAATTTATCCTTATTTATCAATCAACAACAAGTAGTAAATTATTGGTTATAATTAGGCAAATTACTTAAGGATATACTAGTAAACGATCAAAAAAAAAAAACATTCTCAATAAAAAAAAAAAGACTATACAATTGGGACAAGAAAAAAAAAAGTCAACTTATATTAATGGAGGGAGTATCACTTTCAACAAATAAAGTCTGAATTCAATGGCATCCATTAAGCCCCCGTTTGGCCCCTATTTTTTGGAATGAAAATGAAAGAACTGGTGTTTTTTTTAAAAATGAATTGTTGAAAAGGAAGGAAATTTTTTTGATTTACGTGTAATATTATTTTATGAAAGATTGTGTGGTTGAAAATAGGAGAGAGAAAAATAGAATGTAATGAAATTTAATTTGATGGAGATCAAACATAGGCTAAATGTGTCCAAGTAGTACCAAATACAAAATAATGTAAAGGAAAAATTGCAGTCACGGTACCAAACATTTCATTTAATAGCAGACTCGATCCAAATGTTTCATTTTTGCCATCTACGGTACCAAACCTTTCAGAAATCCTCACTTAGAGTCCAAATAAATAAATCGTTAGTTTGACCATTAGTTGACCAGATAATTGACATTGACAATAATTTTAACTAATTTTAAAAGGTTAAAATAGTAACTTTATATTTTTTTATAATCAAATAGTTAAAATCAAAAATCAAAAAACTTCTTCTCCATCCACCCCACACATACACATACCCACCCCCACCCCCACCCCCACCCCATCCAAAAACCACCCCCACCACTACCCACCCAACTCCCACACCACCTTCGGCATCTTTACCTTCATCACACCACAACATCTCCACCTCAAACCCACAACCAACACAATCCAATTGTCCACAATATAAGGTTTGACTTTTGACATAAAAATACAATTTGGGGATAGAAATATACAAGGTGGACAAGCTATGTAGCGAACATTCATGCAATCGCCATCACCACCATCTGACTGCCACCTCTGTCATAGCTTTTCCTCACCAGCATCACCACTTTCATTCACTAAAACCACCACTTACACCACAACAATAACAAAACCTTAAAATCAAATTTGATTTCAAAATCAATTTCGACTTTCAGATATGAAGAAAATAAATTTATCTCTTATTCTTCCTTTATTGGGTGACAATGACAATGGCGGTGACGTCTAGCGGCCTGGATGGCATTGGCGATCGATCACCTGGGCATTGGTGGTGAGGACTTTGGGCAAGGTACTTTAAAATGGAAAAAAACATCAATTATTAAAAATATGTTTTTTCTTTGAGAATTCAACTGGACATTAAATTAAAAATCAATCTTGAATAAAAACCTACACTCGATAGCATTACTATCATTTTAGCTATTTCCTTTTTATTTTTTTTAGAGACGTGTGATTAAAGAATATCAAAAACTGAAAAGTAAATAATCAATTCGACAAAAGTAATTTTTAAAAGAACGTATAATGACTTTATCAATAAAATGTACCAACTATTAAAATTACTATCAAAATCAATAATAATTATTCGCGCCATATATTTACATAGTCATACATGTTTTTCAAAAATATGTATATGCTTCTATTCATAAACAATAATAATATTGACATATAAAAGTTGCTCTTATTAAACCGAAACAATATAACATCAGTAATAACCTAATATATTCTTCTTGAATATTTGAGACTTAATGTCAACGTCATAATACAACATTTATTTATGATTCTTCATGAGCATTAACACGATAGCATTTTGAAATATTGATTATAAATTGATACTTTTTTTAGGGTAAAAATACAATATACTTGTGTAATATTTACACAAACTAACAAATTATATTTAAATAAACAAGTATATTGGTTCGTAAAATTACAAATAATGTCTTCTTGAGATTAAATTATATGATGTTTTTCGAGATTTGCTCTTCTTCACGGTCACAATATAATATTTCTCGATAATTGAAACTTATAAAGTTATGATTTATCGATCCAGTTTGCATCCAATCTTATAAAATACAAATAAAATATTTGTAAAAATAAACTACTTATTTGAATTTTTAGGTTCCATTTTACTATTATAAAACTCATTTTCAAGAAGCTAAACATAGTCTTAATTCATTGGACAAACTGTAAAATGGTGAAAACCTCCACTAATCCGATCAAGAATTATATAGTAAACTTACTCTCACACCAAGACCTAAGAGCGAGTAGGTGTGAACTCGAGTAATGACGCGTAATAAAAAAAAAAAAATTATATAGTAAACCATGTGTTCCAAATGTAGTGTGAATTATGATTACCGAACTTTTTATACTAGTGTTGACACACAAAAACTAAGCTCAATTAAGAGTGTGTTTGATAGGCATTATTTGGGAAAAATGAATTTTGAAATAGTGATATGATGGAAAATGTGTGGTTGAAAAAGAAGGAAAAGTTATTGATGTGATGAAAAATATTATTTTATTAAAGAATGTGTGGTTGAAAATGAGTAGAAGAATGAGAATGAAAATGAAAATGGGAATCAAACGGGGCCTAAGTGAGCCCAATTAAATGGCCCAAAAATGGAGCCTAATTCGAGAAAAGAGCAAAAGCCTAACTCGAAAAGCAGGCTCAAGCGAGACTATCCAAGAATAAGTCGTGCTACAGTAGCCCATAATCGCTCAATCCTACTAGACATCGTTCAACTGCGCGAGACGCCCCAGATTTGAGCGAGCATAACATCTCCTCACCTTTAGAGGTAACAGTTGTTAAAACAGTTAAGGGGCAACCTTATCGCATCCCACTATCCGAAAATATCGGTTGCGAACAGTTATATGATTGGAGTAATGACAGCAGTTTCTAGACAGAGTGATTATCATGGAGAAAGTGATTGGTTACGGAGCGACAAGCGGTTTTCAAACAGTTCCACAAGAGAAACTACCCAAGAGTATAAAAGAACAAAGAAAATATAGAAGTAAGGACCGAACAAATTACTCTCAAACAGAAAATTATGTAATTTCATTTCCGTTTAAATTTTTCATTGTCAAATCTTAGTTACTTTGTTTGCTTGTGTCCTTCAGAGGCATTTCGTGTCTTGTGAATTGTAATCTTCATAAATAAACACTCATCATTGAGACTTTGTCTCGAGAGGTCGCTGTTCCTTACACAATCGTCTGAAACTTCTTTTAATTGTTAGCGGTTTCCACACGAATAACTAGTGATTTTGAGACTCTATTTATAAAAATTCAATTTTTTCAAGATTCATTTTCCTACTTTAAATCATACATTCTCAGAACAACTATTATTATAAATTTTATATTTCCAAAAAAAAAACTCAAACAATAAGAAATTCACTGTGGACACACATGAAGATTTCTTAATTAAGAAGCGATTAAAAGGACAAAGACTGCTTTAATTATAGTTTTCAACTCTTTAGATGTGGGTTTTCTATTAAGATTCACAAAAAAATTAATGGTATGAGTACGAGTGGAAGATCCCAAGAAGAAATAATATAAGAGCATGTTTGATCTAAATTTTTTAGAATACATTTTGTGAAAAAGAATTTTTTTTTTTGGAGAATGTATATGTAGAGAAATATTTATATTCATATGTAAAATTATTTTATTGAGAGAATATGTAATTGGTTTGATTTGATTTTCTTTTAAATAAAACTATGGTGGGTTGATTTAACCATGATTTGAAGCCTCAAACCGCTGGTTAATCAAGCCAAACCAACCCAACTTATTTACATTTTACTTTTTTTTTTTTAATTTAAAATGAAAAGATAAGTCATAATCTCATAACCATATCTCGATTCCCTTTAATCTGTGATGTTACCAGTAAGTAAAAGCACTGAAAATTTTCTTTCACAAGCTTATTATATTATGCTTAACATTTTTTCTCTACTTAGACCATAAGACTACATAATACATAAAAAAATAAAAAAATAAACAAACAAACAAACAAACAAAGTTCTTAAGTTTTCTGTTGATTCGTCTCTATTAACTTGATATTATTTGTTAGTCAATAGTTCTTGTAATATAAAGTTATTTAGTTATTTTAATTCTTTTAATCTAAGTGGACCCAAAATTCAGACAATTTTATTTTTTTTAAAAATCAATTCAGACTAAAAGTCCAAACCAAAGATTTAAGAGTTAGAGTGGGTTGGTTATGGTTGAAATTTATCCAAATCGAATAATTTGATTTTAATTTTGGATTGAAGTCAAAATCGACACAAATCAAACCGTGCCCAAACCTACCAGTTCAATAGAAAAATATAAAGAGAAATTAGAGCAAAAGATAGCCCCTGTTTTAACCCTACTTTTTATGAAAAATATATTTTGAAATAATGATTTTTAGGAAAATTTGTGATTAAAAAATAAGATTTTTTTTAGATTTACGTATAAATTATTTTATGATAGAATGTATGATTAAAAATAAATTTTAAAAAATAGGTTTTGAGGAAATGCCAACGAGCTCATATTTAGTCCCTGTTTGATGGATTTTTATTTATTATTATTTTTTTTTAAAAGAATGAGTTTTTGAATAGTAAATTTTAGAAGAATATGTGGTTAAAAAGTAAAAAATAAAATAAAATTGAATCTATGTAAAAAATATTTTATTGTTGTAGTTGAAAATGAATATGAGAAAAAAAAAAGAATGAAGAAAAATGACTGTCAAACAAGGATTTAGTTGATAAACTATGTGATTAAAATTAATGATAAAAATTATGAATTTTATAAAATATATCATTAATATTAATTATTAACTTTAATTTAAATTTTTATCAATTTTTATTTATTTTTTACTATGCCAAACTTGGGTTAAATGTAAATTTTCTTCGCCTCTTATTTCAAACAATTTTTACCACATTTTATTTTTAAGTAATGTTATCTAACAACACTGGTGTTACAACACCAATATAGGCAGCGCTATGATATGTTCAATAAAAATTAAAATTAAATAATTCATTTAATTATATATTTTATTTAATATCGTATGAATGTCATCTAAATTAATATTTTAACATTAATAATATTAAATAACATTTCTCTTTATTTTTCCACACAAATTGATTAATATTGGCACTAGCCGTCAAGTCAATTAATAGTCGCACATCAAAGGCGGCCTAAACCACATATTTGGTATTAGTCAAATCTGAAACTTTAGCTCCCTTTGATCACCATTATTTATCATGAAATTATAATTCATTTTCTCTCTTTCCTATAGTGGTGGCAACATCTCGGCTTATTGTCCTACGAGCTCGACTCGTGCTCGAACTCATTGTCCAACAAACTCGTGAATAGATTCGACTCGTGAAAAAAAGATTGAGCTCGACTCGACTTGACCCACGAGCTCATGGCTCCTGGGCCGAGACGAGCCGAATAGGAGTTTTGCTTGTGAACTCGTCTTTTTTTTTTTTTAATACACGTTTTTAAAAAAAAAAAAAAAAATTTGACGAGCCACGAGTCGAGTCGGCTCATGGCTTGTCAAATACAAGCTCACGAGATGCTCGTCGAGTAGCTCGTCTATAGGATGAACCGAGCCCAACTCGGCTCGTTTGACATTTTCTAAACTCGGTTCATTTTTTACGAGCCCGAACGGCTCATGACTCGTTTTAAATGAGTCAAGCACACGAGCTACTCGACTCGATTGTTATCACTAGTTTCCTATCAATCACATATTTTTCATTAAAATAATATTACATATAAATTCAAAAAAATATTCTTCTTTTTTAACATATATTCTAAAAACATTGATATTCCTCTAATTATAATCTCGAATAATAGGGATCAAATAGACGCTAAATATAAATTACTAGATCCTCGTCTTTGTCTAGTCATTTTCATGTGATCATGAATCAAAATTAAATGGTTAAAAATGACATATACATCTCAAATAATTGGGAATTGATCGAAGGTTCTTTTGAGTAACAAGATCAGATCGATCTTTTCAGGATGAATTTATTTCGAATCCTGTCACACCAATTCTTATATGAAAATTGGGCTCTGTGCGATCCATTTTGATCTAGAGTTGCATCAAGTCGTCACAGTAATTGAACTCTATTTTTTAATAAGTTATTTCAAATTATTTTCTCAAGAAAATAATGAAAAAACTGATTAGTCAACGTGTCTATCTGAAAACTCCACTACATATATATATATATATATATATATATATAAATTGTTTGCTACAAGATCATTCTCCACCACACATTCACACAAAAAAATATTTTACATACAAAATTATAAGTTCTCTATGAATTTGAGGTGGTGAGGGTGACGGTTTAGTGATTTTTTTTTTTTGGGTGGTGGTTATGGTTGTGGTGTGGTGGAGATGGAGATAGAGATTCTCTATTCTCACTAGTGATTGTTTTGGTTATTGAGTTGTTACTGGCGGTAATGGTAGTGCAATAGTAGTGGTGGTTGTTGGTGATTGGAGATCTGATGAGGTGGTTGTCGTGGCTTTTGTTAGTAGTAAATTGGATCTGGTAGCGGCGATTTCGTTGGTGGTAATGTTGTGGTGTTGGTGGTAGTGGTGGCGATGACAATGGGTGAGGGTGGTCGCAAGTGGTTGTGGTGATAGTGTTGGTGGTGATGGTATGCGACACACTATTTGGTGAATGTGACCAACTATTTAACTGTAACATTAAAATTTGATAATTTGTGACCAACAAATTTGAGAATATTTGATCGATAGATAAATTATGACCTATATATTTTTATCTGTGACCAATGAAACAAATTGTGATTTATAATTTTTTTAATTTGTGACCTCGAAATAATTTGTTACTGAATATTATTTTATTGAAAAATGTACGGTAAAAAAGAAGAGAGAAAAATACATTTTCAAATTAATGGAGTCCGAATAGGGGCGTAAACCTTTTTTGTGAATTCAATTTAGTTAATTATTACAATTATGAGTAGAATCAATATTTATGAGATTGATTTTTTATCTAATTTACAATTCATTAAAATACTTTTCAATTCTTCGTAACATGAGCAAAAGAGAAATTAAAAGCTTGCTTGACACATATTTCTCTAAAATTATTCTCAATCACACACTATATATGACAATCCCAAATTTTCTTCATTTTGCAACCACAAATTCTGTAAAAAAAAAAAAAATGGAAAAAATTCTGTACCAAACCAGTTTTAGGAGCCAGCAACAATTTGGAGATGAAATAACCAAAGTTATGTTTCAAATACACAATTAAGTAGAAGATTAATCTGTGCATAACAATAGAAGTAATGATGAAGCAAAAGAATAAAATTTGCACCCAGCTGTAATGGTGAAGAAAAATGGAGCCATAAGTACATTTCAATTTTCAAGAGAGGAAGAAAAGTAACGTAGTCGGCTGGGACAATTGAATTAAATGATGGAGTATAAAATTAGTAAATAAATCACATACTTTGAACATAGAAGATTATTACAAACTTTAGTCAAAGATTTTTATGGGAGGAAATTTAGAAAGAATTTATGATGTTTGTCTGCTATTCCCTGCTTCCTTTTCTGCTATAAATACACCCCTAACCTTTTAACTCTCCCCAACAGTTCACCCATCTCTCTCTCTCTCTCTCTCTCTCTCTCAAAATAAAACATATCACACACAGAGCAAAGGCATGCAATTTTTTGCCACTCTAAATCAAATTTATGAAAAGGGTCGTTCTATAAAAGTATATAGAATCCATAAAGCTCAGGAGGGATAGCGTTATGGATAAACGATCATATCTGGTGATCGTGAAGGTAGATCTATAGCGCTATCCATCCTGAGTTTCACGGTTTCTTCGTACTACGTACAACTGTTAGTGATTTTTAAGGCTAGCTCCCCATTAAAGAGAGTGCCAGCAGAAGTAGAAATGGCTACTTCAAGTGGGTATGGCCATGCTTAACTGATGCATATTAATAATCTTGATTTGATGTTGAACATGTGCATTTTTTACCATCTTTATCTGTATTTAAAGACTAGTTTTTCTTTAAAAATAAAAAAACTTGAATACCAAAACCAGTACTGGTAGTATAAAACTTCTAGGCCTGCCCAGTTTATCTGTTTATGCAATGTTGAGATTTGGAGTTGGTGGTGCAGTTTAAAAAAGGTTGAACCCAACCTTGAGATCCTCCCCGCCACCACCTAAGGTGGTGCAGTTTAGGTTGGAGAGAAGAAGTTTGTTTAGATAAGATTTTTTAATGTTGGAGGTACAAGGAATCTGCATTATTATTTGTTGATCAGAAAAGTTGACTAATAACCATTTTCATGCAAGCCCCGGCTTGATCAGTCTTTTCCTAGGGCTTCCACATGATAAACGTTGCAGTACCTGCCAAGACGTACAGGGTTCAATTATCTTTCTCATATCTATTTACCGGGTAATTATCACATAATGTTCTTACTTTACATTCTTATATTTCATTTTTTTTTTTGATATTTTCATCCTTATTTTCACGTATAAAATAACATTTTTATTAATTTTCTCAATTAAAAATTGTGAAATGATGAATATACCATTCTATTTAAATAAAATAAAATAATAATAATAATAATTGCAGTCACAATTTTAATTTTTTTTTTTTAAAAAAATCGTACAAACGAGTCTCAAAATAAATTATTAAAAGGGTAATTGAGACATAATGTCCCCAGATTTTATTATTATAATGGAAAACGTTCATATCTTTTTTCTTTTTTTTGACATTTTCACTCTAAATGATACCTTGAAAAGAAGGAAATGGAATGTGTGGAAAATTTAAAATTATTTATATGTTCAAACTGTGACAAGTTCTGTTTGGAGCTTCTGTTTATGCAGTTGGTTGGGTGAAGGAAGGAAAATTGAATTGATATTTTAATTTTGTCTAACACAATTTGGGTCATTTAGTTCATTATTATTGAGTGTTGACACTTGACGAGTAGAAATATTTGATATGTATCAGTGGACCAGTTCTGAATAATGCAGACATTACTGTCCTACTTTTTCTGGGCCATTCAAATGTTTAACAGTTTGCTAATGAAGTAGTGTGGACGTTGAAAAAAGTGTAGAGCAATATACCACAGTTATCAAGGTAAATTCGAGCTCAGTTTCTTCAATCGACACCAAGAGAGTCATAAATCCAAAACTTCAATCAATAGCTCCCCTACGTATGGTTGCTTCAAATTACCCACTCAGAGTCAACTCAAGGAACCAATGAACACAAAGGAATCAACTACAGAGATTGCAAGAGAAGGGGGAGAAAATATGGAGCACAGTCGCGAGAGAATGAGAGAAAGAGGCGGCGGTTTCTAGCGTGTAGAGAGAGAGGGACGGGTCCAAGTAAATATAAGAGAGTCCAAGTCCAGTGTGGTAAGTTAGGGCTAACCAAAGTGGCCCAATAGAATAGTAGTGGCCCAGTCGTTCACACACATGGGTTGTTCTAGTGGGTAACCCATTATAGTCGTCCAAATACACAGGTCGGGCCATGAACAGTTCTAATAAATTAGGCTACTTTAAATGGTCCGAGCAAAATTGGAATTGGGTCGTTCTTCTCTTAGTGTCGATATATCAATCAGTTATTTGGTTAAAGCCGACTGAATACATAACTGAGTTTATATCATCGTCCGGGGGAGGTCATTTGACAAAAAATTGCCTAACAAGAAGCGTAGATCAAAGGATCATGAATTCTTGATAACTCCTTTTTTAATCTAAACGAGTTGTTTCCAGATGTCAAACTATGAAGAGGTTGGCATTACTGTTTAATGAAGTTAATACATTTTAATACACAGTTAAATAGATCTTTTGCCTGTAAATCATTCTAGATCGCCAAAACAATTGAATTGATCTTTGCCCCGTACAAAAGCAGCGGAAGTACAAATTTTGTGTCCGAAAATATGAGCTATTTGATTAGTTAAAGATTTTGGAAATGAAAGCTTGTGCGAGTCTTTATTCTGATAAGATTGCACTGGAGTTTTTGGAGCTAGGAAAATTTTGAAGTAACTATTGTGATGTAATGGTTGTCGAAGTGTTGCCTAGGTGCTGGATGGTTTTTAACAACCATTGCGGATAAATTTATAAGAATTTTGTTGTTCTGCCAGGCCTGTAAAAGACTCTGCAAGCTTGGCAGAGCAAATGTGAGAGCAAGATGCGGGGCTTATCTCTTTAAAAAATTATCCCATAAAATATTCACCCCTTCTTGTATGTGTGTGGCCTGTAAAAGGCATGTGCCTTACCCTGGTAAGCAGCAGGGTTCAATTTATAAGGGGTTGATTGACAAAGATTTTGATAAAAAATTTAACATATTTTAATAAAAAT
Organism: Osmanthus fragrans; assembly: GCA_019395295.1. NCBI lineage: Eukaryota > Viridiplantae > Streptophyta > Magnoliopsida > Lamiales > Oleaceae > Osmanthus > Osmanthus fragrans. The sequence continues at coordinate 5,751,535 of CM033353.1, forward strand.
TGATCGAAACATGTGCGGTTCCATGCAAGTGACGCTTTCCATTTCATATAACCCGCTCTAATCATATGTATTATATAATTTTTAATTCTTCTGTCCTTGTTAAGGTTCGAATGACACTTTTGCTGTTCAAAGTCTACAGACTTTTATGTCCATCATTGACAGTATTGAGGAACTATAATTGATAGTGCTTATTGTTGAATATTTTCCTAAGTATGGCTTGTATGTAATTATTAGAAAAGCTGTCAACAAGTTATCATGTAGTAGGTAAAGAGTCGTTGACTAATTTTTGTGCTAGAAACTTCTTGTAATGCATATATACAGTTTCGTTCTCATGCGCTTCAAGCGTTGCCTTGCCTAAAACCTTTATTCTTCAACTTTTTTTTTAATTTTTTAATTTTTTTTTTTGGTTTTTTGTTAACTATTTTTTGTTTGGTACTCGTTCGACGTAGCCTTGCAATGTTCGACAAAAAACCAAAAAAAAAAATTAAAAAAAAAAAAAAAAAAAGTTAAAGAATAAAGGCTTTCGCGCATACCAAGCGCAGGAGAACGGAACTAGCATATATAATACACAATGTAATACATTGGTCTGTGGTTTTTATTTTAATTTTTGTGCTTCAAAATTTTCTTTTAAAAAAAACTTTCATTCTCTTAGGATTAATAATCCTTCATTCCTTCTTAATAACCGAACATAAGTACCTAATACCTGGTCATATGCTCTTTCTCATGGAAGAGTTTGAATCAATTGCAATTGTGGTTACATTACATTCTTTTACAATAATTTCTTCTGGACAAAAATTACACAGACGAGATTACAACTGTTGTATATTTTGATTCTTGGACAACAACACACGTTCTACCACGATAGAGTCTTGGATTGAACATTTGGGAGATGTTTAGGTCGTTTATCTTTTAGGCTCTGTGGTTTAATGCATATCCTTACTTTTTCAAGCTGAAGTAAGCCCCCTAGAGAGCAACACAAGTCCATAGAAAGTTTTTTCTAATATCTGATTTGAGTATAAACCTTAATAAGGTTTCTAATGTTTAAATAAGTGCATGAAATTGGGTCATTTCTGGTTTGGTTGGTTTGATTATAATTTTTTTTCTTAAATTTTCAGACTTGCACCATATAAGCTAGTGATATATGCCTAAATTAAAAAAAAAAAAAAAAAAACATAAAATATTCATCAAATTCAAATTATCAATCATCGATATCACAAAAGTCCAAACCAACAAACAAAATCTAGTCATTATTTGAATAAACAAATCAGTTTTCATTCCCATACAAGAAATTATTTAATTTGAATTTGATGATTCACTAAATTAGTTACAACAATTTTGACAGCACACCCCACAATAAATGATGAATTATACAAAACTTTTATAGTCCACTTTTATAATCATTAACCGTTTAATACTCCGTGAATGTTATTGAATTTTTCTCTATTTGTGAACAACAAAAATAATTCGTCAAACAATCAAGACAAAAAAAAAAAAAAAAAAGGTTTACAAGATTTTTTAAGCGACTGACCAATTTCATTTTTCGATCTTAAAAGAGTCTCCTCCACCGACTTGATGAAATCCAATGTCAGTGTCAGTGTATCGCAACATTGTGTAAATTGAAAAAGGGTGAATGAGAAATGATTCAAATGAATACAAATTAGGATGTACACAATTAATGAGTTGTCTTCAATTACTCAAAATCAATTAATGAGTTGTCTTCAATAAATAAAAAATTATGGTCTCCACTAATTAATATACATATAAAAAATAAAATAAAATATTAAGTTTGGTTCTGATCTTGATTCTCGATTCTAGAACTATAATTGAACCATAACCAGAATCAAATGATTCTTAATTTAAAAAATCAAAATCATTATTTTTTTTTATAGAATCGAACCAAATCGTTTGTTTCGATTCGATTTGATTTGGACATTTTGTCTACCCATAGGGATAACTGGTAAAAGAAATTAATGGAGAAGAAGTGGGGGCTCTATTTTTCAATATGTTCTCTATTTTTGAATCAATGTTAGTTGTAAAATAAATTGGGGCATATTGCAGACTATGTAATGATTTTTATGTTTTAATGCATTTACGTATAAATTGAAGAATTTTTAATATTATTAATTAAATATTAATAAACAATCTAGCTATTTTAATAATTAATTGTCGACGATCATTGGTCAACGATCAACATTCACTCTACCCGACCTTCAATCTTAGATTCGCCATAGCCTACATGTCACTTATGAGAGCTTCAAAACGCAACCTCTATGTATCAAAGAGCTTCATAATAGCTTGAAGCATGATTGTTCGCTGAATATTATGCCGTAAGCGTACAAGTCGAGAACAAGTAATATAGTGGCCTTTTAGAGCCCGAATATCGATCCCACAAGAAGTGTTTTCTCAATTACAAGCGTACTTGTTTCAAATTAACGAAACGAACATATACATTTAAAAACTTGATTTTTTAAAATTGAAAAACGACAAAAGATATGATTTTAATTAAAATTTGAAAATACACTTAAAAAGTGAAAAGATTTTTTATTTAAAAGATGTTGGAATTTATGATTTCGTTTAACCTTTATTTCATTAATATCAAGTCAATTATGTGTCGATGCAAATTACCAAAATAAATAGTTAGACCTGATTTTTCAATTTTAGTCAATAACCTCTGTCAAGTGATATTAACCTTAATTGATTAAATTATACCACATATGTCTACGTTGATACAAAAGTAACCAATTGCAATCAATTGTTGTGAAAATACTCAAAGGGTCCCCTGGGGTAAATATATATGTCTATATACATAAACACGCATAGATATATTATACAACCCATGGTATTAATTTTTTCGGTCTATTAAGTACAACTATTCGTCAATAATTACACAACCACCTAACCACAACATCTATTGATATAAAATAAATGCAGTAATTTTAAACATGATAATTAATACACCATTATTTTGATAACAAATGCAACATTAACAACATAATATGATATTAATGAAAATTAGGTTAAACTACTACATAAATTCCAACATAAAAGATTTAGCTTATCATATTAATACAATAACAAAGAGATTTATGTATACAATACATTACAAAACTTGGAAAATAATGAAAAGAATTGAAAAGATATAGATACAACCCTTTTTGTTTGACTTTGAATTCCTCCAATGTTTCTCCAATAATACTTTGATTAAACCTCTTTGTTATACTAATCAAATACTCCCAAACTTAGCTAAGAACACCAATAGAATAAAAACTAAAAGAAAAAAAAGAGAGAGAGAAATATATGTTCTAATCCAAGAGAAGAGAAAGATAATATGAGATATATCTCATATATATAGGTTAAAATATATTAGATATAATAAATCAAAATAGATATTTTTAAGACACAAACTAAAATATCTACCAATAAACAAAGAGAAAATAATGCAAGTTGGCCAAAAACAAAAATAGATGAAATTTAAACCGCTAATGAATTTTTGCTCTATGCGGCCGCATGGTTCAAATCTATACGGCCGCATAGAAGAACTAAAATAATAATGTTACGTCTCGGGTTAAGTCATGCGATCGCATGATTATGAGCCATGCGATCTCAAAAATTAAATTACAGCTCAGGCCCTTCCATATTTGCACACCAGGTCTCTCGTCTTTAATCTCGTACAATTTGGTCCTCATACTTTGACTTTTACTTCATTTAAGCCCTTGATAAATTGCACTTCAAGTCCTTTAACTTTCTGGCTTGTGCACCTTAATCCCGAACTTCACAAATTTTAGTCCTTTTTTCTTCTCTTTTAGCCTCATTCACTTCTTGTTGGGGCTTTAGCCTACAGAAGTAAAAATTACACAATTATGAATAAAAATTTATCCAATTTTATCAATAATAAAGTCTCAAAAAATGTTAAATAAGTGTGTTTTTCACATCAATCCTTTAAAACGATTGCATGTCATGTTTTAGCACATAGTACACTTCAAAATTTGATGATCAGAATTTAAAAATTTAATTCAACATCGGAACAAAATATATCAAAGCCAATAAAAATTAAAGATTAAATTCAAAAGAAAAATTCTGATTGTAAAGAATTTTTTACAGATATTCACATGGGTGGGACTCATTTGAGTATTTGATTATCCAAAAAAATACCCACCCATTCCCCTATTGTTTCTTATCTATACAAATTCTGTACAATCATTTTATGTACATCAAGTCTTGCTGAATTCAAAAAAAAATTAAAGCAAACAATCCATTATCATCAACAAATTATAGTCAAGCAACTCATCAAAATCAAGTTTTATATAGATCAAAATATATATTAAAGTCGTAATTTTTGCAAGTAAAGATGTTATGGCCTTTTTGACCACACCTACTGCGCTTTTGAGTCTTTTCCCATCTCTCATGATGATGGAACTAGACCTTTTTTTGTACGTCTACTTTATCGTCAATTTGAAAGAAGTCAGAACACCGTAGTTTGAACGTTTGAGAGAATACACTACTACAAATGATTCCACCCCAACTATAGAAAAACAGTGCTCAGCTACAGAAAAACGACAACATTCTATTTTTATAGAATTAGTCTATATGTACATAATAATTGTACATAATAGACTACATCCTCCTCACATGAAGGGAGATCCATACATAATTAAATATTCGTGGGCCCTCCTTCATTTGAGGAGGTGTAGTCTATTATGTACACCATGAGGTGTACATGTAGACTAACCCATTTTTATATTGTACTGCTTATTTTGGTTACCCTTTGTTTTTTTATTTTTATTTTAGAGGTAGAATATAACTGAAAATAATGAAAAATCACTAATCTTCAAATTATAAAGCATATTTTCAAGATTATCTTTAATTCTTGGTTTATAGAAAAAAATCTGCACCCCCTTCCTTGATGTTCTTTTTTTTTTGTTGTTGAAATATAGTCACTTTAAATTTTTAATCAGAAAGAAGAAGAAATTAGGATTGAGTGTTGATTTTTGTAACGCCCCAAGTCTAATTCAATTTTATTTTCTAAAAATAGACTTGAGGTGTTACCAAAAATTAGTCATCTTTATTTAATTTAAGTGGAAATTCTTCTTTTTTTTTTCTTTTTTTTTTTTGAAATATGATCGATAACATGATAATGATAAAACAACAATTTAAGTGAAAATTTTCAAATTAAATAAAATCTTGAAATACTACGATGTCAACCCATAAATTTAAATTTAACATAGAATGTCAATTGCTCAAACACAAAGAAAACTATTAGATAACGTGCATGAAATTTAACATAATGATGTTTTTCAAATATAAACTTGCTATTATCAATTCTAGAAACTTTTACTTGGCGACCTCATAAGCATCACTCGATCAATCTTCCACGCATCCACACTGGACTTCAGAACATTTCCTGTGAAGGGCATTTAAATTTTTTAATATATAATAAAATAGACTAGAGGTTCTTTTAACCCAAAAAACTATTTAGTAAAGGCGTTTTTACCTAAAACTAGTATTGACTAGACTTTTTAATCAAATCCATCTAATTTTTATTTCTTCGTGTTTGGTATTTTCCAATAATTTACAGTACATTCCATGATCCTTTGTTGCTTTGAAAACAATCACAATTCCTAGTCAAGATTGGTTGTTGCGAATCACGAACGAGGTAGACATTAGAATACAACTCCGAGTGTGAAGCAATATGGGCTTGTTTCATAGGGTAAAATTTTACATGAAAATTGGAATTTTCACTTTTTAACTTATTTGATTGCACATTTTTTCTTGGCAATTGAAATTTCACATTTTCCCATTTTCTTCCTTTTTCCACCACCAGGTTTTTTTTTTCGCAATTAGAACAAATTCTAAATCCAATTGTTAAAAAAAAAATTAAAAATTAAAAATTATCCATTTAATTGTCAATTTTCATGAAAACGAAGTCAAACGAATGGTATTTGATTTATTTATTTATTTTTTTGACAATTGGAACAAATTATATCCCCGATTGTAACAAAATTTATCTCTTTAATAGACAATTTTCATGAAAAACAAAGTCAGACGAACATCTTCAATATCTACAAATGCTAAAGCATTTGAAGATAAAATTCATTTAGATTTCAGTCCTTGCACGACTCTGAGAACATCGCATTCGGCTACCTCAATTTTGTAAGCGTGATATCGACCAAGTCTGTTCCCTCCGTGAGTGCAATTGCCTCATCATTCTCTGGTCCACAATAGCCCCAAAATTTATTGGCGAAAGCCGCAATGAGAACACCCAAGTGGTCCCATGTAACAGTCCCAATTCCAATACATTTTTGGTCTTTCCAAAATCCGATCAGTGACATTAGTTTTTACTTTGAGCTTTCCATCTGATGGTGCCATCCATTTGACACCATTTCACTATTGGACAAGACTGCTGCCCCCACACAATTTCAAAACCTCTTTTCTACAGACTGAAATACAACATTTGTATAGATATTTATTGTTGCCCCACTACAGCAAACCCACCTTGATTTAAATTTGCCCCCACGATCCTTGCTCCTCCCCTGGTGTCAACTGTCTTGTAAACCTTAATCAGATCAGCAAAACCATCCATAAGAGTTGTCCACCGAAGCAATAACACTATCAACCATCCCGTCAACGGCATGATTCCTGCTACCCCAAATTGCCCATAACATGCAGCATATAAACTCAAAAGTAATCCATTTTTACTTGTTTTAGGTTTCCCGTAAGCTTCTCTCTCGAACAAGTTTTGAGTCGGTTTATAGTAAGTAATTCGACATTTTTACTCGTGAAAATTGAACAAGGTTTGATTGATCCTAAAAGGAAGTAATATGCCTTAGGATCATGCTACACTTACTTACACTCTCTTACTAACTTATTTACTTACCACTCACAATAGGGGGTAACAACCATATTGTCGGATTATTTTATTCATGCGGGGCCATCATGCAATGTGAGTAGTAAATAATACATGTAGTAATCCATTTTGTACATTTAGTTTAATCTTATGCCTTAACCTTGCTTATACAAAACATATAGGGCACGCACAATCCTAGCTTATAACATCTGAACTGGAAAATGTGGGGCAGTGTGTTATCACAATATGCCATGCAAGAATGTCCAGAATAATCAATCTACGACAACCACACGCTCGATAGAACAATTTCAGGGCATAATTAACAATGACGTCATCTCAATATATCTTTTTCTAGGATAACTTCGATGAAAATCTAGCAGTTGGCTATGGCAATGAAGAGTGACACATTCAGTCATAAACAACATACATTCTTACACAAGATAGAAAACCTCATAAAAGATCTAGGTTGCTCAAAATCCATTATAAAGGATGCATATAGTGAAACATTAGGTGTTCAATATAGTAAATAGAATACACATAAATCGTCTGCAACACAAAGTCAATTCATGCATATATCCAATTTCCAGACGCATAAAGAATGCAAGAAGTTGGAAACTTAGAAGGTCGATCCATTCCACCCAAAGTTGGAACCCTGTGAAAAACAGCCGAGGTCATTAAGTATTAGAAATAGTAGAGGCAATGTATACAAGAAACAAACCTTTGAAAAAATAACAATAAAATAGAGCATGCACGTCATATTACGCAATAAACTGTACTTTTACACGGATCCAAATAGTGAAAGTTCATTTACATGATTTAGTACTGGTGTAAAGCATGAAGACATTGTGCATATTCTTGACTCTGATGGGCCTAGACAAGAAGGAAGAATGCAATAAGAAGACACTAGTTTATGGAAGAGACAATCTTCAATCAAACATAATTTCTTACCTTAGTGTCATGGAATACAAGGAAGAATCGTGACTTGGGAACAGATAACGTAGTCTCGAGTATGTTAGCAATGGCAGCACTCAGCTTCTTGTTGACATCAGGATTAAGCCCGCCAATAGACGCCAGCTCTCCATGAGCAGTCGGCTGTTCTGTCCCTCCAAATGCCATGGGTACAGATCCTTTCAACACAACCATCACATACTGCATCAATGACAGATCCAGCAAGAGTTTAGTGCCCTTGAAAGGATTATGTACAAGGACATATATAACTTAGAAGTTTATTTTAAGAATCAATCCACTTATTGGAAAATTGACAAATAGGCATTTATTGTAAAGCAGATCAGAGATCTTATAACTGAAGTAAAAATTGCAAATAAATGGCATTCAAAAACAAGTCACAAATTATATCGTCCGTGTAAACAATCAAAACATTGCTTCCAATTGCTAGTCAAATTTTTGTTTCAAATATATCACATCAAGGCAATTGAATAAAATTAAGATGCATATGAATAATTTCTTAGTTCAGCTAAAAACATTGAGCTCATAGAATCATGTTAATGAAATTTGAAAAAGCCTTCACAGCACACAGTAAACTAATTGAAAAGTGCAGCCTTTGAACCTCCAGAATGCGAGTTGATTTAAACATTTTCAACTAATCATGAAGAATTCAAGCAATCAACTTGTATCAGTAACTCATTTTGAACCAATCAAAAGTGTACAAAACATATGTTTTCCAATGCTCCCTGCAAATTATAACACAATTTTCACATAGTTTCCACTTTTCCTAGAAAATTGGGAAGTGGGGCAAATCAGATCTACCAAGGCAAATCTTTGCACACAAAAAAAGGGGGTCGCACAAACCCACCAAACCATCAATCACAACGTTAAAAACTCCAAACTCTTTTTGGGTTGAATCGCCCAACTGAGATTTTTCTTTTCTGCATAAACTTTACTATAGTGTTTAAATAAAAAGCACACAGAACCCCCAAGAATACGATTAAATGGTCAAGGAAAACGTAAACCCATTTACAACTGATCATCATAAGGTAAAATAAATCAATAAAATGCAATTAATTCAGAGCATCAATTAAAATAACATTGATCACAGAAACAAGACAGAGAATGAAATGAAAAAATAAAAATAAAAAATACATACAGCCTCAGGTTTCCCGATGAGCTTGGCAACAGTAGAGGAGGCTTCGGATAGTATGGCGGAGGTGTCAACGCCTTCCAGGCTCACGTTAGTCGACAGATTCAGGCACGGCATTTTCAAAGCCCTTGATCTTTCTCTTCGTGTTTTTTTTTTTCTGTACTGACAGAGAAAGGCCTATGAATAGAGTCTTGAAGAATCTTTGACTCTATTGATCATTGCATGTGAGGTCCCCAACTTTTACTTAACTGTACTTTTAACCTCAACCGTTCCGTGCTACGGTGCTAGAGTAGTAGCGATGGCAATTGGCCCCGCAAGTGAGCCTAACTCAACTCTCTTTGGATGAATCGAGCTCTTTTGTAAATTTTCAAGCCATTCTCGCCCTATGACTCATCTATTAGTGAATTGAGTCGAGCCACTCGCCCTTTTTTAATAAAAAATTAGTATCATTTTAGGTGGAAAAGTCACAACCTATCCCATCAGCCCACCTTGTAAGCTAGATTGCAAAAATATGACCATATTTGAGCCTCATTCCTGTCAAGAAAAATGAATTTTTAAATAGTATATTGATGTGAAATGTGTAGTTAAAAAGTAAAGAAAATTTCTGAATTTATGTATAATATTATTTTACTGAAGAATGTGTAGTTAAAGTATGTCAAATTATTGTTGAAAAATATATTTTGATGGAAAAAAAACAAAAAAAGGGCTCAAACAAGGGTATATTTCTTCTCAAACTTAGCCCTTGTTTGAGCTTCATTTTAATAAGGTTTTGAAAAAAAAAAAATTTGAACCAGTAATTTTTTTGAAGAATGTGTAATTGAAAAGAAAAAAGAGAAAAAAATATTAAAATTAAAATGAACCCAAACAGGAACTTATATACCCCAATACAGAACGAGAGGCTGATGAATGTAGATTGATCCATATTCATTAGAACTCATTAGCGTTCATATAGCAATAAGGTATCAATGTGGATAAGAAGATAGTCTTCATCATCTAGAGAAAAACATCTAGTTCAATTTCAACGAGACTGAATTATAAGTCAGGTTTGCTAAATGCAACTTTCTATGGCACTCGTACGAGGCAATAATAACGATGCATGTATCTATCTTCTTTAGTTTAGTACCTTTAGAACAGTACTTTGTGAGCAACGTTATTAATAATAATAATTCGATTATATCACTCAATTGTGTATTTAATCTCATTTATAATACCAGATGTTACAAAATTTTACGCTTAATTGATTGAGTTTAGTGAGACACAATTTATAGCATGGTCAAAATTCATCGTCTGCACAGAGTTGGACGATGAATTTGATAAGATTGTATTGTTTTTATTAGAGTTTGTCTAGATTTAAAAATAAGGACAATGATGTTTTTGGTATACATTGAAGGGGACTGCATAAATGTCTTATTCATGATCACGTCAAATAAGACTTTACTAGATTATTGGACAAGTTACCTTAATATCGATTGGGTAATGTGGCATTGATCGCTAGTTTATATTCTTTGAGGTGATAATAAGTGAGATCTTGTTCAACGCCTTGGCACTTTGGGAACCATGACAAAATGATTTTGGAACATATATTTACGATAAGGAACTTGTCAATCACATAGTGAGATAATAGTCACTCCAAGGGCTTTTCTAGTAAGTAATGTAATATGAGTTTTGTAGCTCGACAACGGAATCGTTGAACTCTACTTTGTGATGAGGACAAAAATGTCATCTCGCCAGCTCCAATATATTGACAGTCAAACGAGGATTGAGCGATTGAGTTACGGAAAGATAATCAAAGGATATAATTATTGAACTACATCTTGCTTCAATAATTCACTTGACCCGAGACTACAATCTCAACTCTTTAATAAAATGAATCGAGATTGATAGATTTCTCAGACTAAAGTGTATTCAAACTTGATTCAAGTGGGTCGATTGGATCCTTTCCTTGGCTCCAAGAAGAGTTGGGACCAAACATATACTTAAGACATCTTGTCAAAGATTATTGAACAAAACTAAAGAATTTAAAAGAATAAAATTATTTATTGTACTGCCAAATTTCATAAAATCTAAACCTCCTAAAAGATCTACAAGAAACCTACATTTTAATTATGAAATTAATGATACACCTTTCGTTAATAATATTGATTTCAAATAAAGAATTACACAAAAAATTCTGAACATATGGTACATGAGCCTATTTTCTACATACATTCAAAAAGTGGATAAAAAAAATCCTAATTATTATTGACTTACTTAAGAGAAGATAAATAACAAAAATTAATAATCTATGATCGTGACACTCCACTACGCTTCCAAATCGACAATCAAGTCGTTCGACATTGTCAACACTGACGTGATGGTAGCCCTTTCCTCCCTGATAACTTTACCCAACTATCAGTACTCGATATGATAGTACAATGAGCAAACATAATACCACATATCTTAATCTAGCCTACGAGTTGCACAATCCATGGCTCAAATTGATGAAGTGGTGAACTTGATGATGTATTTTTGAGATTGGTAATAAATTCCATAGTCTTCTCATTCTTGACTTTGATACCTAATCATTATGAGCATTTTTTATTATTATTTAATTTTAAATAAATAATTACATAACAATTTCGCAAAACATATGGCACATGAAATAGTGGATAAAGGAATCCTAACTATTATTAACATATTTAAAAGATGATAAATAACAAAAATATAAATGAAATACTAAATAAAACTAATAAGCTACTGCTCTAATAGATAATTATATATTACAACTGTTTTAATAGATACAATTTTGTCAAGGTAGAGTTGCACTTATATTGAGGATAGAAGTGTAATTAATTGACCACTTTTATTTAGTCCTAGACCCATCTTGGGCTAAATTAACTTGCAAGTTTTAGGGTTTCTCGAAAGGAGGCAGCATAGCTAGGATTTATGAAAAGGGTAATTGATGTGAACCTGCGTAGCAGTGACGGCTACAAAATCCACAACGAGATTGAGATCGGATCTCAAGATCGCCACTAAACAAGATTTTGGATTTAACCCAAAACTTATAAACCAAACAATCAACAAACGATGAATTTATCGACCTCTTGATTACAAAAATATTGAATCTCACCCGGGTTTGTGAACGCCACAAGAAAAGTGATTTCTTGATAAGTTCGGATTGTTCAATGAAGAACACGAAAAGTGGAAGCAAATAGCTCATCGTATTAATCTCAAAATATCAAAGTCCTCTACAATGAAAGAAGAATAGAATTATTTATACTAAACCTAGTTAAAACGGAATTAAACTCCTAAAAATATAGAAAATTACCAAACATAAGAATTTTAGTCAAAATAAACTACTCCACAAAAAATGAAAAATTCGCCTAAAAAATACACTATGCGGTTGCATGGTGTTACTCCATGCAATCACATAGTTCGCCTGGAAATCGTCTTGCTGTTTTTGGTAAAGGGTTTTGCGACCGCATGAACTGAACGACTATGCGGTTGCATAGTGGTCACTCGTGGCACCTCCGTTGCACTGCCGGCCAAGTTGCTCCACTTTGTATTGCCTTTCACGATCAACATGAATCTTGATAATTTGTGCCCCCTAGGATCACATTATCAAATTTTTTTTTTCCAAAATAAGCTATCTTTTCAATAATTATGTTATTTGTACATTCATGCTCGACAATGTTGATGTTATCAAATTTCCGGTTATTGATTTAAAAAAATAGTTTTTGAAATGGATGAATGTGATGCTGTCAATCAAAAATGTCAAACTAGATTGTACATGTAACATGATTATTTTTTTCAAAATGAGAAAATACTAGAAAATTGAGTTTCCTATGCCGAAAGGTTTCACCACATTGCTCTATCTAAATCTAAGGAGATTCAAGGGGGGAGGGAGATTCCCACAAGAGCATAGGAAGCTAACATAAATTTGGCGTTGAAGGGTCATTAAAGCTCGCATCAAGGGTAATACTGTGTGTTATAACTTTCTCGATTGAAGCTATTTTCTAATATATTATGAAGATTCCCTCTTATTGGAGCCTTTAAGTCATATGATGTTCAATTTCTTGGTGTGTAATATCCAATAACAATATATAAGCCTGTTTGTTTTAAATTAAAATATGATTTTACTTTAAGTTAAAATTAAACAATTATTATTGATCATATCTTTTTTGGGTTCCACAACTTTTTAACCACACATTTCAAAAACTTCTATCACAATATACTAAAAATCTGATTTTAATCCCTACCAAACACTCTCATAATGATTTAAACAGGAGAGCATCTTCAATCGTAGTGAAAAATTGGTATCGCCAAAATCATTTTTACATCCTCATTTACGTTTCGACAGATCTAAATTCAAATTTTGCTAAAAAAAATTCCCACCTTTACAAATAGTGTCGAAAGAGTCCAATCTCCCACCCCGAACTCAATATATGAGGAGTCAATTTTAGGGCAGCATTATTAGGCTAACAATTCATTCACAAATTCAGGAACTAAAAAATTTGCTAATTAAAGTTTAAAGATAAGTTTTGTACTTTATTAATTTCTCAATCCCGCAGTTGGGGGCACGAAGTGTTAAGTACATGCCAAATTTACTTGTATTCATTAGTTCCAAAGCATATATGTAACATCTTCTTCCAGTCCACGAACGTAGTTCGAATGTGCTATTGGCACCATGTGCCATTTAAACATAATTTTGATGGAAATTATATACATACATACATACATACATACATATATATTTATTTATTTATTTTCTTAAAAGGATTATTGTTTATTTTAAAAGTAAGGCCTCGAGGAGTCGAGACATTTAGGCCAAAATACTAAATGAAAGTAGATCAAATTTTTTTTTTATTCCTGAGTTACCGATCTATTAATAAGAAGTAAATCCACGCCAAATGGGAAAAATTCATAACAATCTTGTAGATTTCTTTCAAAAAAACATGTCACATTTCATATTTATCTTTCTTAAAAATTATATATGTATGAATTTTTATTAAAAAATATTGAGACTTTAATTATGAGTTATTATAGAATAATTATGGATATGTTCTCTCGCCTTGTCACTTTTAAAAATGAAGTCAATAAGTTATTTTTTCACTAATAATCTCTCCCATCCGATAGCACAAAAGAAATTGAAAAACTTCATCTCTCACTGAAAATTCATATCATTGGACTGTGAATTTGGCAAAAAACTTCATCTCTTGTTTGCAGATTATTGTTTTCAATCACAGTCCCAGTAGTGTTTGAGATAAACCATTTTCTAATTAAAAGCATTTTTTCGATTAGGAACACAGAAAACGAAGGGGTTTCATGTCTAGAATTTGCCAAACACCGATTTCAACTACGGGCAACGAATGTAATGGATTTGATATTCAAACAACTAATAGGAATAATTTTCTTCCAATTTTGTTTCGTTCGTCGAAATTCGTAGAAGTACATGAAGGGGTGTAAGCGGTCCAATTTTACCGATTTTTGACATATTTTCAAGTCAAACCGTTTATACCGGTTTGAGAAAAATCCAAACCTAAACCAAATCATTTTGAATGGTTTGAAACTCAAACATAAATCTAACGGTTTGGTCCAATTTTAAACCACCGATTTCGCCGTATATTTTTTTTTTGTCTATCGTCCAATTTTAAACCGTCAATTTCGCCGTATTTTTTTTACCTGTCTACTTTTATGCCATTAATTTAGGAGTGTACATTTTTTTCAAGAACCGGTGGAACCAGACTGGAACCATTTAGAAAAATAATTTGATTTTGGGACAAATTATTAAGAACCAACCGATTCCGATCCAGTTCTCGATTTTAGTATTAGAACCGTCGGGAACCGAACAATTTTCATAGGATTTTTTTTATTTTTTTGGTAAAATATATGATTCAATCTCCAATCACTTTTATAAAAAATAATAAGGTTTCTTCTTCATTTTAGATCTCAACACTTTCCTTCTTATCTTTGATTATTTTCTTCTCTCTTCTTATAATTATTTGATTAATTGATTTTCAAGCCAAATTAGAATATTGGGTAAATCTATATACCTAAATATATTTATTTACAATATATAATTTCATTTCTAAGATCCAAAATTTTTATTTTGTTTTCACTTTGATTACATAATTGTTGATCCGAGCAAAACTTTTCATCTAGATTTCTACAAATTATAATCTACCAAACCAGAAGTTGCAATAATTTTTAAAGGATGTCCAATTCAATGTAGAATTTTGATTTTGATTGAAGTTTGTTTAATCATTGGAGTACTATGCAGTTTATATAAATTGATGATTGTTTGGTGATAATAATTTATATGGAATACAACGTGGGATTGCTTGATAAATCGTTTCAGACTTTCAGTTTAAAAGTCTATGGAATTATGAGCCTCATTTAAAAATAAATAAAAAAATCCAACACAAAAGTCTTACAAGTTACAATTTAAAAAATTTCATTTTTTTTTAATTTTTTAATTTTATATATTTTTTCGCCAGTCCGATTTGGTTTTAAACCGAAATAAAATTTCTCAAATCCAAACCAAACCGTTTTGTTCAAAACCATTTCGTTGACGGGTCCACGTGACACCAAACCGACGGTTTCCAAAATGCAGTTTCGATTTGATTTTTCGATTTGACGATTTTTACTTACAGTCCTTACATCTCGTATGAAAAACATTAATTTCTACATGAATGTGACATTTGAATATGTTTTGTGTTGTCTGTGACCAAATTTGTGTTAATAGTGACTGTTTGTGATCATATTTGTGTTAATTGTTATCGTTTGTGACCAAGTGTATGTTAAATCATAAGTGTGATTGTCTATGATCAGATCTCTGTTAACCGTGAGTGTTTGTGCCCACGTCCATGTTAACAGGAGTCTGTATTTTATATGTTTTTTTATAGGAGTCTGTTTGTGACTAGGTCATAAATTTTTAACAAGAGTCCACATTTCATAAAATGTTTGCACGAATGTGATCTATTATATATGTTTTCAGTAACCGTTTGTGATCAGGTTTGTGTTAATTACCTGTGACCTGTAATACATTGAATATGACCTCTTATTTTATGACAATGACATGTTATCACAATTACATCATCAATATTTTCCCTGTATATAAAGTAACCTAAATTCGGTTGATATAAGCCCGAATAATTCCATACATGTACACCAATTTCATTTATTAAAATCATAGATCGAAAAAACTTCAAAATGCGATAACAGTCATAAAAAAATAGCCATTCATAGTATTAAAAAGATGAATATTCATCCACATGTACGTGGCAAGAATCTTTGTTTACATAATATATCAATTGTTGTTAAACAACAATTTTACTATTGGAATATGATAAATATGTAACACTAGTATTTCCTGCTCATCGGAATTTCTTAACAAAGTTTGTGATCACGTTTGTTATGGAGCTTGTGATAAGTTTTCAGGGGGACTAACAACGTTCCTTGATCGAGTATTTTCAATCCTGCATAAATTAGAATGTTAGATATATGATTGTGACCTTGATCACAAATAGAAACATGTGACTGCGGTCTAAAATTGGTTGTCTGTGACTCGTTCTACAGAATAAATCATAAATTATGGCCTATGCAATCACTTGTATTTAGGCATGCAAAATTATAGTTTCATGTAACCGTGACTTATATGTATCTTGATTGAAATGTAAGGTCATGAAATCAAACTTTAAGTTTCAAAAAAGTACAACATTGGATGAAAGCACTTCTCAGTGTTAATAAATTTCGTGTGAAATCAAATGCATGTAATCCTCCACATACCAAATTCGGTCTAGGTTTACGTGATTTTGAAGTCTTAGATAAAGTGATCTTGAAGAGATCAGAATTATGGACCAGGAAGAAAAGTCATCAGATTTTCGCTAGTCTACTACCGTTACCTGGTGGCTCGAGCAACAAGAGAATTTTTGGAGTAGAGAAATTGTCGCCCGCCTATCGCTAGACGTCGCTCGAGCGACATGGCATTGTTTGTCTGTCGCTAGATGTTGCTCGAGCGACAGTGCTATCCTAATTTTTCGTTTGGGACGTCCCCTATAAATATGTGGCTCTTCATTCAGTTTTAGAATAAGTATTATTGTTGGGTTGTAATATTTTCTCAATTTATTGTCAATAAAATTACTCGGTTCTTCTACCTATCTCTTTTCTTGCTTTTAATTTTGCTCTTGCTTGTGCATTTTATACTTTATATTATGTCATATTAACCTTTCCGTTCCCAACAAAGCAGTCTAGATTCATAATAAGTGGTATCATAGCTACATGTTGAGAGTTTTTTGTTTCAGGTTTCTATCATCGATGACAACCATGAAGTATGAAATTTCGTTTTTGCATAAAATACAAGATTCTTGTTGTGGCAAGTGAAAATGCGAGTTGTTGTTTTGACGCAAATGGATTTTGATGATGCATTGTTAGGATTTGACAAGATGCTCACAACTTGGACAACAGAGAAAAAACAACGAAATGATCGGAAGACACTTTTGAAATTTCATCTTCATTTATCTAACAACATTCTTCAGGACGTTATGAAGGAGAAGACAGTTGTTGCATTATGGTTGTAGTTGGAGTAGTTGTGCATGACCAAAAATCTGAAAGCAAACTGCATCTAAAACAGATGTTGTATTCTCATCACATGGTAGAATGAGGATCTTTGGAAGACTATCTGACCATGTTTAAGAAGATCATCACTGATTTGAAAATGTTAGATGTAAAGTATGTGAAGAAGATTTGGCATTGATCTTGTTGTGCTCGCTGCATGCTTCGTTTTCGTCGTTCAAGGACACGATTCTATACAGTCTTGACACATTCATCATTGAAGACGTATATGATGCATTGTTCTCAAATGAGAAGATGAAGCATCTTGCTGGATCTGAGTCCAGAGATGGAGAAGGTCTTGTGGTTCATGATGATCAACGAAGAGGTAAGTTGAGGGTGAATTCCAACAATCTAATTTGTTTCTATTGTAAGATGAAAAGACACATTAAGAGAGAATGCGAGAAGTGAATATGTGTAATTCGACTGCAAATTATGGAAAGCAATCAAACACTTCGGACGAGATCAATATAGTTGAAAACTATTTGAGTGATGGAGATGTCTTGAAGATTTATGACGTTGAATCCAAACCTGAAGATGAGTAAATTTTGGATACTGCTTGTGCATTCTATATGTGCCCCAATAGAGATTTGTTTGAAGCATATAAAAATGGTAACACAATGTATTGTTGTCATGGGAAACAACGAACATTGTCACGTAATTGGTATTGACAGAGTAAGATTGAAGTTGTTGGATGGGACAATTAGAACACTTTGTTAGGTTCGGCATATTCCAAATTTGAAGAAGAATCTCATCTCACTGAGTGCCCTTAATTCGAAGGGTTATGAGTTCTCTAGAGGAGGTGGAGTTTTGAAGGTCTGGAAGAGTTTCGTGTTGTATTAGAGGGGCGGAGGAGGTCCTGATTATACACCTTGCAAGGTTGAGCAGAATCGATGAAGAATCGTCAGCATAGATTTAGTACCGTGGTGGATATACATTTTGGTATAGTACCTTTGAGATTTGGCTTGAGGTCATTATTGAAGAACACAACTCGAGAGAGTTTAGAGAATATAGGTAATTTCGATTTGCCACCATTGTCTGAGGTGCCATTGTGTTCAACTACTAGAGAAGGACTCATTGAGGAATAGGTATGGAGATGTTGATCCAGTTGCGTATGTTTTTTGTGATTTTAAAGATGTTTAGACTAGCAATGGGCCTTCAATTGAAGCATTTGGAGTTAATTCTGCTACAAGGTGTGCTTCGACCATGTTTGGTAAATCTTAAATTCCTTGTGGAAATTTTGGGAACACGATGTTTGGGTTCAATTATCATTTGTGGATACTGTGGAAGAGGAAGAGTGTTTTTTTTGTGATGTGAGATGTTTGGTTAAGGATGAAGAGTCTAGTCTATTTCCTTGCAGTCAGACTTATTTTTCTAGGTGGAGAATTTTTAGAGTTTCGTTTTTTGCACCGAAATTTGTGTCAAGATGGAGAATGTTGGGTTTGTGACCCAAATTTGGTCTAGGTTTGCGAGATTTTGGAGTCCTAGTTGAAGTGATCTTGAAGAGATCAGAATTATGGATCAGGAAGAAAAGTTGCCGAATTTTCGCTAGGCTTATCGCTTACTGGTCGCTTGAGTAACAAGCGATATTTTTGAGTAGAGAAGTTGTTGTTTGCCTGTCGCTAGACGTTGCTCGAGTTACATGGCCTCACTCGCGTGTCGCTAGACGTCGCTCGAGCGATGATGCCATCCGAATTTTTCGTTTTATGTCGATTTCACGCGTATTTTGACCTAATTTTCATCTAATTAGATTATTTTAAGGGTTTGAGACGTCCCTTATAAATATGTGGTTCTTCATTCAATTTCAGAATAAGTATTATTGTTGAGTTGTAATATTCTCTCAATTGGTTATCAATAAAATTACTCGGTTCCTCTATCAATGTCTCTTCTTGCTTTTAATCTTGTTTTTGCTTGTGCGATTTCATACTTCATATTAACTTCCCCGATCCTAACAAAGTGGTTCAGATTCATAATAATAACAATGACCATGGACTTATTATTTGCTCCAGGTGATGTGATAACAAAAATATCGTTCGATTTAAAATCACCGCAAGTGTACGGTTCGTTATAAATAATAAAGTGGACTTTTAGAGTCGGATTGTCGATCCCACAAAGATTGAGTAGTTTAATGCTAATTATCTCAACCTTAACCGAAACTAGATGTGTTTTTGAATACTAACCAAACTAAATTATGAAAACTACTATGGATGAATTGGCTAAACTAAATGCAAATTATACAAGAATGCAATATGAAAGAAGAATGCAAATTGATTAAATTAATAAGAGAAAAACACACTAGGATCACGAATCCCCATGCAACAATTCATTTAAATCCTAATTTTACAATTTGACAACACGATTAAATATTGAATAATCAATGTTCCTATTGAATTTAACAATCTCTTTCGAGTAATGTTAACCTATTCTATCATGCGATCCGACTATATTTTTGTGACGAATACAAACATAAAAGAACGTATTAGCTTTTATGAACACTTAAAGATTCACATAGAGCATAGCGATATATTTCTATCCCCTATAAGATTCTATGACAATTTATACTCCGTCGAATCTATTTACTTTTTTTCGAATGCATAAAATAGATCACCACATTCATATAATTAACGTGCGCACAATAATAATATATGGAATAAATACGTATAAATCATTCAAATATCTAAAAACATGTTTTAATATCAAAAATATAAAACTAAAGATTAAAATATCATGTTTCAAGGTTCATCGATCTCCTAGTACAAGAAAAACTAGCCTAACATGTTAAAGAAAGAAAAACAAAAGAATAAATGAAGAAACGTCATCACCCGAGTAGATATTCAATTAATTTCTTGAAGTGCTTGATGAATTTTCGCGTTATTCCTTGTGTACTTACTCTCCAATGTCAAAATAATCTCTAAAAGTGCGTAGCCCCCTTTTTCTGTCGAGTCTAGAGTTAAAAAGTCATCCAAAATTGGTTTCCATAAGAGTTTAAGTTAAAAACGGAAACCAAAAATTTTCTCGCGAAAATATACCATGCGGCCGCATGGTTCATTCAATTTGGCTCAACCAGCTCTCGGGGGAAGCCATGCGACCGCATGAAAGATTGCACCATGCAGCCACATGGTACAATCAACTTTCAAGTTGTGTCGTTTTGGTCCCCGAACTCCGTTGACCGTTCTTTCTCATTTTGACATATTTTCTTCATTCTCTTCTTTCCAATACTCTTTGATTTCGTCAATCTCGTACTTAGTTCATTTTCGTTCTTGATTTGGGTTTCAAGTTGACTTTTGAATAATTGCATCTTAGTGTCTGAACTTTAGCTTTCTTCCGTTTTGGTCATTTCTTGCTCGTTTTCACTCACTTTTCGTTATTTTCATCGATATAATCCTGTAAACACAATTTACATAGAATTAATCTAGTGGTGTCAAGATGGGCGGGCCGCGCTAAGCCCACCCGGCCCGCGAACCGAGTGTGCCTATTCACGGGCTGAATTTTTTATTCAGCGGTCCAGTCCGGGCTGGGCTTGGGGGAAATCGGCCAGCGGTTAATGTGGGCCTATATTTTAAAAAAAAAAAATTTTTTTTTACCATTTATTTTTTAAGTGATAATTTTCGAAAAAAAATAAAAAAAATGCTTGCGATCCGGGTCGGACCGCTTGATTTTTTTGGCAGTCCGGGCCGGACCAGCCCGTAAATCCGGATGATGCTGGCTTTTTTCGTTCACTGGCCGGTCCGGGGCGGCTCGGCCCGGACCGCCCGTCTTGACACCCCTAAATTAATCCATATTTAAACATAATTGCAATCAATTGTCCATATTTTGTGATTTAAATAAGTGCGTAAAACGCACTTATCAGTTTGAGTAGTGGTGATCATGCAATACTCTTTTTTCAAGCTGAAAAACAATAATTGGATGAAATTCGGTGATAGAAATTTCAAAAAAACGATACGGGTGGGTAGAAAAATGAAAAATTAGGACTTTTTTGTTTGAATTTGACTTCACTGATTAGATCTCATGCGTGATTTCAAAGATTATGGGAAGATTTGATGTGATTACGATTGTAACAGTAATATACCAAATACGGGAGCACCATTATCAGACTTGAAGTGAGAGATGGTAGGAGAGATGTTTTCACTCTCCACATTCTAAAAGAAAAATATACAGGGTTAATTTCAGAAATGGTCACTGAAGTTACAGAAAAATTAAAAAATGGTTACTGAAACTCAAAACTTTCAGTAATGGTCACTAAAGTTTCGGGCGCTTTAAAAAACGGTCACTGAAGTTTGGAAAACTTTCAAAATCGGTCACTGAGTTACAAACATTTTTTCAATTTTTTTGTGACTTTTGCGGCAATTTTTTTGCCACTTTCGACCACCGAAATCGTCAAATTTTGATACCGTTGGAAAGCTCACAATGTCCTCTTCAATTAACACCCAAAATCTTCTTGTAACTCCAAGGGATTCGACCGAAAAATTGCTGCAAATGTCGCCCAAAAAATCTGAAAATCTAGGCAGATTTTCAGATTTTTTGGGCGACTTTTGCGGCAATTTTTCGGCGACTTTCGACCAACAAAATCGCCGGATTTTGATATCGTTGGAAAGTTGACAATGTTCTCTTCAATTACCATCCAAAATCTCCCCCCAACTCCAAAGCATTCGACCGAAATAAGCCTACAAAGTTAGCATCCCGAATCTGGGCAGATTTTCGCCTTTTTGGGTAGTCGACTTTGTGGGTTTATTCCGGTCGAATGCTTTGGAGTTGAGGGGAGATTTTGGATGGTAATTGAAGATGACATTGTCAGCTTTCCAAAGGTATCAAAATTCGGAGGTTTTTTTGGTCGGAAGTTGCCGCAAAAGTCGCCCAAAAAAATCTGAAAATTTGCCAAGGGGAATATTTTGGATGGTAATTGAAGAGGACATTATGGGCTCTCCAAGGGTATCAAAATTTGCCAGTTTCGGTGGTCGAAAGTGGCCGAAAAATTGTCGCAAAAGTGTTTGTAACTTAGTGACCGTTTCTGCAAGTTCTTCAAATTTTAGTGACCGTTACTGAAAGTTTTGAACTTCAGTGACCATTTTGTAATTTTTCTGTAACTTCAGTGACCATTTCTGAAATTAACCCGAAATATACATTATAGCCCCGTTTGGTAGTGATTTTTCTCAAAATGTATTTTTCTATTTTTTCTTTTCAACCACACGTTCTTCAATAAAATAATATTACATGCAAACCCAAAACTTTTCCTTAACTTTTAATCACACATTCTCCATCAATCAACTATTTAAAAATACATTTTCTTCCCCCAAAATGGCTATCAAACAGGGGCTATATTGATAAACTAATATTATTTTTTGATAATATCACTTTATTAATATTATAATATATTTAAACCTAATAAAAGTAAATTACCATCCGATTTTTGAAAAATAATAACTAATATCTGATTAATGAAATGGAAACTTGAAATACACGGTTAATTTTCCCTAAATTATATCGTTATGGAGAAAGAAATGAAATTGAAAAGAAAAAAAATTGTTGACAACACTTTTGTACATAATGAAGCCCATACTTGAAGTTTATATCTAAAATGTGACGATGTACAAATAATATTTAAGAAAAAAGAATGCACAAAAATTGGCTTTAACCATGAATAACATTATTCATAGTTTCTTCTCCCAATGCGTACTATGGTATTATCACGAGACATGTTCCAATTATTCTTCTCCCAATGCGTACTATGGTATTATCACGAGACATGTTCCAATTACTACTACGACAATTATTTGACTTTCTTAGCCATTGCAAGTTCACAAACATTGGATTTTTTTTTATTTTTAAATTTTGTCATATGGATTTTGAATATGTTCTTGTGTATGATATAATAGTAATAAGATGGTATTTGGTGGGGATTAAAATTAAATTTTTTAGTAGATTGTGATAGAAAATTTTGTAATGTGTGATTGAAAAGTTGTTAGACCTGTAAAAAATGTGGTTAATATTGATTATTTGACTTTGACTTAGATTAAAATCAGATTTTAATTGAAACCACACATGTTCTAAGTTTTGTAGACTATATCTACGTGTAAAATTCGAATATTTCCTCGTTTATTTTGTGGGCTTAAATAAGCTCCCTCTACATCTTTTGATAAATATAAAGTTTCTAATGAACCATTTTTTTCTTCTATAGCCAAAAGTTGGTAAAAAAATATTTGAATAGTGCTATTTCCATCAAATTTCCACGAAAACAATGTCAATTGGGCCGAAAAAGCCTAAATATATTGGGCCCACAAACACAATTTGCTCAGCGCGGCAGAGTTTACTTCAAATAGTTTCCCGCTTTTCTCAGCTAAAAAAAGTGAAGCAATTTTCATTTTTATTCAAACTTAACCTTCAATAACGCAAAACCTCCCGGAGTATGTCGACGTGGCAGATATTTGTCGATGCCGGAAGCACTTTCCGGTGGGAAATCTCCGATCAACATAGTGAGAAAGAGGAACCAGAAGATTCCGTAGCTCAAGAACCTGTAATCGAACGTTGCCTCCCTTCCATGGCGGATCTCTTACTTCAAGGCACTCTCTAGTTTTATATTTACAATTTCATGCATATGTTTTAAGATTTCTTTCCTAGTGACTATAAGTTGATTTTTCTGATAGATTGTTCAAAGTTAGTGGAGAATGGGAAGGAAAACGAGGAGAGTCCACCCATATTTCGAACTGGACTCGGAAAATCTGTTGCGGTGACGAAGTCTTCTATAGCTAAAGCACGGTCTATTCTCGGAGATGTAGATATTGAGGTTAACGGTCGAGGTATTTATTTTGTACAATTTTTTGTTTCTATTTGAGAATGGGCATTGTTAGATTTAGCCAGAATATATTAGAGATGTTAATGATTCGGTGAACAAAAGGATTATGTTTTTATGCACAAGGTAGCTGAAATTAGGAGTTTTGAATTGGAGCAGAGAAAAGCACAAATTATAATAATTAATAAGATTTTGAAACATAAAGTCTCTCACATGCTGATCCTCAAATTTATTTTGGCAGAACTAAAGCCAAATTTTCTAACCCCCTAATAGTTCTGGGTTCTAATCTTGGGTAACCCACTGTCATATATGTACAGGAATCCGTACTCTCTTTTTACAACCCACTTCATTCATTTACAAAAAAATTGAATAGATCTAGATAGTTATTGAATTGGATTGGTAAGTACGTCGTCAATAAGAACCAATTGAAAAATATAATATTGTATTTTTTATTATTTGAAAGAGTGAAACTTAATAGAAAGAACAACCGATGAAGGGAAATTGTTTTGAATGCATTATTTTTATCTTCAAATTTAGGACGAAAAGTAAATGCAAGAGTAATTTAATCAATGATCACTGAATTTCGCTATAGGCTACTATTTACTCGTTCAAATTTAAAAAAGTTACTCTTTACTCTATGAATTTTGCTATAAGTTATCACTTGTTCACCAAAATTTAAAAGGTTATTCGTTGCTCGTCCAAATTTGAATAAAGTTACAAATCAATCACCCATAACATTTCCATTAGTGATACCTATAACAAAGTTCAGTGAGCAACGAATAACTTTATTCAAATTTAGGTTAGCAACGAGTAACCTTTTACATTTCGGTGAGCAAACAATAATTTATAACAAAGTTCAGTGAGTAACGAGTAACTTTTTACATTTCGGTGAGCAAGTAATAATTTATAACAAAGTTAAGTGAGCAACGAGTAATTTTTTAAAGATCGGCGAGCATGCAGTAACTTATAACAAAGTTCAGTAACCACTGATTAAATTATATTGAACAAAAAATGTTTATCTTATGTTTTGTTCTTGAATTGTATGGATATTAAATACCATTCAGTTGATCTATCGTTTTCCTTCTATATTACTGTCATGGATTATACCATTTACTATCATTTTATTTAATTGGACTTGTGTTATTAGTGGGCTAGCCCTAGTCCTTTACTTTTAGAGTTGTTGTTTGGGTCTATATATAGTTGTATCTCTCTATTTGGCAGAGGAGGATGAATATTGAAAGCTTTGGTGCAAAACCGAATCCCCCCCCCCACCCCTTCTCTTTGCTTCTCTGTTCTTATTCTTCTTTCAATCTGAATTCTATGGTGTCTTCTCTTTTTATCATCATTTTCCCCACCCAAATTTCTATTTTTCTTCTTTGAATTGGTTATCAATCAGCTGGTGCAAGTTCTAGAGAGTAATTTAGCTAAGTTTTGGTTGAAGTTGAGCTCCAACCATTACAACTACAAGAAAAAGGTATAGTGAGAAAGAATGTCAATGTTCTCATACTAAGCCCCTGTTTGTTTGCCATTTTATTTTTCATTTGTAGAAGAATTACAGTCGTTACATGGGAAAAAGGTACGCAAAGGCTGGAAAGAGACAGGAGCATTTAATGTTCCTTTGAAGACAAATTACTGTTCTACCATTTTCACATTTGTTTCATAGTTAAAGAGAGGGGCATTTCAGGGAATTTCAATATTGGTGAGTCAAACATAACGGCTGTCTATGGCCCACTGATCAGTACCAACGGGCAAAAAATTACTTAAAATGGGGTGAAAATGGATACCAAACAGGGGTTAAGTGATACCTGGATAGCTGCATCACATTTCTGATCTCAATAATTATTAGAATGGACTATGTTTATTCTAAGAAGCAACACCTAGAAGTAATAATTAACCCAAGGATCAAAATTAAAAAAAACTTAAAGTAACTCAATCAATTTTTCCAATCAAACTATCTTTGCTGTACAGGGGAATTGTAGCAAGAAAAAGGTCAAAATTGTACAGATTTTATAACCTTATAAAATAATTTACATTCTATGAACATTTCTTGATATTGTTATCTGTCTTTGTTATTAATTCCTGATTGTGATATTGGAGGGTTGTAACTTTCTCTTAACAAATAGACTGTGCAGGCCAAATGGATAGAAAAGAGAGTGGAGATAACTTTTCAAAACCAACATTCGAGAGAGGCTTTCTGAAACCGGTTGTTACATTTGGGCCTGGTTTCCAGAATTGCTCAAACAGTGACGTTAATATGTCGAACTCCATGTTCCAGACAGGTTCAGGCAAAGCGGTTAACATATCTTCTGCAGGCTTACACAGAGCAAAAGCATTGTTAGGTCTGGAAAAAAATTCCCATCACGAGAATTTTGATGGCTCTGAACAGACAAGGAAGCACTTAACCGCAAGTCAGCTTCTTTGTTGTGAAAATTCATCTCCCTCAGAGATGGAGGACCCAGCTAATTTAGGTTTTAGTAGTGTTTCCAGAAATTCCCACATTTCCCTACAATGCAAAGTCTAATTCAATCAGAAGCAAATCCAAAGAATTCACTCCAGATTTTGTGGATGCTGCTAATAAACCTCCTCCAATCAAGTTCCATACTGCAGGGGGGAGATCCATATCGGTTTCAACAGATGCGCTGCAACGAGCAAGGAACCTGCTAGGAGATCCCGAGTTGGATTCTTTCTTAAGTGAAGCAGACGTAGCTGATCCAGCATTTTCAATATTCGGAGATGGAAGAACCACTCATTCTTCAAATAAAGAAAATGATCAGATGACTCCATTCTCATGTAATCAGCCATCAAATGGCAATAGTTTGTCAAGGAACTTTACATCCCCGCTAAGATCAATTTCATACCAAAAGCAGTTGTCGGGTAGGCTGGAGACGATAGGTCCAGGGAATAACTTGATAGAAAAGTTTGATGCAGAGGCTAGGAATAACACTCCTATCAGGCCGTATAATAGTACCCATGTAAAGCCACTAAAATGTAAATTTCCTGCAGAAAGAGTGGATTGTTTGGAAAATGGAATTCATTCAAGGATAGATCCCACAAAAAAAGGTTGTCAAATGGGCCACTGGCGGATATCTCGAACAGTAATGGCAGGGATGATATGGATAACAATCAATGTTTTGGTGAGAAGAGAAGACTTGGAAGGATTAATTCTGTATCTCCATTCAAGAGACCCCGAACTTCCAAATTTGTTACGCCTCTTCATAAAAATGATTCATCTGTTCCTAATGGTAAACTGTCAATCTCTGAAGATAACCTCTTGCTTGATGAAACCTTTCTTCTGAATCTCTAAGGAACATATCTTCATTAGGTTTGTCCAGACTAGCGCCGAAAGAATCCTGCAGCAAAGGAAGAGTTTCTATGCGATATCCATTTAAGGTTCCTCGAGTGTACATGAAGGAATATATTTCACAGCCTTCATGTATCCAAAAGAAGGTATGATATATATCCAGAGTATTTTTTCTTTTACTAATTGCTTTTTCCTGTGGCAATTTATTCTTACAAGAATGTACTATGACATCAGTTGGAGGATTTGCCATTCAGTGTCAGAAAAATGAACCCAACTGCTGCTGGAAATTACACATTTCATTCTGAACAAGTTAAAAATTGCATTGGACCAGAAGCTTTCATACAGATGCTGTCTCAGTCTGGAGCCTCTCAGCAATATTTAACTAAAGAGTAATGTTGTAGTCGTCTATCTTGAACATCGTTGAACTTACTTTGTATGCTGTACATATTCGGAATTGTTTTTAGGTATATTGTCCTGGAAGATGATTTTTGATGTTTCAGTATTTGTACTGCCATCTGGAGAGAAGTGCTATACATAGACTCTAATTGGCAACGATTAGATAAATTTGTTTGTGCTCAAAACTTGCTGAGTAGTAAAATCAATTGATTACTTATATTCATTGAAAAACTTTTCTTGGTGGTTTTCTATCTATTGTAATTTCCTTTGCCTTCTCACTAATCCTCCAGTCGAACTTATTATTTGATTCTTTTCTCCACCATAACTATAGGTGGGTTTCAAATCATTATAAGTGGATTGTCTGGAAACTTGCATCTTATGAGAGATGCTATCCTGCCAAGTTCTCCGGAAAACTATTGACAGTCTCTAACGTGCTTGAAGAATTAAAATACAGGTACCTAAGATTCACACTGCTATTCTTTGTGGCTAGAGCTTCAAGAATGAATTGAAAAATTCTTCATATCCCCATGCAGGTATGAGAGAGAAGTAAAATCATGGCCATCGATCTGCAATCAAGAAAATTTTAGATGGAGATGTGCCACCTTCTTCAATGATGGTACTGTGCATTTCGTCCATTGGTGAAAATTGGGATCCTAAGATTGGACCTCAATCTGTTTTGTCGGAGGGGGATGACAATGCCACAGTTGCAAAAATCGAATTAACTGACGGGTGGTGAGAAACTCTTCATATTAATGATTTTGCTACAAAAATGTTGTCCAACATCTAACTCATTATTTCTATAGGTATTCGGTGAAAGCTCTACTTGATGAACTGCTATCTAAGAAGCTTGCTGCTGGGAAGTTGTTTCTGGGACAAAAGCTCAGGGTACGACATATTTTTTCAATATTTTTATAGCTAAGTTTTTTCTCCGAGGATTTTCAGCATTTCCTACTGCTTACAGTTTCTGTTGTCATCTGAAGATCTGGGGAGCTAAATTATGTGGCTGGGTTGGGCCCATTTCACCTCTTGAGGTCACTGCCTGGTTCCAATTTTCAGCTTATTCTGGCTTGTTGGACTTTTTAAATATAGATGTTTATTAATTTGTATTAATTTGGTTTCAGGTATCACAAACGACTAGTATATTATTGCATATAAATGGAACATACAGATGTCATTGGGCTGAACGTTTAGGATTCTGTAAGTTCTTGCCATGCTATGATGCATTTTTTCATATATGCAATAATGTCTTTCGGCAGCATATTTGTTGTTTCTTCTGCCTCAGGCTTTGGCTTACCATGTGCATAGGTAAAAGTGCCAGTGTTCCGTTAGCATTTAAATGCATAAAGGGTACCGGAGGGGCTGTTCCTAATACTTTAGTTGGGGTTGAAAGGATATATCCAATTCTTTACAGGGAAAGGTAATCCTGATGATCATTTAACTATTAAGGGCGCGTTTGATACCCAAAATTTGCCCTGGAACTAGGAAAATATTTTTCTAGTTCCTATTTTTGGCTGTTTGATTAGCCAAATTTGTCCTAAAAAATATTTGCCACCAATTTCTAATGTACAATCTCTTGAAGCACAAAAGTAGGAAAATATTTTCTTATTATTTTAGTGAGAAATTATTTTCCACCTTGTTGAGTGTGTGTTTTTTTTTTTTTTTTTTTTTTTTTTGGCAATGGAAACAGATTCTAAATTCAATGGTAAAAAAATTTATCCATTTAATTAACAATTTGTATGAAAAATGAAGTCAAACGAACATAAAAATTTTATGAAAATATTTTTTTTTATTTTTTTTTTTACTTTTTGGCAATCCAAACAAATTTTAATACAGATTGTAAAAAAATTATCCCAAAAAGTAATCATTTGCATGAAAAACAAAGCCAAACGGATTAGGTGGAAAATTATACCAATCAAACACCATTAATTACAATTCCCTCTAAAACAAATTCTAGGCAAATCACTTTCCAGCCAAATATTTTATTTGTCATCCATTTTCCATCTTTCTATCAAACGGACCTTTATATTCTATTAAATGCTTGCTATGGTTTAGGGTCTGACGAGAATAATATCTCATCCAGGTTCAGTAAAGGGGAATTTATTGTAAGGTCGGCGAGGATGGAAGATAAAGCGCAGCAATCATATAATCAGAGGTGATGCCCTACTTGCCAATGTAAACTGACCATAGATTGCTAACATTTCCCAGATGCCTATTGAGTTTTTGATTGTACCATGTGACTACACTTGATATCATTGTCCTGTTTCTTTTATTAGTTCTTGCTTTGTGATATACATTTTCTTGTTGCTTCAATATTTTTATTTTTATGATTTCAGAAATTTGTGCAAATTTCCATTTTTACACACAAAAATTGGTGCTTAATCTGATCGAACAATTATGTAGAGTATCATGAGTTAGAAGAAACATATATATGTGTTCTTGGATTCATTCTTTGTTTGCTTGAATATGAATACGATGTGGAATAATGTGGCTAGCTGCAGAGTAAAACCTGTTTTGTCAAAAACTATGAAGCATGGATATGGATACGGACAAGTACACGCCAATACATAATTTTTCAGAAAAATAGGACATTGGCTTGTAAATAGAAAGTCTTTCAAATTACAGTTATATTTTTTATCTTTATTTTTATACTTTTTTGAATAAAATTATACTCTTTTTTAGCTTTGATGTTGAAGTTAGCTAATAAAATCTTTTGAATTTGGGAAAAATCTATTTGTTTATTAGGATAATTTAGGTTGTACTTTGTATACTATTGTCAATTAAATAAAAGTATATATCAATATGCAGTGCATACGATAAATATGAAACAAATTTGACATGAAGTTCTTTCAATTTTTCTCGCATTATTGATTTATTTTACCAAATGTTTTGACAGTTAATTTTTTCCCTATTTTTATATTTCAAAATTTATAAAATGCACTGCAGTGTCCTTGATGTGTCTGGATAGTCTCCCCTTGTACACCAAAATTTGAAACATACAGGACAAGCTTCGTGGCATATAAAATTTAAAAAAAATAATATTAGGACATTCCACGTGGCACATTATACACAACATGTATCTCATCGTGTACAAGATATATGGGTATTTGATGTGTTTGAAACCGACACTCCTATTTGTGCTTCATAGGCTTCTGTGGAGCCTATTGATGTCATTATGGATGTTTTAGAAGATCATCGTGTTGCTTCACATGGAGTTCGTCATGTATTCTTTATTCGCTATGCCTCTGATGGATAACGAAGGTGTGGTTCATTCTCTAAGAGAGAGAGAGTAGATGCGAAGGTTCCCTAGCACGTTCTTTTTGGTTTGGGACACATTGGCTGGCAGCTACCTGGCATTGGGTCTATGGGATCTAGTAATATTTTGTGTCCGGAGCTGGTGTAGAGAGGTGGTGCGAGTGGTATAAAATCGCATGGGTTGGGGCTCCCCATTTCTTCTTGCCTTTGTTTTAAGTTAATTAAACTATGAAATATATGGAACTATAGTAGCAATATTGTAATAATGGAGTCACAAAAATTTATTTTGCCATGTAGTGATTGTTTTAGAACGATGATTTGAGGAGGATGTAATTTGTCCTACTAAAGCGGAATGGATGATTGGAGAAGTACTATATGTATTCTATGTTACATAAAGGGGGAATGCAAGGTCTGGTAGAACTTCATTTTATGGTACCTAGTGTTGGGATGTTAATGGGCAAAATGTTAAAAAATTAATGTAATGAGAATTGGAATATTAAGGTAAACATTTAGCCATACAAGACTGAATAAAATAAGAAGCAAGAATGTACGCCAGTAGAAAGGATAAACTGAAGAAGGCTGACTTAGTTGTTTGGAGTATATTTTTGCATAAAGGTACAGAACCTTGCTATTATAAGAGCAATACGATCCCGTTAGAACAGGTTATACTTGAAGAAAAAAATTGACTAAAATTATATAGCTTTATGTGATTGCAGATGTCTAATTTTATTGGATCTTCTCTATGGGGGGAATGGACCAAAGTTGCATAAAATGATTCATATGTGATCCCAAAATTCTTGGTTTGGATTGCAGTTGTAAAGATTTAGAATATGAAATTGAGGAGACCTTGGGTGGTACTAGAATAACAACATTATTTGACTGTCAAAGTTTTTCCCATCCTCTTCTGTTTTAAATGTAAATTCTATTTGATATGAGTTAGTGCATATATATCATTGTGTACTCACTTGTAGTTAAATAGAATGAGGTACAGAGTGGTGGTTGTTTGTGGGAACAAATCAAGTGGCAGGACTAGAAGGATGAATATCATTTTAAGATAACTGATTCTAAAAGATAAATGAAATCATGTTTAGCACTTTCACTACTGAGAGAATGGCATCAATTTGTGATAAAGATAAAAAAATAATGCCTATTGTATATTATTTCCTAACTTGCAGAGAAAAAGCTTGCGTTGTAATGACAACAAAGAGGAGGCAAATATAGCTTGAACTTGTTATCAACTTAAAATATCCCAAAAAGGTGTATCCACAAATCCCCTCCCCAAGAAATAAATCCTTTTCACATTTGGTGGTATGGAAAGGGCTGTAAGGTATTTGAGGTTCTAGAAAAGTTAGGTTAACTACTTTATGAGATGGAAGACATTGTTATCAGCTGATAGCAAACAACAAAAAAGAACTGCTACTTTGTAAATTTATGTAGGATATAGAGCTCCACTTTATTCTTTCTCTTTTTCCTTGGGTCTAGGCGATCTGTTGTTGCAGAAGGGATTGTGTCCGAGTTCCAAAAGGAAAAAGAAGTTTCTGTTGGTGATGACGACCATGATAATGATGAAGGAGCCAAACTCTTGAAGATACTCGAGACAGCTGCAGAACCAGAATTACTAATGGCTGGGATGAGCTCAAAACAACTAACCTCTTTTACTTCTTATAAAGCTAAACTAGAGGTATGGCGAGACATGTTTCTTTACTTACTGTTACAATCTTCAGCAGGACTTTTGTTCATGATGTCCTCTGTTATGCTAGGAAATGAGGCAGTTGGATGTGCAAAAATCTATTGAGAGAGCTCTGGAAGCATCTGGCCTAAATGAGAGAGAGGTCACTCCATTTTATGCGGGTTAGAGTTGTCGGGCTGACTAATAAATGTCATCAACGAAAATGCTGCCCAGGCAAAGGCTTGATAACTATATGGAACCCAACTGAGAAACAGGTGAATTCAATTGTGGCCCATAATCTACTGACCAATATGTGTATACGCGAATATCGAGTTTCTGTTCAGATTTCTTGCTTTCTTTTTCTAATTACATGCTTCTTGATATATCTTTGGTATAATTTCCCTGTTATTTTTCACAGAAACTAGAACTGATCGAGGGGCAGGCATATGCTGTTGGAGGTCTTTTACCATGCAGCTCCTATTCAGGCACCCTTTACTTGAAAGCAAGAGGTTCAACTACCAATTGGCTGCCTTTGTCTCCTTCAATAATGGAAAAATATGAGTAAGTTAATCTTTTAGACTTAGATCTTTGTGTTCTTGAGAGTGTGAAATAGATTGAATGGCTGACAAGTTTTTTTTTTTGGCAGGCCTTTCTTCACTCCACGATCATCAATTACAATATCAAATCTGGGTGAAGTTCCTCTCTCCAGGTGGGCCTTCTCCCAATGTCTTGGAATTAGTTCTGC
Source organism: Osmanthus fragrans (assembly GCA_019395295.1). Lineage (NCBI taxonomy): Eukaryota > Viridiplantae > Streptophyta > Magnoliopsida > Lamiales > Oleaceae > Osmanthus > Osmanthus fragrans. The sequence continues at coordinate 5,785,216 of CM033353.1, forward strand.
TTCTATCGTAGCTTTGAGGTTTTTACTAATGTTTGTTGCACAAATTTTGATCAGTGAATTCGATATAGCTGCTTTCATTGTTTATGTGGGAGAGGTGTATACAGAAGCTCATCAAAAGAAGCAGTGGGTGTTTGTGACGGATGAATCCGCATCTGAATTGTATTTGAAGAAATCATCTGATACATTGTTGGCCATAAGCTTCTACGTGCCTTACATAGAGTGCGATTCATTTGCACCAGTAAACTATAACGTTGCAGGATCTGTGGTAAGTACTTATAAGTACACGATACATCATCATTAACTCGTTCATGTAGTTTTGTACATATATTACATTTTCAGTTGTCGATCTTTCAGTTTTGTCTTTTGATACCAAATTTGGGTCTGTTGATAGGTTCAAATGGATTACGAGCAATATTTGATTATGATATAGCTTCACTTTTATTTTCACCAGTAATAAATTCCTGCATAACCCGAAAGAACATAAATTAGATCAGACAGTCATCCGTATGTTATTTTACCTGACTTTACTCAATAACTTTCTAAAAAGTTTATTTTCCATGACATTGAAACCATTTTTCTCAAGAACGTTGTGTGCATAATTTCTCAAGAGTAAGTCTTTTATTTGTTTAAGAAATTGAATTCCAGAAGATTCTACCAGTTCAACAAAATTCAAGAATATACTATAGATTGGTTTCCAATAATAATCACTAGTAAATCATAAGGATCATATCTTCCATTAGTTTATGTGGAAAAATCACTTCAGCCGATCTTTCCAGGTTGTGTTTCGTAATCTCATCAAAAGACCTAAAGATCGAGTGAATAACCTGTGGGTGGCAGAAGCAACCGAAAATTCAGATTATTCTATAAGTTATGATCATGCGGGTCACAACCATTTGAAGGATGCTACTACATCAATCCTAAAATGGGCTAAGACCTCAAGCTTGGTATGCCTTCCCAGACTTATCAAATCGGTAAATTTTTCCATATGAACCAAATGTTTTTCCTTTTTGCTAACGCAGATAATAGAGAAGCTTAAGGAAGAAGTTCTATCTATTGTCAGAAATTCTGAAGTCGAAAATTGTTGAAAGAACCTAATTAAGCTCAGAGACACGTAAGTTTCTTTGTACCTCAGGATTTTCATTAATTTGTCCAGTTTCCAAGTTCTTACCGTTTTGCCACAAAATGGGATAATATTGAGTAACAAAGGAACCAGACAGAATATAGGATTGAAGTTAACTTTGCATAAAGAAGAGACAAGGACAAGCTCATGTTGTTTAGCTCGTAGAATACTCCAAATCTTTCTATATTATATGCTGATTTCGACACAATATTTTCCAGACATCTGAATATCACATCAGTTGGGGTTGAAGTCCATATCAACAGGTTAATGACAGCACACTTAAAGTTAAACCTTTCCTTTTAACAGTGTTCGGAAAGCCCCCAGCAAATGGGATTCACCGATAGTTCTGTTTACTTGACAATGTCAGTTCAGACGACCCAAATGACTATCACTGCATGAAGGAACCGAAATTTCAGAGGGCCATTGTGACTTCAGATTTGACGTATTCTACGAGCTGGTCGACTCATTTGGCCTGCGTTACATGGCTTTGTATAGTTACTTTTTGGTATATACTCTTCCCTGCAGGGTGGGAAAAATAAGTAGTCCAATTGTTCCACCCTAAGGTGAATCTGTGTATGTACAAGTGAAATAGAGATTACAGTTTTTTATTTTTATTTTTATTAAACAGACTGATTAAATTGGGTAAATGTGGTAGCAAGCTTGTGCTGTGCCAGATTCTGTTGCATTTTTATGGTAACATGAACATAAATCACATCCACGTCGTAAGGTGTAATATAAACGGGTTTGGGTTTACTTTCAAAATTATTTTATGGTAAAATGTGTGAACTATCGGCCTGCACAATACTGGATGAAAGCTGGGAAAGTAATCCATGGGTTAATTATATTGGAAGCTATTGAACTTTCACTCTTGTAATTGGAAATTGAACTTCAATTTGGAGCAAGAAGGCAACTAAACTTTAATTTAAAAATGCAAACAGGCTAATCTGTTCTGGTTCAGTTACTGTGCTTACTAATATTAGTTCATGTGCCTGTTAAAGCGAAACAAAAGGCCAATGAATCCATGGTGGTTAGTAGATTAATAACACTAGATATCTTTGAACTTTAACTCTACTTGCAATTGGGTTATTGAACTTCAAATTGGTAACCAAGCCATAAATAATGCATTTTTATCTTATTACACTTTCTTCTATATGTACCAGATAAGATAAAGAGTTTTCTTAGCCTTTGTTAATGTATGGAAAACAACAATTAGTAAAAATAATGGGATTCAAAACTGAAATTCAAAACTTTCCAAATTCAAGCAACAGTAAATTAACTCAATTTGAAATGGAAATTTTTTTTGTAATTTATCCAATATTAGAGGAAAAATCCAACATTAGATGTCCATTTGACATGCAAATCGATCAAAGTAAGAAAACTCCAACATAGTTCCTTCACAAAACCAAAACCTAACAAAACTATGATGCAATAAACGAGACATTTGAAGTGATTTAAGAAATTTACTAGACATAGACTTGGTATTGTCCAATTAAAATAGGATTGTATTTATCTATCCCAAATAAAATTGAATTTTAGTTTTATAATAATAATTAGATCAAGTTTAGAATCCCACAATGATTAGAAACTGAAATCTCTCTTTTTTATTGCATATAGAAATAACAGTGGACGTTCTTAATTTTATATTACTTTTTCTGTCCCCCATGCTAAGAGATTTCCATGTGGGATGGCTTAATTTTCCTTTTGTTAATGTTACTTGTATTAATTATAGATGTTGACTTCTCACTACTGTTTTTGCTTTGCTATTTGAAACTAAAGGTCATGTAAATCAAGAAAGCCGCATGCAAAAGTCATAGACAGAAAGTACTAATGTTCTGTAGATTTAGAAGTAGCTGAAAGAAAATCGCGACAGAAAATGGTTTCTCTATCTGGTTCAAAAAAAGTTGATCGTTATGAGTTGTTCCTATGTTATTTAAGGAAATAATTTCTTACTAAATAATCCGAAAACCATGTGAGATTAAATGATAAGTACCAAGTTGAAGCAAATTGTCTATGCACCCTTCCTAATTAAAAAGACAAAAAACTTGACTCTGCATGTTTTTCTAATTCTTTGCTCCTCGTTGATTAAGCTTTTTAATAAGGCACAACAAGGTAGTGACTGAAGTTTTGGCAAATGGAAAGCACATACAAATTAGTTATTGTCTCTTGGAAAGTTAGATATAACACCATTTTTTTTTCATTCAAATTCTATTTGGTTCTTGAAAATTATAAAATTGTTAGCAGATTCATCATATTCTTCTACCAATCTTGCTACAGTAATAGACTCAACGACAAAATCAATAACAGAGGGGACACTTGTCAATACATGATTGACAGCTTGAAAAAAGCAAAAAAATAAAAATAAAAAATACAACCCCCAATCCCTCCCTGCCACCCCACCTTGTCACTCCCTCCCTGTCAGCAATCCCTGTCCAAGGAGCATAATTGTTGTTTTACAGTATGTTGTTGTTTGACCTTTCGATTTGGTAGATTTAAAAATTCAAAGTTCATAGATACTTTTATGTCATCCAGCATAAATTGTAAGAAGACAAAACCCCGAATTTGTACTTTTGATTTCTCTGCATGTTCATAGGGGTGTTACCCGTCCCTATTTATGGACTTCAAATTGAAAAAAAAAAATTAAAAAAAAAATTGAAAATTGAAATTGGTACCTTTCAAAATTATAGGGTACAAATTAAGAGCAATTGCAATTGCACCTTTGCAGTGGCAGCTAGGTGCCGGCTCGTGAGCCAATTTTTGGCTCGCCCGGCTCTTGCAAGTCAGAAAGCTGTTTGGCGGAAATGGCGCTCGTCTCCCTCGCTGGCTCATCCCATTTTTCACCCTTACATGTTCATGTATTTGATAATTCCAAGAGTTGTTTATATATTTGTGTTGGAAATGGTTTTCAAGTGAGCAACTTTGAGCTCAATTTTAAGTGGGGACCTAAACTTCTAAATTAATGGGACTAAGTATATTCATGTTCTACTCCACGAGATTATTAACATGATATATTTATTTGTCGAAAATCATTAAAAATTATATCTTGAATGTTGACAAAATTTGATTTTATTTGTTAACATTTGTTCCACATAGAAAACTATGGAAAAAATGGTTGGTTTATAAGGTGGTAGTTTGGCTTTTGGGTTTGGATCTCAAGGAGTACCACTAGTGTTTAGAAGGGAGGAGGCCTAGATCTTATCAGGTTCGGTCCAAAGTCTACAAGTACCAGAAGTATTAGGAATATGTAACACTACATATCTCGGGCATGGGCGTGGGTTGGGTTGGGTCGATTTTTTTTTTTTCAATCCAAACCCAACCCAATTTGGTCGGTTTGATAAAAAATCAATCAAACTCAACCCAATTATTGATTTAAACCCAACCCAAGCCAAATCGATCAAAATCGATTTGGGTTGGGTTGGGTTGGTCGAGTTGGGCTTCGACCCAATCAAAGTTATATTCGATTTATTTGTTAAATTTGGATAATTTTTTAGAATTTGAAATTACTTGAAAATTTACGCTTTTTAAACACACATATAAGGAATTCTTTATAAAAATAATGTATAACTAAATTTAAAATTTAAGAAGCATTTTCTTTTTTACAATTTTTTGAAATTCAATCACTTCATTATCATGTCTTTAATTTTTATTTTAACGTCAAATGACATTGCATTTTAAATAGTGTTCATGTGAATCGGTCTATATGAAAAAAATTGACATTTATATATTATAAGTCATTATCTTATCTTTACTATTATGTCTATTTAATTTATTTTTTTCATTTTAGATATTAATTTTTTTAATTCATCGGGTCGGGTTGGGTTGGGTTGAGTTTTAATTCATAACCCAAGACCCAACCCAACATTAAATTCAATTTTTCAACCCAACCCAACCCAATTGAACTTAAAAAATCAACCCAAACCAATCGGTTTGGGTTGGGTTGGTCGGGTTGATCGAGTTTTTGTCCACCCCTACATATCCCACTTGTTATAAGTATGAGCTCACACATATCTTCACATTGGTATGATATTGTCCACTTGAGGCCTAGACTCTCATAACTTTGCTTTTGGGCTTACCCAAAAGGTCTCATACCAATGGAGATATATTTTCATATTTATAAACCCATGATCCTTCCAATTTTTATCCTATGTGGAACTTTGATCGCATACTCAAAAAGAAGGAATGAGACATTCTAGATCATTTGACAGACAATCTTTCCAAAAGTCAATTTGAATAAGGCTAAATAGGATTAAAGAAATAAATATACATAGAGTACATCGATGGTAAAAATGTATGCGTTATATATTTTGTCAACCACATTTGTTAATTTGATAGATAGATTGTAACATATTGCTTTAATTAGAATGAAAAGAAATTGGAATGAAAAAGAACTTCAACGCCCAATTGAAACAAAACTGGTCTGAAAGTTAAGCGATCAACAATTTTGGGTTAATTATTTCAATGGTCACTGAACTTTAAAAATGGTAGAGAGATTGAATTGAAAAGCTGGAGAGGAGATGTGAATGTGATCAATAAAGCATGGAAAATGGTGGTTCGAGGGAACAAGAATAATTTATACAATTAAAGTTTAGCGGCTTAATTTTTCCATATTGAAGCTCAGTGACTTAATTTGCAACAAGGGTACATGTTCAGTAACGACCAATTTTATTAATTTCTTGAATGGACATGTTGGCATTTCTTTTGTTTTGACGAACATGTCCGCTAATTCTGCTATGCACAATAAAGGAGTTGAGACAGAACGGTCGAATTGCCTTTAAATTAAAATTTAGTGGCTTGATTGCTCCAAATTGAAGTCCATGACCCTAATTGTGAATATTCGGTGACGTCCAGTGAAGTTAACCCTATATGAGTACATACTTTTGGTCCTCATTCTACTTCTATCTTCAATCTCTATATATACATACTGGGAGATCTCAAGGTGCATTTGATCTACTGAAATTAGTCAATTACGAGGAAATGATAGTTATATTGACACTACAATTTTTATTTGATACACCACTTTTTAATTGTACTAAAGTTCTCAATATTTGTATTGTTTACACTTTGATTTATTTGGTCACACCTGTCCTCTCACATGGAGGTAGGGCCCCACACATTTATTAGACGTGAGACCCGACCTCCATATGAGAGGGCGGATGGGATCGAGTAAACAAGAGGGTATAAATAGTTTAATTCTTAATTTTATTCCTTCGAACCATGCTACAGGTACAACTATGTTGACAACACGAGTTGGCAAAATCTACATCATATATTTTTAAAACTGTTTTTTAAATCAACCAAACAGATTTTGACAAAGTATGAATTGTCAACAAAAGTTGTTAACAATTATTGTATAAATAGCTTTATTCTATTCCTTTTTTCCATCTCCATGCACAGAAATAAATTTTAAATTACTCATTTATATTTGTTCTGGTTTTTTTTTTATTTTTTATTTTTTATAGAAATGATCGCGTCACGACTTCCATTACTGAATAATTTAAAAACCATGTGAGATTAACAGCCAACTGCCAAGCACTGTGTTTAAGCGATTTGTTTTATGTATCCCTCGTAATTAACAAACGAGTTGGAATAGTCATGCTATAAGAATTTCTTGCCCCTTGTTGATTACGCTTTCTGGATAACGCACAGCAACGTAGTTTGAGCAAATGGCAAGCACATGCAAAATAGTTCTTGGAACATGGAAATTTAGATATAACTTTTATTCTATAGCAGGGCTCCTCCTCTTAGGCTTTGTTTTTGCAGCTCTTTATCTAACAGAGAACAGTAAAAGCTTCATGGAAGAGGAGACATGGCCTAATGATTCTGTTCCTCACTGTGATTTGTTCTCAGGCAAATGGGTTTACGATAATGTATCTTACCCTCTGTTCAAGGGGAAACAATGTTCTTTCATGGAGAAGGATTTTGAATTATCAAAAATGGCGATGGCAACCTCATGATTGTGACCTTCCAAGGTACTTTGTTACCTCTAATTTACACAAATATACACTTGGATTATGTTTGGTACACAGTATTGGACAAGATAATACAGTGGGCAAAACTAACTTCTTTTTCTTCATTAATACTATCTTGTCCTATCCAGTAGTACGTATAAAAATGCTCCTATGGAATTAAGAAATGAATGGTTTTAAAGTTTGTTCCTCGCAGTTCTTAGAAATTAAATTGATAATTTTTTTGTTATGTCAAGGTTCAATGCTACTGCACTGTTGGAGAAGTTAAGTGGGAAGAAACTAGTATATGTAGGGGATTCCTTGAATAGAAACCAGTGGATATTAATGGTGTGCCTAATCGAGTCGTCAATCCCTCCATCATCATCTAAATCGTTGATCAGGAATGGAAATTTTCTCATCTTTCAGGTTACTGTTAAGTTTTTTTTTTTTTTTTTTTTTTTTTCCTTGAAATTCAGTACTGGACTTGGTGTTTCTGATAATTAACTTGTCTACAATGATCATAATATTCTTGTTAAATCCACGAAGGACTACAATGCGACCGTCGAATTCTATTGGTCTCCTTTGCTGGTTGAATCCAATTGTGATCACTTAGTACACCATCGGGTGCAAACTCGTATTGTTAAAGTTGACGCGATTGAAAAGCATGGTTGGCAATGGACAGATGCAGATATACATATTTGATTCCTTTATGTGGTGGTTGGATCCGAAATTGACACTTATGTTAGTACATTCCAAGAATACAATGCAAACCTTGTTTCTTTTTTCGTTTTCTTCCCCCATAAACTGTGATTATGATACTGAATTGGTGATCTGATGGGAATCATTTGGAAGCTCTGATGCAATCTACAAAGAAGTCGGGATGATGCATCTCAAATATGAAATGGCTTTGAACACATGGTCAGACTGGTTGGAATTCCACATTAAAAGAACTAGAACAAAGTTGTTCTTCATGAGCCTCTCACTTTTCATGAAATGTATGTTAACTGATCTCTTTGGTTACAAAGAAAACTAGGATTGCACTATAGAAAAATGTCGAAATTTTAGTAAACTCACGTGATTCTTTATTTCTTAACCACATATTTCCCATCAGTACACTATTCAAAAATTCATTCTTTTCCCCAAAATGGGGCTCAAACAAGGGCTAAAATCAAAAGATGCAACTTTTTCTATTTTTAAAGATTGGAAAATACAAATTGAAAACCAAACTGGTCGTAAGATAAAGATTCTGAGAACATATAATGGGCTGGTGATGAGCATCTGGATAGATTAGAACTACCAAATCCACGCCGTTTGTTAAAGAACGCAAGAAAACCCAATTAAACCTTGGTTTGTAGATTTGATTCAAAATATGAATCGAAAACAACCAACGATCCGAAAGAAACGCTGACCCCTTTTGAATTCAATATTAAGAACTTCACCCAATAGATTGAACGCCACAAGATCGATTCTTGATAAGTTCAGAGATTGCCCAATTAAGAACAAAGGAATTGAAGCCAATTAATTCTCTCAATAATAATGTGTTGATAATAATGTCAATAATGATAAGTATTTATACTTATCCCAAAACCCTAGCCAAAAAACGTATAAACCCTAAAATCTCGCCAAAATATGGAAAGAAAATAAATTCTCGTCAAAATATGGAAAAATCCCGAAATTGTCCTAAAAACAACTATGCGGTCGCATAGTTATATTATATGCGGCCGCATAGTTCATGCGGTCGCTTCTTCTGGGGTCTCTGACCATTGGATGCGGCCGCACCCAAGTTCTTTCTATGCGGCCGCATAGAAGTGACTTTCTCCTTCGTTTTCGGCTGCTTCCAACACGTTGATCCACGTTGATTCGGACTTCGACCCCAACATGGAACTTGCCTCTTTTTGCGTGTAGCTCATGACGTCGTCCACCGTTGCTTGTGCAAGTAATCCCATAGCTTGTTTTATTCGATTTGCCCTCAAGCGTGTCATTGGTCCATCGTCAACAATCAATGGATCCTTCCACTGACTTGCTCTTGTTGTATCGGCATCCTGGATCACATCATCCCCTCCCTCTTCAAAAGGATTCGTCCTCGAATCTGAACCTGCATCAAACGGAGATAGATCAGAAACATTAAATGTGGCTGAAACTTTAAACTCACCAAGTAGATCGAGCTTATATGCATTGTCATGGATCTTTTCAACCACTTGAAACGGTCCATCGCCCCGTGGTTGCAACTTTGATTTCCTCAGCTTTGGAAATCGCTCCTTTCGCAAATGTACCCAAACCCAATCGTCGGGTTCGAACGTAACACTTTTCCTGCCTTTGTTTGCCTGTGCTGCATAATGCTTGTTTTTGTTTTCTATTTGCAGTTTTACCTTCTCGTGGAGTGCCTTTATCAAGTCAGCTTTCTTTTTTTTCCATCTAAACTACCTTGTTCATTCACAGGTAAAGGAATTAAATCCAGAGGGGTTAGTGGATTAAAACCATAAACAATCTCAAATGGTGAATGTGAAGTAGTGGAGTGTACAGCTCTATTGTATGCAAATTCGATGAAAGGTAAACACTTCTCCCAGCTTTTTATGTTTTTATTAACAACAGTGCGCAACAACTGTATCATGGTCCTATTAACTACTTCGGTCTGCCCATTGGTCTGTGGATGACAAGTAGTAGAAAACAACAATTTTGTGCCCAACTTTCCCCACAAAACACGCCAAAAGTGACTAAGAAACTTAACGTCCCTATCCGACACTATACTCTTAGGTACCCCGTGTAAACGCACTACCTCTTTGAAAAACAGATCAGCAATGTTAGTGGCATCATCGATTTTGTGACATGGAATGAAGTGTGCCATTTTAGAAAACCGATCTACCACTACAAAGATAGAATCTCGCCCTTTTTTAGTTCTAGGCAAACCTAACACAAAATCCATAGATATATCGACCCAAGGTTCACTAGGAACAGGTAAAGGTGTATACAACCCATGAGGTAAGACCTTAGACTTAGCCTGTTTACAAGTTAAGCATCTTTCACAAGTTTTTCCGACATCAACTCTCATTTTAGGCCAATAAAAATGTTCACTTAACATCCCTAAAGTCTTAGCAACCCCAAAGTGTCCCATTAATCCCCCACTATGTGCTTCCTTAACTAGCAAATCACGCATAGAACAATTAGGCACACACAATTTATTTTCCCTAAACAAATACCCGTCATGTTTAAAGAACTTATCCACCGCTCCCTTATCACATGATGCATATATGCTGGAAAAATCTAAATCATTCTCATACATGTCCTTAATAAACTCAAAACCAAGCAACTTCGCACTTAAGGAAGTTAGAAGCACATACCTTCGAGACAACGCATCCGCAACCACATTTTCTTTACCTTGTTTGTAATGGATGACGTAGGGAAATGTCTCTATGAATTCCGCCCATCGAGCATGCCTCTTGTTCAGCTTACCTTGACCTCTCAAATGCTTCAATGATTCACGATCGGTGTGAATCACGAACTCCCTTGGCCATAGATAGTGCTGCCATGTTTCCAATGCTCGAACTAATGAATAGAGCTCTTTGTCATATGTAGGGTAGTTAAGCGCCGCTCCACTAAGCTTTTCACTGAAATATGCAATCGGCCTTTTATCCTGCATCAAGACTGCTCCAATGCCTATACCTGAAGCATCACACTCAATCTTGAAAGCTTTGTCAAAGTTAGGTAATGCTAAAACCGGTGCTTCATATAACATATCTTTAATAGTATTGAATGCATGCTCTTGTTCATGTCCCCATTTAAACCCAACACTTTTCTTAACAATTTCCGTGAGTGGCGTGGTAATAGTGCTAAAATCCTTAACAAACCGCCTATAAAAGCTAGCCAATCCATGAAAACTCCTCACTTCGGTTATAGTAGTAGGTGTTGGCCATTCTTTAATAGCTTTTACCTTTTCTTCATCTACTTCCACCCCGTTAGCACTAACAACAAATCCTAAGAACACAACTCTATCCATGCAAAATGAACACTTCTTTAAGTTAGCATAAAGTTGTTCTTTTCTTAACACCACAAACACACATCTCAAATGTTACATATGTTCATTGAGGTCTTTACTATAGATTAAGATATCATCAAAGTATACCACAACAAACTTACCAATAAAAGCACGTAAAACATGATTCATTAAACGCATAAACGTGCTTGGTGCATTCGTGAGTCCAAACGGCATAACTAACCACTCATACAAGCCATACTTAGTTTTAAATGCAGTTTTCCACTAATCTCCTTCTCTCATGCGAATTTGATGATAACCACTCCTAAGATCTATCTTACTAAATATGCATGCACCAAATAGTTCATCTAACATATCATCTAACCTAGGAATAGGATGACGATACTTTACCGTTATATTATTGATGGCCCTACAATCCACGCACATCCGCCAAGATACATCTTTTTTAGGTACAAGTAGTACTGGCACGGCACATGGACTCATGCTTTCCCTCACGTGTCCCTTGCTCAACAACTCCTCAACTTGCCTTTGAAACTCCTTCGTTTTCTCGGGGTTACTCCGATAAGCCGGTCGGTTTGGAATGACTGCGTCGGGTACAAAGTCAATCTGATGCTCAATGTCTCGAATGATTGGCAACCCACTAGGTGCGTCCTCGGGAAAGACATCATCGAATTCCTGCAAAACTAGGGAGGGATGTGTTAATTTCCTCAAAGTTGAGGAATGATTCTTTGTAAACCAAGAGGATTACTTGTTTCTTCTCCACAATTGCCTTTTTCAATTCACTCCCTCTCGCAAAGAAATTCACCTTCGGCTTTTCTCTCCTCTCAGACCCCTCTTCTTTTCTCTCATGTGGCCCCTCTCATTTTCTCTCACTTTTAGCCACCTCACTATTTTCTCTCATGCTCTCGTGTCTCACCTTTTCTCTCTTCTCTCCTAGCACTCTCTTTCTTTTCTCCTCCTCAGTTTTCAATTTAAGCTGATCCTCATACACCTGTGCAGGTGTCAATGGTGCTAATGTAATAGGTTTTCCCCCCTTGATCAAGCTGTACCTATTTTTATACCCATCATGTATTACATTCCTATCATATTGCCATGGCCATCCCAATAAAATATGACCCGCATGCATGGGTACTACGTCACACATCACTTCATCACTATAACTCCCAATTGAAAAATTTAACATCACCCTCTTATTCACCTTAATTTCCCCACATTCATTTAACCATTGCAATTGATAGGGTTTAGGGTGTCTAAGCATTATTAATCCTAATTTTTCAACCAAACTGGTGCTAGCTACATTAGTACAACTTCCCCCGTCAATGATTAAGCTACATACCGTATTATTGACGTAACACCGCGTATGAAAAATATTTTCTCTTTGCAATTCCAAGGCATCAGCCTTGATTTGAGTGTTGAGAGCTCGTCTCGTGACTAACAACTCGCCCACAGCATATTCCACGCTGTCTTCATCACTAATGTCTTCCAATTTTGGCATGCCTTCATAATCACTTTCACTTGCACTCTCCACTCCTCCACTATCCCGCAAAATCATGGTTCTTTTATTTGGACACTGAGAAGCAATGTGTCCAGTTCCCAAACACCTAAAACATTTGATGTCTCGGTTCCTAGATGGCTGTAACTCCACCTTCTTGCTAGCACTTTCTTCTTTCTCCCGTGGCAACTCCGTTTTAACCTTAGGAGCAGCCCCATCCACTTTGTTATCGTCCCACCTCGATTTCAAAGTAGTGTTGGAACCCGAAGTACCCGATGAATACCTTGCTGTCCCCTTCCTCTTCAATTGTCTCTCTACCTTCATAGCCATGTGTAACATGTCCTCCAACTCCACATAATGTTGTAGCTCAACCACATTAGTTATCTCCCTGTTTAAACCATTCAAAAATCGGGCCATAGTGGCCTCCCTATCCTCATGTACGTCCGCCCTAATCATCAACAACTCCATCTCCTTATGATAATCCTCCACACTCTTCGACTCTTGGTAGAGGCTTTGTAGTTTTTGATAAAGCTCTCGGTAATAGTGACTAGGCACAAACCTTTTACTCATGATGGCCTTCAAATCTTCCCATGTTCCAATTGGTCTCTCCCTATTTCTCCTTCTAGATGTCACCACTTGATCCCACCAGTTGATAGCATAGTCAGTAAATTCAAGGACTGTTATTTTCACCTTCTTCGCCTCCGAATAATTTTGACAATCAAAGATCATCTCAACCTTTTTCTCCCACTCCAAATAAGCTTCCGGATCACTCCTTCCCTTAAATGGTGGAATGGACATTTTGATGTTGCCCATGTCACCATCTAACCCGTCTCCAACCAAGTTTCTACCCCTTCTGTCAAGCCTAGCTCCTCTATTCCTCAACCTACCAATTTCAGCATCCATAACCGCCTCCTCATCCACCTCACTCTCATATTCAATTTCTCCTCTAATCTCCTGCCTATGTTCCCGTCGACCCTGCCTCCTCGCATTTGGAACCCCCCTATGTAAATCAGCAAGTTCTGTATCCTGCCTATCCAACCTATCCCGTACATCCTCAAACAAACGTTCAAACCTATGAATCATCTCCTCAGACATGTTGATTTGATTGTTGTTATTTCGTGCTGGCGTAGCTGTTTCCTTGTCAGACATCCTAAAAAAAATCTAATTTTGTGCCTCACAAATTTATCGCTCATGTATCACTCAATTTAGGCTTTTTCCCTCTATTAATCTCACCACTCTGCCTTTTTTCACTCTCAAAGCTTCCACCCAAGTGCTTCAAATGGCAAAATAGAACTCAATCAAGGAATTAATCTAGTAGAATTCAACCGAAAATTGAGTGAATCCCTTTTGAAGTTTAAGGACTCAAGACACAAGAATGGATTTGGGTATGTGAGAAGAGATTTAAATTCAAGAAAGTGGTTCTTGAATTTTGATACAATAAACAAGGAATTTGCTGGAATTGTTTTGAGTTAACATAAATTTTTTTTTTTTTTATAACTCGAGAATTCAACTCCGAGTCCGGCAAAACAAACGAAAACTGTTTTGGATGAAAATTCAACCCAAAAACAACTTTTGAAATTTTGGCAGAAGAAAAACGGATCGAAGACTCTTTAATTTTACTGGACGTAAGAATACGAAGAACGCTGAAATTAATGAAAACAAGACTCAAACAAAAATTAGAAAGGATATAACCTTGATTCGTTGGAGCCTGTGTTCTGATACCAAATGATGAGAATCCGGATAGATTAGAACTACCAAACCCACGCCGTTTGTTAACGAACGCAAGAAAACCCAATTAAATCTTGGTTTGTAGATTTGATTCAAAATATGAATCGAAAACAACCAACAATCCGAAAGAAACGCTGACCCCTTTTGAATTCAATATTAAGAACTTCACCCAATAGATTGAACGCCACAAGATCGATTCTTGATAAGTTCAGAGATTGCCTAATTAAGAACAAAGGAATTGAAGCCAATTAATTCTCTCAATAATAATGTGTTGATAATAATGTCAATAATGATAAGTATTTATATTTATCCCAAAATCCTAGCCAAAAAACGTGTAAACCCTAAAATCTCGCCAAAATATGGAAAGAAAATAAATTCTCGTCAAAATATGGAAAAATCCCGAAATTGTCCTAAAAACAACTATGCGGTCGCATAGTTATATTATATGCGGCCGCATAGTTCATGCGGTCGCTTCTTCTGCGGTCTCTGACCATTGGATGCGGCCGCACCCAAGTTCCTTCTATGCGGCCGCATAGAAGTGACTTTCTCCTTCGTTTTCGGCTACTTCCAACACGTTGATCCACGTTGATTCGGACTTCGACCCCAACATGGAACTTGCCTCTTTTTGCGTGTAGCTCATGACGTCGTCCACCGTTGCTTGTGCAAGTAATCCCATAGCTTGTTTTATTCGATTTTCCCTCAAGCGTGTCATTGGTCCATCGTCAACAATCAATGGATCCTTCCACTGACTTGCTCTTGTTGTATCGGCATCCTGGATCACATCAGCTGGAATTTTGCAATTATGAATTCAATAATTTTTTTAAAGAACATGATATTTTAAGACATAGAACAGTTGTTTACACACCTCAGCAAAATGACATAGTTGAAAGAATGAATAGTACCTTATTGAATAAGGTGAGATGCATGCTTTTGAGTTCTGGTTTGCCTAAATTGTTTTGGGGTGAATCTGTGAAAACTGTTGTCTATCTTGTAAATAGAACACCTACTAGTGCTTTAAATTTTGAAATACCTTAAACTGTGTGGTCTAAAATTTCCATTGAATATTCTCACTTGAAAATATTCGGTTGTGCTGCATATGCTCATCAAAATATTGGTAAATTAGAATCTACATCACTTAAATGTGTTTTCATGGGTTATGGTGAAAATGTTAAGGGATATAGACTATGGGTTAAAAATGAAAAAGGATATAGGGTGATTGTTAGAAGAGATATTGTCTTCAATGAATCTATTATACCATGTTTAGAAGGTAAAGAAAATAATTTGACTGAAAAAATGTTCAAATTGAGGCAGAGCCTTCTTTAATTGAAAATGGAACAGATGCACCACCTCACCTGCACATGATGTTCATGAATCTGATCTTGATGAAAATAATATTTCTGTTGATATTGAAGATGTTCCTGAAACTGGTAATCATTCTGATCCACCTCCTCTGCCTCTTGATGAATATCAACTCACAAGAAATAGAGAAATGAGGCAAATCAGACCACCTGCAAGGTTTGACAATGATGATTTTGTGTCTTTATTTACTTATCGAGATCAATTTGAAAATGAACCCAACTCCTATGATGATGCCATAAACTGTAAAGATTCTATTCTTTGGAAAACTGCTATGGACGATGAAATGTGTTCTCTCCTTAAAAATAAAACCTAGGAATTGGTTAAGAGACCTAAATACCAAAAACTAATTGACTTCAAGTTGATCTATAAGATAAAAGAAGGTGAAGAGGGGAATAAAAATGTCAGGTATAAAGCTAGATTGGTAGCTGAAGGGTTTACACAAAAGGAAGGTGTAGACTATACTGAATTTTTCTCATGTTGTTAAATATACCACCATAAGATACATTCTTGCTCTTATTGTTCAATCCTGATGGGAACGTGATCAATTAGATGTTAAAATTACTTTTCTCTGGTGATTTAGATGAAAATATATAGATGAGACAACATGTTGGTTTTGTTAAGGGTAATCCTAAAAATGTTGTTTGCTTGTTAAAGAAATCACTTTATGGGCTTAAACAAGCCCCAAGGCAGTGGTTTTTGAAATACGATTTTCAAATGAACAATTATGATGTTTGTCTCTACTATAAAGGTAATGGAGGTAAGAGTTCTTTGTACTTAATACTTTATGTTGATGACGTGTTACTTGTAAGCTGTAATAAATATGAAATTGATGGTATCAAATATAAGTTGAAATCTGAATTTGATATGAAGGATCTTGGTTCTGCCAAAAAGATTCTTGGCATGCAGATTTTGAGAAATAGAGATAAGGACATGTTATTTTTGCATCAACATGATTATGTGGTTAAACTTTGAAAAGATTTAACATGTTTGATTGTAAACCTGTTACATTGCCTCTTTCAAATCATTTTAAACTTTCATCTGAATTCTGTCCTAAAACTGATGAAGAATTTGCTAGAATGTCAAAAATTCCATAAACAAATGTTATTGGGTTAGTTATGTATCTTATGGTTTGTACCAAACATGATCTTGTACATAGTATTAGTATACTTAGTAGATTTATGAGCAATCTTGGTGATTTTGTTGGGGATATAGAAAATAGAAAATCTACATCTGCTTATTTCTTTACTTTGTGTGAAACTGCTATAAGCTGAAAATCTCAATTACAAAAGGTAGTTGCTCTATCCTCTACTGAAGCGGAATATATTGCTGCTTCAGATGCTGTTAAAGAAGGAATATGGCTTAGTAGATTGCTGAATGAACTTGGTTTTGTTGATGAAAATGCAACTTTATATTCTGATAATCAAAGTGACATACATTTAAGTAAAAATCAAATGTTTCATGATAGGACAAAGCATATAGACATTAAATATCATTTCATTAGAGATGTCATATCAAAAGGAATCATGAAGATTAGTAAAATTCCCACTCAATTCAATCCTTCAGAAATAGGAACTAAGATAATACCTTTAAATAAGTTTCTTAACTGTTTGAAGTTGTTATCTATTGATACTTTGTAATGATGAACAGGTACTTGGAGCAAATGAAAAATGATATGTGATATTTTGCTCTTGGCTGCACTGATTAAGCCCAAATTCTGGTAGCAAAGTGGAGATTGTTGAGGCTCGAACCCTTAATCTATGGTGTTCTCCAAAAATTGGCTGAAAACGTGTTTACTAAATGCAATTCTTTTAGTAATGCAACTCTTTCAGATGGTGACACGTGGACCTTTGCTGGGCCTTGGATCTGTGGTTTGTTGGTGTGTGATATATATATATATATCACACACGGGTTCTTGGCTCTTGAGCTTGTTCGTTCTTCTAGGTTCTTCTGAGAGTTTTTTCATTTTCTTGTAAACTAGGGTTTGAGATCTTCGTGTTCTTCATCTCTCATGATGAATCTGTAAATTGAGACCGATTAGTGTTTTAGTCTCTGTAATCCGTTGTTTGAGTGATAGCT
The DNA here is from genome assembly GCA_019395295.1 of Osmanthus fragrans. Taxonomy (NCBI): domain Eukaryota; kingdom Viridiplantae; phylum Streptophyta; class Magnoliopsida; order Lamiales; family Oleaceae; genus Osmanthus; species Osmanthus fragrans. The sequence continues at coordinate 5,802,924 of CM033353.1, forward strand.
ATGAGAATAAAGAGTTTCTTGTAGTCTTGTGGTGCAGTAGGCTATTGAAGGCTATCGTGTGTGATTCCTTCGTTCAATATGCAGTTTGGTGTTTAGAGATTAGTGCTTTAGTGCCTTTTCTCTTGTATTTGAGGAACGATCCGTAATATTGTTGCCATTTTGGGATTGTTAGTGCAATTGAGCTGATATCTATTATTTGGATGCTCAACAGGGGATGTAGGCGTAAGATCTGATCGCCGAACATCCAGGACTTAGGCCGAAAGAAATCTTGCGTTCAATCTTTTAATTTTCTTAAACTTCACTTTCTATTTGTGATTGATTCTTTTGGATCTTGTTTGAATATCGTGTGACTTGGGCCTTTACAAAAGGCATTATTATTTCATTTGTTTAGGGTGCATAAATAATTTTCTTATACATGGTGCTTAGATGTTAATGTCACGTGACAGAATTATTTAGTAAAACAGATAATGAACTTTGCACGTGTTAGGATTTGATGGAAAAAATGGATCTCTCGCCAACTAGTAGATTTCCTTAATAGGCTTGACCTTTTGCATCTGGTAGCAAGGAGAAATAGCAGTTTCAAATAATTTATGCTAGGCAACATCTTTGCAGCATTTTAAAAATGAAAGTAGCATTACAATAGGGAGAAGAAATCAACATGAACATGACAATTGAGTACTTTATAATTAATCTCTGAGCATAGGATAGTAGAACGAATACAAATTTAACGGCACCTACTCATCTTATTATTGATCTTCAAACTCATTTCTCTCTTAGATTTTCTGAAGCTAAGACCCAAATAAGAAAATTGTTGTTACCACATATCGGAACATGCAATTAAATTAAAGCAATTACATAAAATAATCGTGAACTTGAAGTGCAAATTCCAGAATTCTCTACAAAAATCTAGAATCTGAACCAAACTATTTCAGTCTCCTTAAGAGAGTATTGCTCCCTTGAGTGTCAAAATGAGCAACTTCCTACCAGGATAGAAATGACTTTTTGTTCCAAAGATGGAGCACTAAGTAAAAAAGGAACTGAAATTTGAACTTCTGATTGGAAATCAAACTCCTCCACACCAGATATGGATCAAACTGTCTTTTGGAAAAAGAAAATGACATATAAAATTTTAGGAAGAAGATATTTGCATAATTTAGGAGGAGAACTGGAGAAGCATATTAAAATAGACGTGTAAAATAGTTACTTGAAGACAACGTATAAAGCCTTGGACGTGGCTATTTGTCCATAAGCTATGGCCTTGCACAGGGTTACAACTATTGCATTGTAGGATCATGAGGAAAAATGGTGTTTGCATTATTTCAATGTCGATACAGTTTTATGCCAAATTTGACTGTTTAAATTCAATTGCATGCAATTTTATCGAAAAGTTCTAACTTTGTTATACCCTGGGTCCACGTGGAAGCCGCGAAGGCAAGAATCCTCATGCCACACGTCTCCCTACCCCCCATTCGCCAACTTGACCACAATCTTCGCTCTAGATTGTACAATGTCATTCCTTATGGTCTTCTCACCAATGGGTGGCAAGTTCAAGCCTCGCCTCTCTGCTAAACCATCCTTGGCAGGATGAAAGGACGAAGTGTTGGATCAACGGACCAAATTCCTATGACGAGGCCCAATGTTGAATAATGCCCCAGGAGCTGCTGACGTGGAGCTGAGTGTAATTTTGATGTTTGAGTTGTTGATGTTTAATAAAACACATGCTGAATTGAAGTTGTCAAAGTCTATTAGGCTTGACCTATTCTTCTGCTATTTTGTTGGAAGTTTTTGTTATGTAACGTACAGTAGATTTAGTTGCATTCTTTACACTTTTTTCTATTTTGATAAGCTGTATAAATAAATGCTTTGCTAATCAATAAAAAAAGAAGCTTAAGAAGTCTCAAAATTAAGTTTTTTTTTTCCAGCCTTTACACTTTATTTCTGTAAAAAACCTACAAATTGGTATCAGAGCTATAAGTTATTGAGAGACCTGCAAGGTTGAGTGAGCCTAACCCTTTACACTTTATTTCTGTAAAAAACCTACAAATTGGTATCAGAGCCATAAGTTATTGAGAGACCTGCAAGGTTGAGTGAGCCTAACCACTTACCTTAAACACTTACCATCTCCCTATCCCAAAAAAAAGGCCTACGGCCAACGCAGGATGAGTTTCGGAGCTTCATCGAATGCAATAGCGCCTCCAGAGTTTGATGGAACGAATTATTAAGTGTGAGCTGTTCGAATGGAAGCCTATCTTGATGTTAATGATCAGTGGAAAGCTATTGAAAATACGTACGAAGTTCCTCCCTTGCTCGACAATCTAACTATGACTCAAATAAAAAATCACAAGGAGATGAGGCAAAGGAAATCAAAGGCAAAAACTAGCCTATTTGCAGCTGTTTCATCTTCAATTTTCATTAGAATCATGACACTGAAGAAAGCAAATGAAATTTGGGACTTCCTAAAAAGGAGTGTGAAGGAAATGAATGAGTCAAAGGCATGCAAGTTCTGAATCTGATAAGAGAATTTGAGATACAAAGAATGAAGGAATTAGAAACAATCAAGGATTACTCTGACAGACTCCTTGACATTGTTAATAAAGTAAGGCTTCTCGGTACTGATTTTGCTGATTCTAGAATAGTTCAAAAAATCCTTGTAATAGTTTCTGAAAAGTTTGAGGCTACAATATCATCAATAGAAAACTCAAAAGATATGTGAAGTAATACCTTGGCAAAACTATTGAATGCACTACATGCTCAGGAACAAATGAGACTTATGAGGCAAGAAGGATATGTAGAGAGTGCATTTCAAGCTATATCATAGAACAATATGTACAAGAATGAAAAACAAAGCAATAGCAATAACAGTAGCAGCAACTACACTACATTTCCACTGTATCCTTATTGCAAAAAAACCAATCATCCACAGAAAATGTGTTGGTGGAGGCTGGATATAAAATGTCACAAGTGTGGTAAGTTAGGGCACGGGGAAAGGATATGCAAATCTCAACAGCAGCAAGGAGAAGCCAAAACTGCTGTTGAACAACCTCAAGAGGAGCAACTATTTGTAGTATCATGATTTGCTGCCAGAAGCTCCACAGAAAGCTGGCTTATAAACAGTGGTTGTACAAGCCACATGACTTATGATTAAGAGCTTGACAAAACTGCCACTTCTAAAGTTAGAATTGGAAATGGAGCATATCTTGTAGTAAAAGGCAAAGGAACAGTGGCAATCGAAGGCCACACGTGTTTCAAATTAATTTCTAATGTCTTATATGTTCCTGAAATTAATCAAAACCTTTTGAGTGTTGGTCAGCTGCTGGAAAAAGGATATAAGGTGTTGTTTGAGGATAATCATTGCTTGATTACTAACGCACAAGGCAGAGATGTGTTTAAAGTCCAAAATAGGGCTGTAAGCAAAAATCGTCAAACCGGAAAATCGAACCGAAACCGCATTTTAGAAACCGTCGGTTTGGTACCACGTGGACCCGTCAACGAAATAGTTTTGAACCAAACCAAATCGGTCTAAAATGGTTTGGTTTAGGTTTGAGAATTTTAATGGCGGTTTAAAACCAAATCGGACCTACGGAAAAAAAAAAAAAAGGAAATTTTTTTGAAAATTTATCCAAATTTCCAAATTATTATTAATATTATTAAATTTCAAAATAATATTATTACTCAATAATACTAAATTACTAAAACTAATTCATCCAAATTTCTTCCCCCCTCCCTCCGGGTCCAACCCATATGCAGAAGCCTAACTGCCTAAGGCCCTAAACTACCAAGCCCAAATTTGCCTATTCCTTATTTCCTTTCCCATTTTTCAATTGAAGACCTAACCTAATTAATTTCCCCATTTCCCTTCCTGGCTTCTCGCGTTCCTGTCGCCGCCACTGTTCTGCCTTCCCTGCCCAACATCGCCTTTACTCCTCCTACGCCAGTCAGCCAATCTTCAACAGGTAGGTAATGAAGTATTGAAACTCCTTACTCTTGGAATTCAATAAAAATATGTCAGGACATAATAATGGTTGTATGAAGGAATGTTGCACGCAACATACTACTGTAGTTATTTGATTTCTCAGCTTGATTGTTGGACACATCACATCTAACTTGAAGTTTAATATTTCTAGTTATAGCCTTGTTGTTATTGGGATTTAGAGCTTGTTGTTATTGGGATTTATAGCCAAAATCCACCATACTCGAGCCATAAACAGCTGGGCCTAGGGGTGGGCGTGGGTTGGGTTGGGTCGATTTTTTTTCCAACCCAAACCCAACCCAACTTGGTCGGTTGGTCGGTTTGATAAAAAAATCAACACAACACAACCCAACCCAATTATTGATTTAAATCCAACCCAATCCAAACTGATTTTGATCGATTTGGGTTGGGTTGGGTTGGTCGGTTTGGGTTTCGGCCCAATCAAAGTTAGATTCGATTTATTTGTTAAATTTGGATAATTTTTTAGAATTTGAAATTACTTGAAAATCTACGCTTTTTAAACACACATATAAGGAATTCTTTCTAAAAATAATGTATAAATAAGTTTAAAATTTAAGAAGCATTTTCTTTTTTACAATTTTTTGAAATTCAATCACTTCATTATCATGTCTTTAATTTTTATTTTAACGTCAAATGACATTACATTTTAAATAATGTTCATGTGAATCGGTTTATGTGAAGAAAATTGACATTTATATATTATAAGTCATTTTCTTATCTTTACTATTATGTCTATTTAATTTATTTTTTTCATCTTAGATATTAATTTTTTTAATTCATTGGGTTGGGTTGGGTTGGGTCGGGTTGGGTTTAAATTCATAACCCAAGATCCAACTCAACCCAACCTTAAATTCAATTTTTCAACCCAACCCAACCCAATTGAACTTAAAAAACCAACCCAAATCGAGTCGGGTTGGTTGAGTTTTTGCCCACCCCTAGCTGGGCCAATATGGCAACCTTAAATCCTAGGATTCAGTAATTTCTAGTGCACTGTATCATATTATTCTGTGAGATAACTCAGGACAGGGATTCATGCTTTCTTGAGCTAACAATCTTACATATGAATTTGATAAATACTTTTGAGTTAGGGATCAAACATGTGATGGTCTAAGATTATTAAGAATTAGTGACAGAAATTTTCATGGGTGATGTATGGTTTCCATAACATGGAAATCTGAAATAGTTGGCAGGTTTTGCTGCTGGTTAGTCAGAAGTTTTAACGGGGCTTTGCCCTTTCATGTTAGGGAGGCATACTGTGTTTTTTGAGTTGGTATAATTTTGGGGATTGAAAAATGAAAGTAAATTTGTCACTTGTTAAAGATGTAGTCCTATTTGTACAACAACACTGTGCTCATGGTGATTGACCATTTCTTTGTCAGTGCATAAAAGTACGATGGTATTTCAACGGTTCAAGGGGCAGTACTTGTTAATCACAAGTCAAGAAACTTGTGGCTTCGATGAATTTAATTCTTTATAGTAATTGACCATATTTTTATCAAATAACCGACCCAAGGACGACCGATCGAAAAAGATTATGAGTTTAAGAAATTAAATAACACAAAATAAACCATATCTTCCCTAGGATTCGTTATATTTTTTTGTCTCAGAAAATGGCATTTAGTTTGATTTTAACAAGGCTTTAGCTCCTTAGTTTGTTCTCTTTATTTTGGTTAGCTTGATTTGTGTTATTTTCCCAAAAGTTCACAAGGCTTTTCTGATCCTTCTCAAACTGAATAAGTTTGATTGTTAGTTAGTATGTTAGTTTGTTATCAATTTCCTACTTTATTAGATGTAAACGTTGTGCCCAGTTTGTTATCAAAAATATAAAACCTTTTTTTTATTTATGACAGAAGTGGATTTTTTTTTTAAAATGTAGTTAGTAGCTGCACATGTTTTTATTGGTAATTATGATGAATATTTTTGGTAATTCTGGTGAATGTCATACATACTTTTGACCAAGTATTTAATTCTCTTAAAAATCTATCTTAGGTTCAAGCATTTAATTTATTTTCATTTAATCCTTTGTTATGCTGTACAGAATCACCAATATGGATCATTTTGACCTTTCTTAAGAAGAAAATTTTCTTGAGCCAAATGTAGCTGTTGATAGTGTAGACGTTGATCAACATGCAGATTCCACTAAGGGGAAAAAAGGAGGTAAAAGATCTGATGTTTGGGATCATTTTAAACTGCATGATGAAAAGGTGGAGTGTAATTACTGTGGACAATATTATAAGTATTGCAACAAAAATGCAGGGACTAGCACTTTGCAAAACCATATTAAGTGCTTATGTAAGAAATATCCATATAGGGTTCCAGAGAAAAAGAAAAGGACTACGAGTTATTACACTAAATCTAAAGACGATGATGTTTTAGAAGGCATTAGTAGTTTTGGACAAGTTGTTAAGTTCACTCAAAAAGGGACTAGAGAAATGATTGCTAAGTACTTCTTATTGGCCGAGTTACCATTTAGACATGTGTAAGATGAAGGTTTTCAATTATATACAAAGTATTTTTTTTTCCAACATTTGATTTCCTTCAAGAGTTACAGTGGCAAAAGATATTTATCAACTGTTCCTCGGTGAAAAGAAGAAACTGAAGAAAGAATTGAGTACACATAGGGTTTGTTTAACTACTGATTGTTGGACCTCGATACAAAATATTAGTTACATGTGTTTGACTGCTCATTAGGTTAACGATGATTGGATCCTTCAAAAACGTATCATAAGCTTCATTCAAGTCCCCAATCATAAGGGTAATATGGTGGCTAAGGAGTTGATTTCTTGTCTTCAAGATTGGGGAATTAAAAAGATTTTTTGTGCAACTGTCGATAATGCCTCATCTAATGATGTTGCAATATCGAAATTGAAAGAGAGTTTTCAAGAGAATAAACATGGTCTAATTCTTGATGGAGAAATGCTTCATATGAGGTGTTGTGCCCATATTCTTAATCTCATTGTTTGTGATGGTTTAAAAGAAATCAGTAGTTCTATTTCATCAATTCGCAATGCTGTGAGGTGGACTAGGTCTTCCTAGCATAACTGAAAAGGTTCAGAGAGAGTTGCAAGGAGGTTAACATCGAGTCTCGAGCTTTGTTGTGTTTGGATGTGACTACTAGATGGAATTCTACATATTTGATGTTAGATGCTGCAATGAAATTCAGAAAAGCATTTGGTGCTTTAGAAAGTGATGCAAATTATACAAAATACTTTGATGAAGAGAAAAGAGGCTATGAAAGAAGTGGTCCACCAAGTCCATTTGATTGGGATCAAGGACAAATTTTTGTGAAGTTTCTTAAATCATTCTATGATATGACATTGAAATTTAGTGGCTCTTTATATGTGACATCTAACACTTTTTTTTTCCAAGAGATTTGTGAAATTCATGGGGAGTTGAATGAATTAGCTAAAGATTCCAACAGTTTGATGGGAAAAATGGCTATTAGCATGCGGAGAAAATATGATAAGTATTGGGGAAATCATGAAAAGTTTAATGATTTGTTATTTATAGCAACAGTTCTTGACCCGAGATGCAAGTTGGAATTGCTTAAAGTTGGCTTTGAAAACATATATAATGAAGAAATTGCTAAGATTAGTGAAAATAGAAAATTCAATTTATAGGTTATATAACTGCTACAAGGAAATGATGCCTCCACCATCAAATGAGACGTCTCAAACTGGTAGTCAAAGTCAACCACAACCTGCTTTGGGTATTTCTAAACCCATCCTTTCAATCTTTAAAGTGAGACTTAATCGGGATGCTAGGTTGGAGAAGAATGATTTGGTAGATTACTTGTTCGACCGATGTGAAGATTTGACCGAGGAGCCATTCGACATTTTACTGTGGTGGAAAATAAATACTCATAAGTATAAGATTGTCTCTCAAATTGCAAAAGATGTACTAACGATTCAAATTTCTACAGTTGCTTCTGAGTCTGCATTCTCAATTGGAGGTCGGATACTTGATTGTTTTAGGAGTTCATTAAGTGCAAAGATGGTTGAGGCTCGTATATGTGGAAAGAGTTGGTTGCAAACTAAGAAGGAACCTATAGTGCTGCGTCAATATTTAGATGAAGTGGAGGCATTAGATGATTCAATGAAAGTTGTGACAGGTGATTTATATTTTCGATTATCATATTTTTGAAGATTCTCTTATCTATCTAGTATCTACTACTATGATGATGTAATGAATGAATTTATTTGACTATGCAGATGATGAATCATGTGTGACAGCAATTGATGTTTCAATGTGAGAAACTAAGTTTGTAACAACATAAAACGGTAAGTTTGTGTAACTATCATATTTAGATATTATAAACAATTGTTTTATTATTGCAGTTAGTTATTTTCTTTGTCTAATCAGTAACTTTTTTTCAGATATGATGATCACAATGTCTTGTTGGATATCATTATATTTTTTGGGCTTTATATTTAGTTCAATAGAGTTGTATTGTAATGTTATCGTAACATTATCATAACGTCATTAACTTAAAAAAGACGAGCAAAAAGCTATGTTTTAATTTATTGTGATTTCATTTTGATTTAGTTGGTATTTAAATTTATAGTAGATATTTGTAGTTCGTTTTAGATTTATTGCTAGTAAGATATAAATATATATTGAATTCAATAAAATAATAGTATAAAAGTAGACGGACATAAAATATAAGACGAAATCGGCGGTTTAAAATCGGACCAAACCATTAGGTCTAGGTTTGAGTTTTTTCCAAACCGGTCAAAACAGTTTGGTTTATGTTTGAGTTTTTTTCAAACCGGTGTAAACGGTTTAGTTTGAAAATCTGTCAAAAATCGATAAAATCGGACCGCTTACACCCCTAGTCCAAATGGAAGGTAAAAGCTTTACTTTGAATTTGTTGGTAGAAGAGCAGGTTGTAGTACAAAAAAAAGATAGCAATATAATGCTTTGGCATATGAGATTGGGGCACTTTCATCATACAACCCTACTTTTTATGAAGAAGAACATTCTTGGGGAGGCTTGCCTTAAGCTTCCTACTTGTGCAGCCTGTCAGTACGGAAAGTAGATAAGGCTTCCTTTTCCACAAAACAAGGCTTGGAGGGCTACATAGAAACTACAGTTAGTACACACAAATGTCGGAAGACCTTAGAAAACACCATCATTGAATGGCAGTAAGTTTTACATTGCTTTCACTGATGATCACACAAGAATGTGCTATATTTATTTCATGAAATTTAAATCTGAGGTTGCTGACATCTTTTAGAAGTTTAAAGCTTGGGTGGAAAATCAAAGTAGATACAAAATGCAGGTGATCAGGTCTGATAATGGAATTAAATACACCTCAGAAAAATTTAACAAGTTCTGTGAGAATGAATGCATTGAGCACCAACTGACAGCATCTTATACTCCTCAACAGAATGGGGTGGTTGAGAGGAAAAATAGAACACTTATAGAGATGACAAGGTGTTTATGCATGACAAAGGTTTGCCAAAGAAACTCTAGGCCGAGGCTGCAAACACAACAATTTTTCTACTGAACAGATTGCCAACGAAAGCTTTGCAACAAATGACTCCATTTGAAGCATGGTATGGTTATAAACCAAGGCTGCAAAATTTAAAAACTTTTGGTTGCCTTTGTTTATCTTATATTCCTCATGTTAAGAGAGACAAATTGGATAAGAAGGCAGAACCTGGAATCTTTGTAGGCTACAGTTCAGTTTCAAAAGCCTACATGATTTATCTTCCACAACACAACAAAGTAATTGTTAGCAGAGATGTCCAATTCTTCGAGTCAGATTGCTGGAACTAGGAGAATGATAAGAAGGTTAAGTTCCAGGAGGAGAATGGTGATATTGATAACGAACCTCATATTGATGACGAACATGTCAGGGGAACCAGATCACTCTCTAACATCTATCAGAGGTGCAATGTTGCTATAATAGAGCCTGCAGGATATGAAGAAGCTGCAGCAGATCAAAAATGGATGGCTGCAATGAAGGAGGAGCTTAAGATGATTGAGAAAAACCAGACTTAATGTTAGTGGACAGACCTGCACACAAAAAAGCCATAGGAATCAAGTCGGTTTACAGGACCAAACTCAATTCTGATGGTTCTGTAAACGAACACAAGGTTAAAGGATATGCTCAGATGTTTGAGGTAGATTTTTGAGACTTTTGCCCCAGTTACTAGATTGGATACCATGAGAATGCTACTGGCTCTTGCTGCTCAAAAGGGCTGGAATATACACCAGATGGATGTCAAATCCGCCTTCTTAAATGGATACTTGGATGAAGAAATTTTTGTGGAGCAGCTTGAAGGTTTTGTTGTCCAAGGAAAAGAGGAGAAAGTGTATCTATTGAAAAAGGCCCTGTATGGTTTAAAGCAGGCACCAAGGGCTTGGTACAGCAGGATTGATGCACATTTTTTAGACTTAGGCTTCACAAAAAGTCTAAGTGAATTTACTCTCTATCTCAAGAAGGTTAGTGATGAAATACTTATGGTATCCCTATATGTTGATGATTTGCTTGTGACAGGAAGCAGTATGGAACAGATTGACACTTTAAAAAAGAAATGAAGGATGTTTTTGAGATGACTGATCTTGGGAAGATGACATTCTTCCTTGGCATGGAAATTAAACAAAAGCAGAATGAGATCTTCATATGTCAGCATAAATATGCCAATGAGATTCTAAAAAAAATTCAACATGGAGGAGTGCAAGCCAACAACAACCCCAATGAATCAAAAGGAGAAGTTTTGCAAAGAAGGTGGAGCTGCAAAGGTTGATGACAGGCTTTACAGAACCTTAATAGGCTGCTTGATGTATCTAACTGCAACAAGACCAGATATTATGAATGCTATAAGTCTACTCTCAAGGTACAAGCATTGTGCTAGTGAAATTCATTTTCAAGCAGCAAAAAGAATTGTTAGATATATCAAGGGTACATTTGACTGTGGTCTGAGGTTCTATCAAGTTAATTATTTCACACTCCATGTTTATTCTGATAGTGATTGGGCTGGTTGTGTTGATGACACGAGAAGTATTTTAGGTTATTATTTTTGCTTTAGTTCTACTATTTTCTCATGGTGTTCTAAGAAGCAAGAAGTCAAAGCTCAATTCACAGCAGAAGCAAAATATGTAGCTACTGCTGCAGCTATGAATCAGGCCCTCTGGAATAGGAAATTGATGGCAGACCTGCATATGGAGCAAAAGGAAAGCACACAGATACTTGTAGACAACCAAGCTGCAATTTCAATTGTAAATAATCCAGTGTTCCATGGCAAAACAAAACACTTCAAGCTTAAACTCTATTTCTTAAGAAAGGTACAGAGAGAAGGAGAAATACAGCTGATCTACTGCAAAATAGAAAATCAAAATGCTGACATCTTGACCAAGGCACTTCCCAAAGCTAGATATGAGTTCTTAAGGCAAAGGCTTGGAGTTTGCAGCTCCAGAGCCAAGGAGGAGTGCTGAATAATGCCCCAGGACTTCCTGACATGGAGCCTAGTGTGCTTTTGATGTTTGAGTTGTTGATGTTTAATAAAACACATGCTGAATTGAAGTTGTCAAAGTCTATTAGGCTTGACCTATTCTTCTGTTATTTTGTTAGAAGTTTTTGTTAGGTAGCGTGCAGCAGATTTAGTTGCATTCTTTACGCTTTTTCTATTTTGATAAGCTGTATAAATAAGTGCTTTGCTGATCAATAAAAAAGAAGCTTAAGAAGTCTCAAAATTAAGTTTTTTTCCAGCATTTACACTTTATTTTTGTCAAAAACCTACACCCAAAGTCTTCATAGATCATGAGAATAACAGTCATATTGGAAGAATGAATTCAGTAAGGAAATTCCTTTCTTTTTTTTTTAATCGAAATTTAAACTTTTATTTAAGGCTTCACTTATGGCGGAGAAAAACCGTACTACAAATAAATAAAAGGATCATTTACATCTAATATTCGGGAGGCTCCCAGCATCAACTTTTTAAATTCTCCTAAGACGAGTCGAAACATTTTCCCCCTCTTGGATGGTAAAGGAGTTACCAGTAGCTCCTAATTTTGCCAAGTAGTCCGCTGCCATATTACCTTCTCTATAGATATGTGTTACGTTGGCACGGGTGGCTTCGATCAATTCATAGATATCCTCCCACAAATCCCACAAATACCATAAAGTGCACTTTCTTTCCATTGCCCATTTTACTATTAGTTAAGTGGCTTGAATATTTAAGTGTATGGGCTTGCTGCATTTTTTGTAGTTTTATTTCCATTTGGGTTCTATTGTAATGATTGAGCTGGTTACTCGTAGTTTTAGTTAGTATGTTTTAGAGGGACAAGTGGTCCGAAGTATCTTTTAAACAATATATTTTTGGGAAAGATTTGTTATTTTTCATGTTGCTTTTGTTCAATCCATAGAGAAAACTTCGCCAATTTTTTATAAATTCATTATAGTAAAAGTAGGTCAAAGTTAGCATAGATGGTGGGTCCGGTGCGTAGCTAGAAACCACCATCGTTGCACCACATTTTGGGTCCACTATGGTGAATGGTGATTTGGGTGAGACGTGTTGGTAATGATTAGGGAAGATCCGAAAGGATCAAACCTCATAATGTAACATAATTCAGAAGGAAAAATATCACATAAAGGGATCTTACCATATTAAATCAAATATCCACCTACCAACAAGGTAATAACACGTGGAATTAGGGCAGTAATGCACTAATCTAATCTCACACGAACTCCTCTCTTATAAATAAACAAATAGGCGTTCATCTAGAGTTTCAACACAAATTTCTACTTGTTTGTCTCTTCCACGCCCAATTATTCCATATATTCTCCTATATAGGCACTTGACTTGACCATGGAAGTACCAACAATTGCTGACTCTTTTTCTTGGAATGATCATCTTGGTGTTTAACTATGCGTCCAAGTGTAGAGTAGGCAAAGGCATGTCTGTGGATTTTAAGGTCAATAGATAGGCGCTGTCTGTGATAAACTAATATTGAAATCACGGTTGAAAAAACATAGAAAAAGCCAACTACAAAATCCTTTTCAGCAATCAGATTACTGTCAATAATTGTAGAAACTAGCGTGAACGGATGGAAGAATTCTCCCACAACGCAGAAGTTTTGGTAGACAGCCTAGACCTTCGTCGGGTTACTCATCGCCAGAGGAGAAAGAATTACTGGAAAAATAATTCCGACAGGGACATCCAGCAGTTGAAGGAGGAGAATGCACAGATGAAAGCCATGCTGGAGAAATTGCACTCCAACGGGCCATATCTGGGAGCAAGAGGAGTTGCAGCCAGCGAAGCCCTTGGAGGTCCAGTAGCAAAAACATCCATGTATCTAAAGATGCTTCATCTCATCCCAGCAGATCCGCACCGTCATCATGCAAAGCAGTCGAACGACCCCGCTGTTAAGGGATATAATCCCACATCGAATAAAGATGTAAACATAGGCCAATTTATAAAGGCCTTGGGCTACTCCTCTTAACCAAGTTGATCTTTTAAGATGGACTCCAAAGTCTTAATATGGTATCAGAGCCCATTAAACTCCAACGAGCGATTCGATCCTTGTAAGACTAAAAAATGAGCGTATGGATTTCAAGATTGGTCTGTTCAAACAAGCCACCATCTTGCGGGTGCATGTTAAGGGATATATTCCTACATCGAATAAAGATGTAAACATAGACCAGTTTATAAAGGCCTTGGGCTACTCCTCTTAATAAGGTTGACCTTTTAAGATGGACTCCTAAGTCTTAACAGACCCCGCCTCGTTGTAAGTGGCCAAGACACAAACTGTAGCTTGTGACAAAAAGAATGAAGATTGAAGTTCAAAGATGTCAAAGCATAGAGTGAGGTTACTAAATCTTTGAATTCGGTTCATGTACATTATAATTGGAAGAATCAAACAACATATTGCAACAAATTATGTGCTGTAAAGATCTGCTAAAAATATATGATTTTCAGGAATCAAATCTGTGTTGTAAGGCGTATACAAAAAATTATCAAAATTTTATGTCTCTTTAATATAAGAACAATCATGAATGCATAACATAGGAATAAAGGATCAAATTCCAAATATCGGGCACTCCTGGAAGACACCAATGAACACAATCTGAACGGCTCTCGGGTTTTGCTAATTGTTCTTCCGTTGAAGGCACATAATACCTCCTATAGATAGATGGGTGCGCATCTTTTCTGTAATCTGACAGCTGTGTTATATTCAAGTAATCTACCTTTAAACCTCTTGTTTTGAGCTCATATATTGCTGATTCCACTATCTGCATCATTCCACGATCCGTTGTACTTCCCCAATATCCCTCATCAAAAATTGGCTCGGTTTCATTATAGCAATTTCGACTTGCATCCATGCCCCAGTCTTCACCTCTGCAGTGATAATGAATCATATAATCATGTTATTTGACTAGAGTTTTAGCCATTTTTATGTGCTAATTTTCAATGTAACCAAAAGAGAAGTGATTAACTTACACAAAGTGAAAAGGCGAGGAGCTCATGAAGAACAACTTTGTTCTTTTTCTGTTAATGTGGATTTCCATCCAATCTGCCCATGTGTTCAAAGCCATTTCAAAACGACGATGTCTCATCCCGACTTCTTTGTAGATTGCATCAGGGCTTCCAAATGATCCCCATCTAATCAAGGATAACATATCAGAGTTACAGTTTATGGCAAAGATAACGAAAAAAAGAAACAAGAATTGCATCACATCCATAGTTTCACAGAATGTACTCACAGAAGTGTCATTTTTGGCTTCAACCACCACAAAAAGGAATCAAATATGAGTATATCTGCATCTGTCCATTGCCTAGCATGCTTTTCAATTGCCTTTACTCTAATTATACGAGTTTGTACCCGATGGTTCACTAAGTCATCGCAATTAGATTCAACCAACAAAGGAGACCAATGGAATTCAAACGTGGCATTGTAGTCCTTCATGGATTTAACAAGAAAATCATGATCATTGTAAAAGACAAAACTATCAGAAAGTCAACTGTGAAAAATTGTATATATTATTAATAGCTAGGTTCTGAATCTCAAGAAAGAGAGAAATTTGTCTTACAGTGGCCTCAAAGATGATGGAGTTGTCTTTCCAGATCAGGGATTTAGACGTTGATGGAGGGATCGACGGCTCAATTAGGCAAAGCATCGAATTGAATTGGTTTCGATTTAAGGAATCCCCTACAAACACAAGCTTCTTCCCTCTTAACTTTTCCAACAATGCGGTGGCATTGAACCTTGATATAACAAAAAAACCATCAACTGCCAACTGCAAACTTCGTGTTTGATTAATTCTTAATACTGTCTGTGTGTGTGTGTGTGTGTGTGTGTGTGTAAATGAGAGGTAAGGGAGAACCTTGGAAGGTCACAATCATGAGGCTGCCATCGCCATTTCCGATATTTCAAGTCCTTCCTACCATACTTCTCGCACGTGAAGGCGTCCTCCACGAAAGAACATTGTTTCTCCTTATACAGAGGGTAAGATACGTTGTCATAAACCCATTTGCCTGAGAACAAATTGCAGCTCGGAGTAGAATCATTGGGCGTCGTCTGCAGTTCCAGGAAGTGTCGACTATCCCGAGTTAGATAAAGAGTAGCAATCACAAAGGCTATGAGGAGGACAAATGCAATGAAATGAAAGTTGTGTCTAATTTTCCATGATCCAAGAATTAATTTGTGTGCGCTTGTCATTTGCTCCAACTTCATTCAACTAACTTGATGAATCATCCAGAAAAGTCGAAAAAGTCGTGATTAAGGGTGCTTAAACATGGCACTTAGCTGTTAATCTTATGTGATTTTGAATTATTTTAGTAAGAATCATTTCTCAAAAAAGTCAAAACAACAACTCGTTGTTTATTAGAAAAACTTAATTTTGAATAAATTCCTGAGCATTTCTTCCCACAAATTTCTTTTGGCCACAAGTAAATCTAGGAGCTTGTTTGATAAAACTGTATCAATTAACTGGTCAAACATTAATTTTAACTACGTATTTCATGGGACTCACAGTTTTTATCAACTTTTCAACTTCATATTTCATCAACTTTTATCAAAATTTGTAGGTTCCAAATCCCTTGCTCGAGTAAGTTGCCACGATTTGCTCGACCATTTGATTCCGATTGTTTATGCAAGTCAAGATCTGTAAAGCATTGCTAAATACAAGCAACATAGACAAAAGGAAGAAAACATCACACATGTAACTTGAGTAATTTAACATAGTAAAAAGAATAAAAAACGAATAGCATCTACTCCTATTTTATTAATGCAATCTTCAAGTGGCTCTCTTTCTCAGATTCTCTGGAGATACGAACCCAAAAGAAACCAATATAAAAAAAGGGTCTTTCCACAAGAAATTATTTCAAATATAGGAAGTGGATGCACATTCAAAAGTTTGATTCCCCATTGCCCTCTTCTTGGATCGTGCTTAAGTTTAAATAAAGGTATATGTTAAAGAGTTCAAAATTCTAAGTCAACGGAATTAGAACTCAATCCTCAGATCAGAAATCGAATTTGGAAAATGATACTTGAATTGTGAATGGTTTAATATTAAAAGTGAATAGATCCTCCTACATGTCTGTTACCTTTACAATTCCAAAAGTTGTAATTTATGAATTTGCCTTCTACATGTTTTTGAATTGACAGTCCATTTGTACAACTAGAGAAAAAGCTGTGAGATCTGTTTTTAAAATGCACCAGCCGGGAATCGAACCCGGGTCTGTACCGTGGCAGGGTACTATTCTACCACTAGACCACTGGTGCTCCTGCTCATTCGGATTGAAATTTCTATATATAAAAAATATATTAATTTTGTAATTTAACTTTTGCTCACCCATGATCAAATTCTTCTACCAATATTATAGTAAAATATCAGTGTTCTAAAAGAAATAATGTATGGCAATGCAAAAAGGTCAAGCTATGGGCTAGGGAAATTTAGACGAGGCATAGACGTAAAAAAACCTTTTCTTATTTTAATATTATTTGAAATTTTAATTAATCAAAAAATCATTTAACAATTAAAAATAATACCTACCAAATATCTAAAACAAATTTATAGAAACTTTATACAACTTTTCAAAATTTCTAACAAAAAGATAAATTTCAAATGTAAATATTAAATAGTACATAAATAAAAATTTCGAGGAATTTTCCTTTGTTCAATACTTCAAACGATTGTTTTGAATATAAGACAGACGAAGTGAGGAAATCAGCTTTTAAGTTTTAATTTAAAAGAATTGTAAAAAAAAAAAAGTTCAAAAAAATAATAATTATGCCCTCCTAGGCGCACATAATCACACCTAAGAGCGCTTTAGCTGTTAACGATTATCGTTGACAGTTAAATAAGGCGTCAAACCAATTGATCAGACGTTTTCGTAGTACATTGCACCTAGGCGAAATCCTTGGCCCTTATTTGGTAGGAATTAAAATCAGATTTTTAGTAAATTTTGATAAAAATTGATGAAATGTACAATTAATAAATTGTGAGATCTATGAAACATGGGGTTAAAATTAATCCATATAAAAAGACACAGTTACAATATTAGACGGATAGATTTTTTTTTTTCTAATATTTTATACATGATCCCATTCTATGTGAGTGAAAATTCAGATTTTTGTAAAAAAGATTTGTTAAAATTTATTGTACTCACGGCTTAATTCAAAAAGGCGTACCATCCCATTATCAAGTGCCAAATTTCCAGAAAAGTAATCAACAGAACCAGTCATTGTATGATTGACACACAATTCAACTTTCACGTGCCCCCAGTTACATTATTACAAGTATGCAATTTTCTAGCAAAAACAATGGTCATAAACACAAAAAGACAAACCCTCCACCACCGTGAAAAAGATCAAAGGACATTTTACCGAATTCCGACAGTGATGCATTTGGCATCCATTACCTTGGATTACACAAGATTCTGGATAAGGCAACGAGTTCGACACACGCCCTGTACACATGGACCCGCCTTCGTCCTCTGCGTGTCACAAGTTCATCGGCTCACAATCACCTCCATGTTCTTTACCTCCACTATATCATTTAACCATTTGCACCTCAAGATTTTCACCCCAAATTACTGAAACAAAATTTGTTAATCCAATCTAAATTGTGGGTTCTGATTCCTTTCAGGGAAAATGTTTCTTGAAGCAATTTCAGCTATTTCTCTGCAGGGTTCTAATCTTGGACCCCTTCTAAAATCAGCTAGTTCCAATGCCTTTTTAACTCCAGCATCTCGTAACTCTTCTTCCTTCAGTCTTGCTTTGTCAAGAAAGCCCGATAAAGGTTTCGCTGGTTATGCCTCGTCTGAAACCGCTAGTATGCCACTTACTGGTGTGGTGTTTCAGCCATTTGAAGAGGTTCAGAGGGATGATTTTATGGTCCCAATAGTTCCCAACGTATCACTTGCTCGCCAGAGGTTCTCAGAAGAGTGTGAGACCGCAATTAATGAGCAGATCAAGTGAGTTCTTGACCAATTATTTTTCAGAATATGATTCAAAATGTTTAATCGAAAGTCCTGTTTGTTGAAGGTATATAACTCATAATTAAGTTTCAATCTTTAAATGGCGTGGTTTAATATGGTATCGAGACAAAGGTCTTCTCGGAAGTGTCAAAGTAACCTATATTTCCTGTTGTGATGTTAAGGATCCACTTGTTTTGGATCTTTCAGTAAATATTGAAATAAAAATATCATAGTGACAATAGAATTTGCATAATGAACTCTAAACAAGACTTGAGTTTGTTGTTGTACTAAAGGATTAGTAAGAATACGTTCATATATGGTCTGACGAAAACCATTGTTATTCACTTAAGAACATTATCACACTTCAACCGATCTTTGTTGTTGCAATACATCGATGATTATACATAAATTGTGACGACAAATTGGTTTAGTGTATATATAAAAACAAATATACAATATCCTTGTTATCTAAGATTTATAGTGATTGCTGCTAAAGTTTTCTTGTGATTTTTCTCAGCGTGGAGTACGTCGTCTCTTATGTGTACCACTCCATGTATGCATACTTTGACAGGGACAATGTTGCTTTGAAAGGCCTTGCCAAGTAACTAAAACAATTCTTAGTATCTTCTTTATCCTTTTTTCCTTTTTTCTTTTTTTTTTTTTTTTTTTTTTTTTTTTTTCTGATTTTATTAAATATATTGTGGTCAGATATTTTAAGGATTCAAGTGAAGAAGAAAGAGATCATGCACACAAACTAATGGAATATCAGGTATTTGATCAGCACCGGTGACGAAGTCATCAAACTAAGCCTTCATTCTCAATAAATTTAGAGTCGACTAAAAAGTCTAGCATCTACAGTAAATAAATATAAGATTCTTCACATTTAAGTTCTGGGTTTATATTGTTTTGGATGCAAGTATAATATGCTTTTCTTTCAATATTGACAATAATAGAACATCCGAGGAGGGAGAGTGAAGCTGTACTCTATACTAATGCCCCTTGCGGAGTTTGAACATGTGGAGAAGGGTGATGCACTGTATGGTAAGTTTCTGATGCTCGGCACAAGTGTTAAAGACAGTGATTTTAAATAAAGTTTGATTAAAATTTTGCGTATTGTCCTAATAAGTAGTTTTGATTATTCCTGTTTTTGACTCTTGATTCAGCAATGGAATTAGCATTGTCCTTGGAGAAGTTAACAAATGAGAAACTTCTGAGCCTTCACAGTGTAAGGCTTCTCTTGCCTCTTTGTGCTGATATCTTCGGATTCTCAGTGTATTTTAAATTTTGTACAAAGCTCAAATAAAGGAAGGTTGCGGTAGGCTGACAATAAACGGAAAACTTTGTCACAGTTTATGACATGATTTTTATCCTTGACTTGGCAGGTTGCTGATAGCAACAATGATCCCCAGCTAGCAAATTTCATAGAGACTGAATATTTGCAGGAGCAGGTAAACTTTTTTTTCCCCCGTTAAATGGGAATCAAAGGATTTCACCCCTCCCCCCTAAAAGGAGGCAGCAGGTAAACTTGAATGTTTATACTTTTTCTCTATCTCGATTCTGTTTTTCAATTTGGGCACACATTATATATTTGTTCCATATGGTAGCATATGCCTAGCTATATAACCAAGATGATATTCAATGAGATATAAATAATAAAGTGCAATTTAACACTGTACTATGAAGTTTTTCTTCTACTAATGCCCCTTCTTCGTCCAGCATGTTCTAGTGAAATCACTTTTATAACGAGAGACATGCCCTACCCACGCAAGTGTAACCATACAAGTGACGTGCATCAGTTGATAGAAATTAAACAAAGAATAATGTTATATAGCATTAGGGATGCTAGAGCACGGGTCTAAGTGACCACACTTGATAAGTTCAATAAAATGAACCACGTGACATTGCATTTAAGTGAACTGCCGTTTAATGTCATGAAAATGTCGTCTAGACTGGCACTTGACACCAATGGTATCGAATAGCATTTCTCTTAAACAAAATACAGGTTTGCAGGACTATGAATACTTAAGTTTTTCCTGCTTTTCCAGGTCGAAGCCATTAAGAAAGTTGCAGAGTATGTCACTCAGTTGAGGATGGTAGGAAAAGGACACGGTATGATTGCTTCTACAAAGCTGATTTCAACTTCTTTAGTTTATAGCTTATAATTACGTTTCTCCTTAATTCTCATTCTTATGAGCACTGTATTTATTTGTGCATATGCAGGAGTGTGGCACTTCGATCAGAAGCTCCTCCATGCAGGTGATGGTGCTCTTTGAATGGGTCTCTGCTATCACCACCAGTAGTAAATTATGGTCAACATCTGATTATTACTACGGGATTAACTTTGTGTGTCTGAATTTTGCTTTGTAAAATAAAATGTTGTGTAGATGACAATGTTCTGCAAACCCTTCTGAAGTTGCCTTTCCTGATTTATGGTTGGACAGTCCAAAAAGATGACTGTAGAAACAGTATAACCACAGCTCAAAAGGTTTTCACAGATCCCTCACACACTAAGGCTGGTGACACGTGAAATTTTCATAAATGAAGGTGATGAAATTTGAACTCACATCTCTGTATTAACAGCACAAGAGGCGAATTTGGCTAAAGTCACATTTCTAACTATTAACGTTAATGCATTATTAATTTGGGATGTTCATCTTACCTTTGGCTCAGTGTCTGAGATATGAACAAGGATAACAAATGTATCTTTTGTTAGAAGTGCACCCTTGAACTTGGAGCATAGCCAAATTTTCCTCTTCACATCTGCATACCTCAGTCTCTGATCTCGTCTCTTCACATATTCAAATTCACTTCAAGTATAAAACAATAGAGAAACCCAACAACCATCATCAGGGGTGGGGGCGGGGGCTCCAGTCTATGCAACTGAGCTTATACAGACTGGCAAGAGAAACATTGCCCATCGTGATATGAAACCAAAATGAATATGCTATAAAGTGCACATTCCATGATTTACATCTTTTGTGACATCCTTATGTCTTTTCAAAATTTGTGGGCAGGAAAACAATTTGTTTTTAAAAAACTGGAGAATGGTGTGTTGCTACGTGACACAATGTAAACAATGATGTCAAATATGATATAGTTGTAACATAATTGAACCAAAATTGCACGAGTGTATATTAGATTTCAGATTTGAATTGAACTAAATAAAACCAAGCAAAACATTAGAAATCTTAGCTTCCAATATTTGTTACAGATTTGAATTGAACTAAATAAAACCAAGCAAAACATTAGAAATCTTAGCTTCCAATATTTGTTACCCAATTAATCCAAATTTGAAACAGGATATGAGGTCAAAATTGTATTTGAAACAAAACATAGACTTTCCGGCATAGATCCTATGATAACCAAGACCAGCATACATATCCAGAATGGATAAGTACAAATTAAATAATCTATGCTGTGACTGCTGATTGGGCAGCAAGCCTCTTCCTGGCCTCCTCGACGATGGACAGTTTGATACCCTTGCCCTTTGGAAGAGACACCCAGGGCTTTGTACCTTTCCCAATAGTGAAAACATTGCCTAGACGAGTAGCAAACTCATGCCCAGTAGCATCCTGGATGTGGATAGTTTCAAAACTTCCCTTGTGCTTCTCACGGTTCTTGATGACTCCAACACGTCCTCTGTTTCTTCCACCAGTCACCATCACAACATTCCCAACATCAAACTTGATGAAGTCAACAATTTTGTTTGTCTCAAGATCAAGTTTAATGGTGTCATTTGCCTTGATGAGCGGGTCTGGATAGCGAATTGTCCTTCCATCATAGGTGTTGAGGTAGGGAATCCCTTTCTTTCCAAACTGGACTGATCGGACTTTGCAAAGTTTAAACTATAGCACCACACATAAAAACGTGCAAGATTTTTTTATCATGATAAATCAATGAAAGAATGATATAGTACAGAAGCATAAAATGCCTTGCATGTTCTTTAGTAGCGTGTGCAAATTTGGTTCTTAATGATACTCTCTATATTCACCAATTCAATATAAAAATAGTAGACAAGTTCATCTAATTTAATCCATTTTCTCCAATGACAAAGAACATGTACAAAAATGTGCATATACACACAGACATGTCCCCTACATAAATTAAGAGAAGTTTATGCACACCCACAAACTAATGGAAAAGGTTACACGAACAGACCTTGGCCTCCTCGTCCCTGATGGAGTGGAGCCTGAATCGACCCTTGGTATCATAGAGTAGACGGAAATTCTCATTGGTCTTCGGAATAGAAACAACATCTAGCAACAAGGTGGAAAGGGAGAAGATATCAAGATGATGAACAAATATACCAAGTAAAGAAAAAAGACTTTGCAGCACCAATTCAGTCATTTGTCCCATGCAGTGGATTTCAAAAAATCTTCGACAATGAAAATATGAACAGCATATAAATTTTACTAAAGCATCTGGATATATCATCTAGATATCACCATCCAAATTGGACCCTTTGGCACAAGAAGTACTAAATACTAAATTATCTTGAATTCATGCATTGGAATCTTAAAATAACCATACCAAAAACAAAGCTTCAAATGAACAAAAACATGGTGAGTGCTTACCCATAAAACCAGCCGGATAGGTCTTATCTGTCCTAGCCTTCCCATCAACTAGGACATGGCGTTGCATCAAGATGGCAATTACTTCACGGTATGTCAGAGCATACTTCAGCCTGTTGCGCATAATAAGAATCAACGGCAAGCACTCCCTGGATTTGTGGGGTCCAGAAGATGGTTTGGGTGCCTATACATCAAAAGGATTAATGAAACCAGCCACAAATGAGAATATAGACTGGTGACAGCATAAACACCATCATATAGATAAAAAGAAAAAATAAGTATTAAACCAGAAAAGACCAAAAACTAGAACAGAACAGTTACTTACAAAAGCACCACCAAGTTTGTCCAACATCCAATGTTTTGGGGCATTGAGCCTCTTCAAATGTTTCTTCAAACCTCTAGCCTGTAATTCGACATAGCAGTACAAAAGCGCAAGCAATGTCATGATAATAAAAGCAGAATTTGGTAAGACATGGGGGAAAAAAAAAGAGGAGAGTAACACAATCAACATTAAAAGGTATCAAGTCCTTTCTCTTCTTTTCATAATTCATCATGAAATGCTTAAGAGCAACCAAATTGTATTATGTCATGAGGTATTTCTTTGAGAAACTAAATGAAAAGATATTCTTTAGTTATATGATCGTAAAAACCGGGGCAACCTCATTATCTATTTCTATGAACAGGCAATGATATAGTTACAAATCAATGCAGTCTAAGCATTACTTTAAACAAGAAGTGAAATGACAATTACAACGCATTCATGCACAGCAAGATCTCGATCCCCCATATATTACCCAACTAAACTGTCATCCAAATACAACAATAGTTCGATGAATACCTACTAAAATACAAATTAAAAATTTAATTTTTCCATGAAAAAACCAATAAGAAGTAAAAACACAAAACAATCCGACAACTTATCGATCTCTCATCTGGAACCCAATCAATTATGTTCTCTTTTTAACAGTATATTGTATTTAAGCTCTTTTACAAACAATAACCAATCTATATCAACATTCATACATAAAAAATCAAACGTAAGTATGCATAAGAAGATACATGAAAGTGTAGGTTAAATGATAGCTGACCATTTTGCTGGTGGTGGCAACAATCTAACAGGCGGCGTCTCTCTCTCTCTCTCTCTCTCTCTCTCACTCTCCTCTCTCACTCACGGTTCGTAAATCTCCTTTTAAGCTGGGAAGAAAAAATAAACCCTAGCTCTGAAATATATATATATATATTTATATATGTATATGGGCTAATCCATCAAGGGTCCGTTTGAAATGGATGGAAAAATGGTGAAAAAAAAAAAACATCTTTAGTGATTGATTTCATAACTTTTTTATGAAATTTATTTTCATTCATTTCATTTAAAGCGCATTTTTTACATTTTATTTTCTCATAATTTTAATGAAAAGTATTTTTCAATTTTTTTTTTTTTTTTTTACTTTTTGATAATGGAAACATATTCTAAATCTAATGGTAAAAAAATTTATCCATTTAATTGACAATTTATATGAAAAATAAAGTCAAACGAACACAAAAATTTTAAAAATATTTTTTTTCATTTTAATTTTATTTTTTGGCAATCCAAACAAATTTTAATACATATTGTAAAAAAAATTATCCCAAAAAGTAACAATTTGCATGAAAAACAAAGTCAAACGGATTAGGTGAAAAATTATACCAATCAAACACCATTAATTACAATTCTCTCTAAAACAAATTTTAACCAATTTAATTCCCTGCAATTCGTTTTCTTTCCACCCAAATTTCATCTTTGCAATCAAACGCAAGTGAAAAACTATGATGGGTTTTTACATCGAACCAGGTTATGTTAGACTTGATACGAATAAAATCCATTTTTTTATTTGTTGGTCTTTATTTTTTTCGTTTTTCATTTTTGTTTGATAAACGAGTTGAAATATATTGTCTATATTGGCCATATTATTCGTAAAAAAATCCTAAATCTTTGTAAAATAAGGGTTTTTTCAGAACTCTAGTTTTAGAAAAATAGATTTTATAAAGGCATAAAACAAAACAATTACGCAGATAGGCTGGGGCTACTATTTGTAATAATATCATCATTTACGATAAATAATAAATGAAAAGAAAAATTCATTTCGAAGACTCAAACCCAAGTTCCTTATATTTAGGTCCACTACACCAATAATAATTTTCGTACCCTCAAAGTGAAATGTACATTTTTTTTTTTTGGGCTGGTTGGGGTTAAGGAGGGATTCGAACTCTTGACATTGTGGACATGTTTTAATTCTCTGGTATTTTTTGAGAATGTGAAGTTAAAAAATAGCCCCAAAAAAAAATTTACTTATTATTTTTGGTTGTCAAACCCTTTGACAAATTTGGAGAAATTATTGATGGTGTGGCCGACGTAGCATAACTTTCATTGGCTTATGCATGTTTTTCCACTTTCATGCTAGTCCAACAAAAATTTGTGTGTGAAGCATGGCCTGTTATACGTTCAACGTGACTATATATCTCTAATCATGAATGTTTGGTGAATAAAAAAATATTGAAATAAATTGTGAAGTCAAGGACTAGCTCAGTTCCTTTACTCACGTCTAGCCAATGTGTGAGTTATATCACATCATTATTTACTTACATCTAGCCAATGTGTGAGTTTTGTCACTTTCTTGGACCGAATCCCACACTATAATCTATTTGTCCCTGATCATGCAATAAATTTTGCCTAGGACTGACCAAAGGATGTCAACTCCAAGGATCACTTTCACCTTCAAGGACTTTTCCCGCCTTATGAAAAGAGTACGATATTTTCACCATGACCTTCGTATCCTAAGGTTAAGGTTCTGTTCTCCTTACTATTGTTCATCCCAAGTCCTGGCCTAAGGGTGGCCGACCTATTTATCCCAAGAAGCGCATCATACCTCCTTCCATGTCAAGTAGCCAACCACTAATCAACTGAGGTATGAACGGGCATGAGTGGTCACCCACCCTAAATAGATTTCCACTTTGCCTTGTCCTTATTCAAAGAAGATCAATCATTCTATAATTGGGACATTATTTTATGGACAAAATCCTAGAAGGAAAGAACTTTCTCGATACTTGGACAGTCCTGTAGTCCTCCAAGCATCCTAATCTAGTAGGCATCTATAATCTAAAACACTATTCCCCTGTTTAGTGGAGATTAAATAGCAAAATTCCTGGTCGGATAAGTTCTGACCCGCACGAAAGACAATTTTAATAAAAGTTGATGAAATGTGTGGTTGAAAAGTTGTGAGTCTTATAAAATGTGTGATTAAAATCAATTGTTGATTAAAACTTGGATCAAATTTTGAATTTTAATTTAACCAAACAGGGGCTATATATACATATACCTTAGTCTCATTCTACACATTACCACTTCATTGTATGCTTAAAGCATTTTGGATGTGTTTTTTTTTTTTTTTTTTTCTCTTTTTTTTGGTGACTTGTAACATCGGAGGGGTATGAGGTCACGCATTTTAGCCTTGTTTAAGGTACTCAGGAGCATTGTGTGTGCTCATCTTGAATTTGGATTCCAAGATCAATCAACATCCCAACTCAGTTCGGAGTAGGGCTGTCAATAGATTGAATTTTGATCCGAATTCGATTCAAATTTGATGAAATTAATGGGAGATAAATTTAGGATCTTAGTTCGATAACTCAATCAATATCTGAATTCAATAATCCGTTAACTAAATAAAACAAATATGAATATATGTCAATCCAATCCGATTTATTATAATGATATAATATATTTTTATATATTATTGCGAAATTTATTGCACGATTTTTTCCATTTTGAAAATTATATTATATTTTACACATAATTTTCAAATAATATTAGATAATAGTATAATATTGTTAATTGAAATATTTGAAGAGATTTAATTTTTTTTATTAACTAAAATAAGATAAAATGAATTATTAATTTAATTTATAAATTAAACAACCAAAAGAGCCAACAATTGGAGTTGCTTTCATTATTCCAAAGTTCTTACATCCCAAAGTTGCTTTCATTATTCCAAACTTCTCATTTCCCACATCGGATACTTACTAGAATATCGTAAAATTTATAATTTATAAATAAGAGGGTCTAGAAATGGTAAAAAGTTATATAGGTCTTTTTAATTCTAGGGCTTAGAAGTTAACTGATATAATATTTTTTTTCAAATTTGGATCGTGTTATAGGATCGAATATTCGATAACATAGCAAATTAGATATGAATTTAACAATCAAATATTCGTTTGATTATCAGATCGAATTTGGACAGATTCGATCCATATCCGATTCATTTACAGCCCTAATCCGTAATCGCAACTATGTCCAACAACGCTTTTGACACTCGTAAAGACCAGGAAGAGCATCTTGCGTTAATCAACAAGACCCCTAAGTTCATCAACAAATCCCTATGGACAACCAGCAAATTCCCGAAGACCCTTATAATGTTTGTTCCATGGATCTAAAGGGTCGACTAGCACATCAAGGTTCCTCCTACACCCCCCATAACCCCAAAAGCCTTTGAACATCTTAGGCAACAAGTTGATGCTATCTCTTCCTACTCTGAATCCTCCTATGGTCACAACGTCCAACCATACTCAAGCACCCGTGAACGTACACGTAACAATAGTAGGACATATCGATGCTTTGACAGTAGTCATGTCGCAAGACACGAGGCCATGAAAATGGTTCTTCAGTAAATCACCCGTGAGTACTAAAAGTAAACTTTTAGTTCATTGCACGAGATCCCCCTTATTCCAATTGTTCTTCAATTACCTCTTTAAACTTTTATCCTCAATCACTCACTCTAGTCTTAAGTTTTCTTGCAACCTATTTTCTCATGCAATTTTATTACATTGAGTAATATGAAAAAAAGTCATGCTAAGAATTGCTCAAGAAAGCTAGATTTTGATGCACCACTTTTATCAATAAGGCGTCCTTTTGGCATCGTCACCAACCACAAAATGTTGCCAGCAAATCTTGACAACTCTTGCAATGGGATGCCATTTTCTTGGGAGCAAATCCCTGGTGAGTCAAAGGACATGGAAACAAGTGATGAGAAACAACATTGATATGCCACCGCCAAAATTACCACCACAAGAATCCACCTATTACGACAACCAATAATGTGGTGAAAAATATACCTTCTCAGATGCCGTTGAAATTTTTTCATTAGTGGAATCAATGGAAGACGATAAAGATAAATCAGAGGGCAATCTTGTAATGTCAAAGGGTAGAAATTCAGCAATGGATGAGCCTAATTTCATAACTCGGAGATTTCTTCCAAATGCTCAAGTAAATTTGGGGTACATTCGATATTTTCGTTCACGTTTTTTCTTTTTTCTTATCAATGAATAGATCTTTGGACCTTTTGTCAAACATGATAATTGTGCATGTTTTCTTGACCCTTTGACTTATGATGAGTCACTTTTGGAACCAGTTATATCACAAGATCTCAATTTTTCATATTTGTTGATTCTAGCATACAAAGATATCAAATGGGCTATATCAAACTCGCATGTTTCGTACTCTGCTGGCCGTTGTACCGACACTGACACTGAGGCAAGTGAATGAATTTATTTCATTCTAATTCGATCTACGAAGAAAAAATCACGCTCTGTAGGATTTGAACATACGACGTCGGGTTTTGGAGCAAACATTGGTGAGAATCCAATGGCCCGAAAACCTAAGGGGGCGTTCTCTTTGTGTTTCAGTTTTGAATTTTGAATTCGTTTTGTGTTTTGTATTTTGAGTGTCCATTTTGAGATTGTTGAAAACTCATTCTTATTGTCGTTTTGAAAAAATATTTCTCAACCCGTATTTTTTGAGTTTTGGCAGATTTGTGAAGAAAACAGTCAAAATGTAAAAAAGTTATTTTCTGTTTTCTTCACAAAATTTTCAGCTGTTTTCAAAAACTCGTTTTCAAAAATGGGAAAGAGAAAGCGTTTTCAATATTTTAGAAAATTGAAAACAGAAAACGACCCGAAAACAGCAAAGAGAACGCCCCTTAAGGGTTCCAAAATACCCAACAAGCATTAGCTCTCCCTGAAAATGAGTTCCTCCGATTATATCTTCTAAATCGTCCACACTAACAATCCATGAACTACTTAATTTCATAGCAATCGATATTTCACGATAAAGGATGTAAAAAGAACGAACGGATCTTGTAGGAATTCCATATTCGAAGTTATGATCGGATCAATGAATGGTTAAAGCGCCCAACTCATAATTAGCTTTATATTTTTGCCATTTGAATTGTTAATCAACCCACCTCATTCGTCGGTGCCCTTTTGTTTAAAGGGCGTTCGAGCTTTTCCTGGGTTCCATGGAGCTAAGGTCCAAAATATGGAAGAAAGAAGCGACAAAACTTCGAATCAAATAATTTTTTCTCAAGCCGTGTGAGGAGAATACCGCCAAAGCCCAATACATTCTCAAACGCTCCAAAAATCAAGCCAAGCACCAGTAGCTACGGACTGTCTTTTGGGCAACACCACCTCCAGCGATGCCCATGCTGGTACCACCACCATTGCCACCACCAACACCTCCAATTCACCAACTTGCCACCATAACCACTACCACTACCACCACCACATCCACATCAAATATAAATAAACACAACCACCACAACTCATACACCACACCACAAATTCACAAATTCGCACAACCACCATGTATATTCGTACCACCACCACCCTACAGTCCGACATCGCACCACCATATCACCCAGATCTAACAACAGCATCACCACAGATCCGCGCCAACGTTCCTCTTCTTGCATCAACAACGCCATCGACTCAGTGAGAAGTTTCACCATGTTACTGCTGTGAGTAGCGCTCGCCACTGCTTGTAGCAACAACGATGCCACCGACGACGAGAAGCTTGGTGGTCGCGTCACTGCCAATTACTGCTTGATTGATTTGACCCATTCAGTAATTGATTTACTGGAGGTTAAGAGGCTGAAGGATGATTTATTGGATAGTTTGGGTGATGATGAGGCTGAGCTCTGCACAACAAATCAGGATCTTAACTCGTTCATGAAGAGTTTCGAAGAGTAAATTATGGGTTCGCCTTCACTGAAGATGGATTTGAAGTTAGGTTCTGAAGAGTCTCAATCGAATTTGGGATGACGAGGCGTCTCTAGTTGGAAGGGAATATGTTAGGTTGGAGAGAGTGAGAGAGAAAGAGAGATGAGAGGGGTTGGGTTGGGTAGCGATGGGGTGGGATGGGGTGAGGTGAGGTGAGGTGAGGTGGGGTGATATATGTATATTAGGTGTAATTAAATTTTTATTAATTTTAATTATAAAACCTAATTAACATCTGAATTGTGAAAATAGGACTTATATGGGTGTTTTCAATTGAGATTGTGATAGATTTTTAAAATCTTTTTAAATTTAGGTATCTTCAATTGAGATTTTAATGATATTCAATGAATTTTTTTAAAATTTAGGTATCCTCAATAACTAGTGAATTTATAAAAATTTCATTAATAGAGTGATTTTAAAATATTTGGATGTATTTCAAGTTTAAAAATATATATATAATCAATTTTATTTTTTTTTTGGAAATTTCACCATATTTGATAAGTTTCTTGTGTAATTTATGAAAATCTATTCGAATTCACAAAATTCATTAGAATTTATAATTTTTTAAAATCCATCAAAATCTTAGTTGAAACTATTTGCTTATTAATCTAATTTTTTTTTTTTTTTTTTTTTTTGTGAAAATGAATCTTTAAATGTAGGTTTTTAGGTAATTTTCTCATTGAATTACAAGGAACCCGGCTCCTGATCCATTTCCGGCCCAACAGATTTGAATCTCACACAGGCACACACTTGCGAATTTTCAAAAGAGGGCTAGGGTTTTAAGGGGTCGGTGATCCGGGCAGCCCGGGCAATACTGCCCGTTGGATTTTGTTCACTCATTAAGCTACCCCCTTAATCCCTCTCCTCCCGCTTATTCTCTCCATTCGAAATCAGTCTCTCTTCTATAACACACACGTTCACACACCAGATTATACTCATATTTCTGTATCTATATATCTATAACAAAAAGATACCAAGAGATACGGTATTCAGTCGAAGAGTACGTGTCCAATTCGCTTCAAGAAGCGGTTTGACGAAGAGAGGAGAGGGAAAAACCCTAGCTACTGCAATAGGAATCGAAGTTATTTTGATTTTACGGCTTTTATTTGAGGTAGTTTCTGTTTATTTCGTTGTTTTATTTCAGATCTATGCCATTTTTTTTGTTTTATTAAATCTAATTTGAATCTGTTGTTTTGATGGTCTAGGGTTTAATACTTGCGTGCTTTCCATTCGAAATTAATTAGGCTTTTGCTCGCTATTTTGATTTCTATGCTTGAGCGAGTATATATTCTGTAGTTTTCTCAATTCTGTTATAGGATAAATTGTTGATTGATACTTTTTGAAGATAAAGTTGAATAGCTAGAGCTCTGCTTATGCTTAGCTAAAGTTCTTTTGTTTGGTTATAGGGAAAATCGGACTCTCTGATATCCATTTGGCTATTTATTTTGGACTCTTATGGGAAATTATGTCATATATTTAATTGTCTATATGGTTGAGGATGAAATCTTCAAGTCCGTGATTTTTTTGGCTGAAAATAGCGTTGTTCATATTGTTAAATGTTTTTTTTTCATCCTTCACCACTTATTGTTTGACTTCTGGGATTGAAATACCTATTTAAAAGTAGACATCCTTAATGCTTCATTAAGTATTTCTTTCTTTTGCAGGGAAAATGGCCCTGGAGATAACCCAGTATCTATTGGCTGCTCAATCACCAGATGCAAAAATTCGAACAGAGGCAGAGAGTGCTCTTGGTCAGTTCAGGGACCAAAATTTACCGGGATTTCTTTTGTCATTATCTGTTGAGCTCTCAAACGATGGCAAACCAACAGAGTCTCGCAGACTTGCCGGTATTGTCCTTAAGAACTCCTTGGATGCCAAAGAAGCTACAAGGAAGGAAAATCTTATTCAACAATGGGTGTCAATAGACATTTCTATTAAATCTCAGATAAAAAGCTTTCTCCTAAACACTCTTGGATCTTCTGTAAGTGAGGCGTGTCATACTGCTGCCCAAGTAATTGCTAAGATAGCTTCGATTGAAATTCCCCGAAAAGAATGGCCAGAACTTATTGGATTATTACTTGCAAATATGACTCAACCAGATAGACCTGCGTCCCTGAAACAGGCTACACTGGAAACACTTGGCTATGTGTGTGAGGAGATATCTCACCATGATCTTGTGCAAGATGAAGTAAATGCTATTCTCACAGCTGTTGTTCAAGGGATGAATGTTACTGAGGCAAACCCAGAAGTCCGGCTTGCTGCAACCAGGGCTTTGTATAATGCCCTTGATTTTGCACAGACCAACTTTGAGAATGAGATGGAGAGGAACTATATTATGAAGGTGATTTGTGATGCAGCCTTGGCAAAAGAAACAGAGATTAGACAGGCTGCTTTTGAGTGTCTTGTTTCTATTGCATCAACATACTATGAGGTGCTTGAACCTTATATGCTAAGAATCTTTGAGCTTACATCCAATGCAGTCAAAGGAGATGATGAGGCTGTTGCCCTTCAGGCGGTTGAGTTTTGGAGCTCCATCTGTGATGAAGAAATGGAGCTTCAAGACTACGAGGTCCCTGAGAGTGGGGATTCAAGTGCTTCACACTCTCGCTTCATTGAAAAGGCTCTTCCAACTTTAGTTCCTATGCTGCTAGAAACACTGCTTAAGCAGGATGAGGATCAGGACCAAGATGATGGAACATGGAATCTGGCCATGGCTGGTGGGACATGTCTCTGTCTTGTTGCTAGGACTGTTGGGGATTCTGTTGTGCCTCTGGTAATGCCTTTTGTTGAGGCTAACATTTCAAAGACTGAGTGGCGAGCTCGTGAGGCAGCCACATATGCTTTTGGCTCAATCCTTGAAGGACCAAGTACTGAAAAGCTGTCTCCTATGGTAAATGCTGGCTTAGATTTTCTGCTCAATGCAATGAAGGATGCAAACGGTCATGTGAAAGATACAACTGCATGGACACTTAGCCGTATCTTTGAGTTATTGCACTCACCAGCTACTGGTTTCTCTGTGATTACCCCTGCTAACCTCCAGAGAATTTTGGGGATCCTGTTGGATAGTATAAAAGATGCACCAAATGTGGCCGAGAAGGTCTGTGGAGCTATCTATTATATTGCTCAGGGGTACGAGGATGCAGGGACAAGCTCCTCTCTGCTCACACCTTTCCTTCGAGATATCATAACTAATCTTATTGCCACTGCTGATCGAACAGATAGCAGTGATTCCAAGCTCAGGTCTTCTGCATATGAAACCTTGAATGAGGTTGTTAGGTGTTCATACCTTGCAGAGACCTCTCAGATGATCATCGAACTTCTACCTGTTATGATGTCTAAGCTAGAACAAACTTCAAATCTTCAAATAGTGTCATCTGATGACAGGGAAAAGCAAGGAGATCTTCAAGCCTCTCTTTGTGGCGTGCTTCAGGTAATTATTCAAAAACTAAGCAGTGCTGATGAAACCAAGCCCATCGTACTCCAGGGAGCTGACCAGATCATGGTATTGTTCCTTAATGTGTTTGCTTGCCGTAGTTCTACTGTACATGAAGAAGCTATGCTTGCAATTGGTGCACTGGCCTATGCCACTGGGCCCGTGTTTGGGAAGTACATGCAAGAGTTCTACAAGTATCTAGAGATGGGTCTGCAGAATTTTGAGGAGTACCAGGTTTGTGCCATCTCAGTTGGGGTTGTGGGTGACATTTGCCGCGCGTTGGACGACAAGGTCTTACCATATTGTGATGGGATCATGACGCTTCTCCTCAAGGATCTCTCCAGTGGTGAACTTCATCGGTCTGTGAAGCCTCCTATATTCTCCTGCTTTGGAGATATTGCTTTAGCAATTGGAGAGCACTTTGAGAAGTACATCAGTTATGCACTGCCAATGATGCAAAGTGCTTCTGAAGTGTGTGCCCAAATGGACGAAAATGATGAAGAGATGGTGGACTATGGAAACCAGCTCAGGCGCAGCATTTTTGAGGCTTATTCTGGAATTCTTCAGGGATTTAAAAATTCCAAGGCTGATTTGATGTTACCTCATGCTCCTCATCTCTTACAGTTTATTGAACTGGTTGCCAACGACCGGCATAGGTATTTTCACTCATTTTGTCTATTATCTATATATATTTATTTCTCATTGTGTGGAAACGTCTGAACAATTCTAATATGTATGTCATACATGGTGCACGTTAGGGATGAGAGTGTAACAAAAGCAGCAGTTGCAGTTTTGGGTGACCTAGCAGATGCACTCGGTTCAAACATAAAGACGATGTTCAAAGATCGTGCGTTCTTCACAGAATTATTAGGCGAGTGTCTTCAATCCGATGATGAACAGCTGAAAGAAACAGCCACATGGACTCAGGGGATGCTCGGACGTGCCTTCTCTGTCTATGGGTGAAAGGTTAGCTGCGGCTCTTTGTTAATTCGTTGTGGCTTCTTTTTCTTTGTTATGTTAAGGTTGAAGTTGTCAGGGTACCCACAAACGTGTGGTTTCTTGTCTTGTATGCTAATGTCTTCTGTAATGCGGATGAGACTTTTAGATGATGAAATTCTTTTCATTGATCTGCTAATTATGGGTCAAAACTTTTTCCTACTTTTATGCAATATGGCCATTGGCTTTCCGTGGCATGTTCCTTGTTATTTACTGCTCGTAAAATCTCGATAAACTCATGTTCTTGATGCCCGAGTTTTAATTCTTTTTGGACATGACTTTGATCACCATTTGTCATTTATTTCCCCTAAATTTTGAGTGAGGGATGGGAGGGGGTAGATGAAGTTTTATATGTCTCTTGAAGAGAATGATTAGAGTAATTATCTATGATCAACTGAGATACCAAAAAAATATCATTTGAAGTATTTTGTATTTGGCTTAACTGAATTACATCACCATATATTTGACGTTTGAGTTTCTTTGTAGGTTCTTATAAGAAGCTTTTGATGATCTGATTTTCTATAAATTATCAACTGCCAATGAAAAATTATACAGTCAAAATGAATAGAAAATCAAATTTATTGAAAATTAAAATCTGCGCTTTTAGAATGTGTTTGATTGCATGAATAGGCAACGTTTAAAATGTAAATAAATATTCCCATCAAACGAGATAGATCTTGTATCATGACAGACAAATAGGATACCAAAAGGCCGGTAAATGTCAATTTTTATAATTAAGCCAACGTTTTCATAATTCTGTCGACAAGAAAGTCAAAACAAATCTCTCGAAGGCACGTATTAGAATGAAGAAATACTCATGGAACAGTTGCCTGTCCTTGATGGATGTTTCTTCCAGGTTGTCTTAAAGGTCATAAAATTATATTTAAAAGCCTGTTTTGGAATGTTGAGGTTGTTTTTATTCATTGTCAAGTGTTGATAATGATCTTATGCTAAGCACTGCTACTTGGCTCATTCCTTTTTATTAAGTAGATAAACCCAGTTTTGAAGAATTACATAATTGTCATTCTTGGTTTTTAATACATTAAGCCCCTGTTTGAAAAAACACCTTTTTCACAAAATTTATTCTTAAAAAAATTATATCAGGCTCCAAGAGATATATGTCTTTTAAAATTGAAGATAAATATTTATGTATTGGCTCCAATACAACACATCAGATTTTAAAATTTAAATTTATTGTTTCTTTTTCAATCTCGTCTCGAACTTAACTAAGAGAGTGTATTCAGTTGAGACTAAAAAGACTTTGCTATATATATTTTAAAGTGGGTGATTTTTTTGTACTTTTAAGTGATTCCTATGAATTTGTTAACAATTAATTAAAGTATTTCATGGACTTCTATAAACTTTTATTAAAGATTTTTAAAGACTTTCATTTTTTCAAAGAAAAAATATTGAGCCTGTACAATGTTTAATAGTTTTAAACTTCTTGTAAGTCTAAATCATTCACAATCACAACACATACAATTATTTCTATGTCAATAAAAATATAGTTTTTAAAAATATAAAAAAAAATTAAGTCACATCAATTCGATTAACAAATAACCAAAATATAAAAAAGAATTAGTAATATTTTAGTAATATTCAATAAAAAATATCGAATATTTCCAACATCGTCCCACTTATAAGCTATTATAGTAGTCCTTCATGTATTAACATTCTCTGACTCTCAAAAATGGTCCAAAGATGACGAAGTTTCATCATCGGGTTTAGTTGAAAATTCATAAATAAATAAAAAATTAATTAATTTTTGCGAAAAAAAATTGTACATACAACATGAAAATGGAGGAATTGTTTTGAAATTATGAATTGTGATTTAAATATACCCAATATTCTCTCAACTGCGTTCCTTGAGAAAGCATGAAGAAGATTAAACAACTTTACATTTTCAGGATCAGGACCTTGATTAGCTAAATATTGAAGATGATAGTGAGCACATAAAAAAGGAACTAAGAATTGATGTCGATTTGGTAATCCACAATTTGCCAAAAAATATTTACATGTACATAGAATGTTCATAGAATTAACAAGTAACTTATAACGTGTATAATTGTGATAAAAAAAATGGCATTATTAAGTAATACTTTGTCGCACTTTAAGTCCATTTTTCTTGTTAAATCATCATTCAACACCTTAGAATCATCTGCTAATTCCTTCCGACCACTAATTACATATATAAAAATTTCAAATCAAAGTTACAAGCAACTAAAATTTTCTGCGAAATTATTTCCATGACTAACCACTTGTATCGCATCCAATTATGATTGTTAGAATGAATTAAACTACTTGTACAGAACTATTCATTGACATCTACTCACATGTAGTGGGACCCGGATGAATAAACAATGCAAAAAAAAGGTGGGACCTCCCTATTATGAGTGGATGTCATCCAAGTGGTAAATGAATAGTTCTGTACAAGTAGCATGGTTGTAGTAGTGATTACAAAAAAAAAAAAAAAAAAAAAACAATTATAATAAGAGTGTGTTTGATAGAAATTATTTGGGAAAAATGAATTTTGAAATAGTGATATGATGAGAAATGTGTGGTTGAAAAAGAAGGAAAAGTTATTGATGTGATGGAAAATATTATTTTATTGCAGAATGTGTGGTTGAAAATGAGTAGAAGAATGAGAATGAAAATGAAAATGGGAATCAAACAGGGCCTAAATATATTTCATCACTTAAAGTAAGAAATCTTATACTTTCCCTTATTTTTTTTAGCATTGTGGATCCCAGTTTGACTATCATATCTACTGCAAATTTGTTTAATGTCTATAAAATTTTGTTGAAACTTCGGTTGGTAATGAAATGCGATCGATCGAATTTTTGACGAATCAAACAATATCTAGTATTTTGACCAATAGTGAGTACGAATGTTGCAAGCATTTCATCAATACAAATATACCTAGTATCCTATAAATGTGTTTGTCCTCTAATGATGTTACGTAATTTTAGAAACACACCCGAATACATTCTATAAACTCGTGGAAAGGTTTTTTGCATCCTCCTTTGACATATTATGTATGTTATGAAATCCATATCTAGTTTTTGGTTGCCGAGTTAGTGAACATTTAATACTTTCATGACACATATTAGCTTAATAACATTTAGAGAATTGCTTGCCTAATGGTTTCATCTAACGCTTCTTCATTCTTATCTTCTTCAATCTCGTCCATTTCTATTTCATGAATTTCATTCATGTTGACATTAGACATTATATATATGGAAGTAACTACAAATAAAGGGAACAAAAACATAAATACATAAAAAAAGGATAAATTTATGTAAAAACAAATCGTGTATTAATAATTTAATATACTATCAACAAAAAAATCGATGAATAACTCAAAAAATGTAGAATTCAGTTCTATTTCAAAGTTAATAAAATCCATAAACAGTAGATCCAAAAAAAATTAAAATTTACTGCTATTCATGTCCAGAAAATGCCTCATTTTAATTTTAATTATTATATATTTAGAACCTGTCATGTTCAATAACTCAGACTTCTTTGCTTTAATATTAAGCAAATCAAGGTCCTTGAAACGATCACATCATTTGAGATTGGGATCTCCTTGATAACATCACAGCAATTATGCTCTCTAGTGTCAATTGATTCAGTAGCGCGAGTGATCTTGTCAAGTACAAGCAAGTTTGTTTATAACATTTGATTGGATAGTTTTTGAGATCAAATGAGCTATATTTTACTTCAAACTAGGTTCTATTTCGTTTTCGAATTGTTGGGGAAACCTCTGAACTTATACAATTAGGAGGTAATGGTTGAGTAGAGAACCCAAGTAATGGTGACTGATGTAAAGGTCTTGTTTATCGGTTTGTATAAATGTCTCACTATTAGGATCATACACGAAGTCATCTATTAAATTGCCACTGTATCTTTGTTCTTTCGTCTTAAATGTTCTTGCATTTGTATTTTGTATAGTTAACCGACATTTTAAGTAACCATATTGTTATTTCTTCCCAAAATTTTCTAGGCCATCACAATCATCTCAAATTTTAGTACATTACCTTCTGATTCGTCGAGTTAAAATTTGTGCACAATCTCTATATTTTGATGGTCATTTTTACAGTAGTAATTAAGTTTCTAACAATTACAATTACCTGGCACAAAATGCCTTAACTAATACGCCGGGTGAGACAAAAATGCCATTCTTAATAAAAACACCATGTTTCACCAACTGAATATCAGAAATTTTGACAAAACTACAGCTTTCCTTAATAATTCCGAAGCCCACCCCCATCCCCATTTTGAATAGCTTCCCATAGAAAAACATACACAACTAGTATTTTCTTGCAATGTGAATAAATAGAAAAGTAATTATTAAGTTTCTTCATAATGTTTTAATATAAACCTAATGGAAAAAGAGAGTGATAGATGTACATAAAAAACTCTACAGAAGTCTTACAGACAACACACATTCCTGGGGTGGGTGATTTTTTTTTTGCAATAAAATATTTATGTGAAATCCACCATCAT
Organism: Osmanthus fragrans; assembly: GCA_019395295.1. Taxonomy (NCBI): domain Eukaryota; kingdom Viridiplantae; phylum Streptophyta; class Magnoliopsida; order Lamiales; family Oleaceae; genus Osmanthus; species Osmanthus fragrans. Next base: position 5,841,933 of record CM033353.1, read on the forward strand.
GTGAGAGTCCTGTAAGATATCTGTGAATTTTCTTTCTATACACAAGACATAAACCATGGGAAAAACCAGCAATAATGGACATGGACTAGCAAGGTTCTCTTGTACAAAATATGTTATCCACGATTTCTTTGATCTTTCTAAAAGAGATATGTTGTTCGTACAATATCATTTTGCATAGAGGGCGCATAGGCCCCCTCACTGTAGAGGAGGGCCAAATATTTTTTAAACATATGGGCCCCCTTCTACAGTGCGGAGGCCTGTGCGCCTCCTATACAAATGCTCCACGACAAGGAGCATTTCTCTTTCTAAAATGAGACTTTTTCCCTGCAGCACCAAGTTTTATGTCAATTGTCATTGAACTCCACCACTGATTTTGAATAAGCCTAAAACTGCTATTTTCTCAACTAAGAACATTAATTTCTGAGTTTATAAGCAGAAAATTAGTTGAATTAATGGACGAGGACTTGATGGGTATTCATCTGATCATGTCCTCAATTAATGAATAAATTTTGAATAATATTAGCTTTAAATACTTCGTTTTTCTTTGAAATAATACCTGAAGCTTTTGCTAGATTTGAGATGGTTTTTCCCCCCCTACAAATTATGAAC